>OV170222.1:27402584-27862584 GCA_921882275.1 Brenthis ino | reverse complement strand
AAGTGAGTTTTGTTTTTCAGCCTTATAAAACGTTACTACAAAAAATGGAGCTCCCAACAACAGTAATAAATTTAAGAGCTTTGCATATACTCTGCTTATCTTTAGGTTGGATATGTTTTAGTTTTTGTTAAAGTATTATGTAGATGTAGCAGGCATTTTATATAAATTATGGGAACGACGTAGTCTATTTGCAAGCGGTTGCTGATTAAAATGCTAAAAGCAAATCGCATATGAACTTATTTTTTTTTACTGAAATATTTTGTATGCGTATGAGTATGTATATCACTCCTTCACGCTGTAACGGCTGAACAGATTTGGAAAAAATTTAATGCAGAGATAAACTACTATTTTGCACCTGAGAACACTTCTGAGGTGTTGGGGTAAGTCGCTTGTAATAAATAAAATATTAAAGAATTAACTATTTTACACAAAAGCTGTTATGTAAAAACGCGGCGTTGGTAACGAATTCAATTCGATCGGATTATGGTAAGGGTAAGGTTAAGTCTTCTAACCCATCTCTACCCAGAAAATCTTCATATTACCAGTGCTCTATTTCACAATACAAAGTTTTATAGTTTGCCTTTGTCAATTTATATAACACCAAGTGTTTGCAAAACGACGGCGCCGTTTGAATAATATTGAATCATACGATATGTTCACGACATATAAACAAAGTATTTATGTATATAACAAAATGCTATTAGACTACTAGTAATATAAGTATAAATCACTTTATTTACATACTAGCGATTCACTCTCGTTTCGCTCGGGTTCGTCTCTGGCTTGATTTCTCATACAATCTTTCATCCCCATTTTCACCCACTTAAGGGATGATTTTCGGGATAAAAAGTATCCTATATCCTTCCCAGGGCCAAACTATCTTCTTACCAAATTTCATCTAAATCGGTTCAGTAGATCCAGAGATTACCCCCTACAACCTCACAAACTCACAAACTTTGCCTCTTTATAACAGTAGTATATATATATATATATATATATATATATATATATATAGATGACGAATAATTCAGTAACGGGTTGTATTATTACTATCACGATTAAGCTAAACGACAGATTTCTGATAAAAAAAACAGAACTTGTTCTCACTAATTAGTAATAGATCTTATTGCTAGCAAGGAAAAGTAGAGCTAATTCTTTCTTTGGAATTGTAACATCAAGAATAGGAAAACCGATGACGGATTTAAAGTTTGAACTTAACAAAAGTTAAAGTTTAATTAGTTTCGTTGACTAGAAAGGGCTGAATGACTCCAAGAGATTAGAGCTTTAAACTTTATAATGAACAGTCTTTACAAAGTTCCTTCTATATTAAAGCATGGAAAGAAGACAATTCTAGGGATTTACCTTTGAAATTAGATAAATTTAAAAAAGAAAATAAATATATGATATCAAACTTATTAAGTAAGTTGAATGACTTTATTATTGAGTAATTTAACTTTTAATTCCTTCCACTTCGCTTTTCATTCAGACTTAAATAACAAAGATAATTCTGTATTAAATTAAAGTTACTGCTGAAATACCTGGAGTTGATTCGAAATTCGTAGCGAAGTTGTTCTTGGCTATTTATTTATTAAGAGCTTATATTATCGAATAAATTCTTAGCATTTTGATAGTCATAAAATACATTAATAACTGATATTATAATACCAAATATGAGTTAAAGATAAACTTTGAAAAAAAAAATCTACCATACAACATATAATAAATGTCACGTTAAAATTAGATACGAATATTAAATATAATAAAAGAATGACAAAAGCTCTGCATTTTATCCCCAAACTTTTATACAGCTTCAAGCTTTTTTATCTTTACAATGTCAAAGCTTTAAAGCACACAATGGACTGTTCAGTATTAAGGACGCGCAGGATAGAAGCATCGAATAGACTGCTAATGAATAGTATGAGGTTGTAAGTTCTCGAGCTTTAAATTCTAAACGTTATTTAGAAGGGTTGTGACAAAATTACTATAATTATATATTTTTGCTAATAAATTGTTCACATTTAATAATTAATTAAAAAACTACAAAGTTAAAGCACTTGTGGCTTATAAGACCTTAGAACACAAGAAAAATATAGTAGATTAGTCTTAGTATTTATGTTTCTCAAACGTTTTAGTTTCACAACTCTTTAAGTAAACAAAAAGCTAAGTAAAATGACATTGTGGCTCTCTCAATATACTCGTAATATGATACAAATGCAAAATAAAAAAATGTTACTAAGTTTTAATTCTAGCTTTTTGTTATGAATTATATTATCATATCTAGATATTTCAATTCTATAACAATTATAATTACATTTTTATACTAAAACTTAGATAACTCATATTTTGATACTATATGATATGTCAATTTCTAATTTTTGAATTGAATCTTCTTTAGGCGCGCCATGAGAAGGGAAAAAAGAATTGGCGTTGCGATTTTTTTAATGGAAATCGTTGTTACGGAAGTGAATAAATAGTCGATTAAAAATTATTTAAACGATTATATGATTATTTCAAAGAATAAATTAAATAAATATAGATATTTATAAAAAAAAATATTTCTTTATTTATCTTTTATCGAACTGTATTAAGAATTCCTGGCGAACAGAATGTACCGACACCATTTTCCTAAATTAAAATAGCTTTTAAAAATTTTAATCATTTTTAAACACATTGTAACCTCCTTTAAGATCCTCGACTTAAAAACTATGTTTTAGAACTACTCTAAAAACATAGATAAAACAGTAGAGCATATAGAGCGTGAGAATAGATAAAAGTGTAAAGCAGATATTTATTGTTATTCTAAATCCTTCCTGTGTTATCTTTAGAAAGAATTGAGAAATGTTGGTCGAATTTATTCTTTATTTATTTTCTCTTCTTTTTTATTTTACTACAATATTGTGCAAAATAAATTACACTTTTAGCGTAAATTAATCTAAACAATTTTTGATCTATAACTAAGTAGTTGGCGTACTTGCTAAAGTATCTATATACTGAAGCTATATTATTTGAGGTACTGTAATCTAATACTTTCTTAGATTTACGCGAATATTTGACATTTTAAATAAAACTATCTTTTTGTACTGTAATCTGTTAATTTTTTTTGTATAATTGCCCAGACTTATCTTTAAAATAGCTCTCACAATCTCCTCAGATTTGCGAAACTTTTACAGGCGGATAGAATACTTAGCATAAATTAACGTGAGCTTTTACTCATGGAAAATACATAGATTTATATATAACTTGCATGATTCAAGCGGGCTGTACGCTGAGTATGACAATTTTATTAGTATACTAATAATGTTATAAACAAGAATGTTTGTGAGGATGTATGTATATTATATACTAGCGACTCACCCTCGCTTCGCTCGGGTTTGTCCCTAGGTTGATTCCCTTGAGAGAAGTCTCTCCCGTGACCATGATTGCTGTAAAGCATTTGAAACGTCGGGAACCAAAAATCTAAATAAATCTGCGAAAAAATCCGATAAGATAGTTTTATTTAATTACTTCTTTTTGATCATATCGAATCCTGACAGAGAAAATATTATTTTAAACGTTTTATGCTATTAAAATTATAGTTATGCTATCATAGTTCAAAATTCACTCTTGTGTTATACATTTGAAACTAATTTTTGTTTGTGTGTTATCTTTTCAAACTAAAAATGCTTAATTAATTTCGATGAAATTTGGTATGGACATAGAGTGCCTCATGACGAGGGACTTAACATAGGATATGTCTCATCGTCAAAATAAAATATATTCTAACCTTTTTATTAATTAAAAAACTTGTAACAAATTACATACAAAATAAGCGATCAAAGGTACTTTGCCATTTTACCCGTATTTGAGCTTCTCTTGAAAGTAACCGAGTCCCGCATAAACTTTAGCAATTTTCTGTACGCCTAAACCGCAAAAATACCTATATTTTACATCAAAAGCCATTGAGATTGGAGACTAAAATAAAGGACCGATTGTTAAGTCAACATGATTTCTAATCTATTACTTAAATAAATGAAAATATTTTCCTTATTTGCTAAAATTCGCTAAGTTATTGATAACAAGACTGCGACTAGTCGTTAAGTTTTGCAACATTTTAATAATTAACTTCATATAAATCATAATTTAAAAAAATGATGTGTTGTCTCTTATATTAACTAGTTTTTAAACACAATAATAAAGGCGTATCACGATATTCAAAAATATTTTAGTTTACTCTATACATACATATATTGTGAGCATCATTCTCGCAAGTACATTTTATTATCTATATATTATATAATAAAATATAAATTCTAATATGACGGTAACATCATTTTTAAGCTAAATATTAAATATGTTATAATTAAACACAATACACTCTAAAGATAAATAAAAATATTCTCAAGCAATCTATTTTTACTTTAAGGACGGCCAAAGTGCTCTTTGTTAAAGTAAATTTCTCTTTATGTAACGTTATTAAAATGTTCTATTTTTCTTACAATACCCTTAAGGTATACATAAATAAGGCAAAATTTGTCATATGAACATATTAAATAAAAGAATTACAACTCTCATTTATAATTCAAACTTGTATCGTATTCTTACTAAAGTATAAGATTTAATAAAAAAATATTTTTTTAACATAGTATTTAAATGTCATTAGATACGATTCAATTAAAAAAAATAATTTTAATACAAAATCAAGTAGCGTATAAAACTGTAGTTTTCTTAGTTTAGCTTTTATGTAAACTACCTAGTAAATACCTACGAATAAGACGTTTCGATTAAATTGTAAGTAATTGTGAGTATGTTTGAGATCGCATTATTCGACAACCTCAATCCATTAATATTTACAGAATTACCTTTTAAAAAAAAGCATGCCAAATTTTATAGTACTTTGGTCTCTTTGTAATACTACTTGTCTTCATTGTGTAAGCCACAAAATACAGATTTATTGTACAAACCGGATATTGAAAAACTAACAAATAACTGATGCGGAAATACTCGTTCGTACGTTTAATATAAAACCATAGCATATTTCAACTGGAAAATTCCTCTTTTTCCTAAAACTAAACCAAAACTGGCTTTGAATATAAATTTATGCATGATAAATATTATAGGAATATGGGACTGAATAAATAAAGCTTAGTAAAATTCTGATTATTGCTGTCCACATTGACCCCAGTCATTTAAAATTACGTTCTATACGTGAATATCGATGGGTACAGATCACTCTGCCTCATTGAATTATTCATACAGCGATTTTGCATTTTGATGAAGACCTTTAGTAAATACGTCAAACAACACTCCGAGACGCGTTCAATATGTATAAGTAATTAATAAATAAATCACTATTGAGGATACGAGTTTATGGCTAATTTATTTTAGGGTTTCGTAGCCATATGATAGAAACGAAATTCGTATTAATTATATACTACTATATAGGTTAAACTATTTACACTACATGGTTTTTTTCTAGATGTGTTCTTTAGATGTAAACAGTATTAATTATTAAATAGCCAAATTTAAAAAATAAGGAATAAGGGGAATAGTTTTTATGTATACTAATATTATAAATAAGCAGAGTTTGTTTGTTTGTTTCTTTGTTGGTTAGACTATATATCGTATAACTGTTAAATCGTACCTAGGGATAAACCCGAGTGAAGCAGGGTGAATGGCTAGTTAGTTCTTAAATACATATATGTTCTTGAATACATACACATGAGATTTTTTTTACTTAGGCCAATACTTCAATAGCGCATTAATTTTTACATGACGTCAATCACGTTCAAAGTGGCAAAAATCATAACAGAACTTTCATGCAAATGTATGTATATATATATATATATATATATATAAGTATATATATATGTATATATACAATATGCATAAGCAAATGCATTACTATGTTCTCAGTCTCTTGTAAGGTAAGATGTGGGCATTAAGTTTTGGCTGAAACCCACGTGTGCATTCATGTTCTCTTATGTGCTACATACAAAAATACCTAAAATAGTTTTTAACACCCTCACTCAAATCTTATATCCATCAATAAAGAGTCCTTAAAATTGGGTTACCTTTCTTCTTCCATCCTCTATTCCGGCAAGAACCTTTTTCAATTCTAATCAAATAATAATATGTGCCTACTACCGACGTAAATAAGCAAAAATTCTTGTCACAATTCCACACTGCCGTGATCGATCAGTAATAATAACGTGTTTTTTATATTTTTAAAAATAGTTTTACTTTTACAATGTGCCTTATAATTTAATATATTTAACAATGAGATTTTTAAAAACATGAAAAGGTAGTCTCAAAGGTAAACTTGAAAATAATAGACTGTTTTGATACGTAAACTCGATATCCACTTTAAAATATATTGAAATGTGTGTCTGTGTTTCGCATTAATATTTCCAGAAAAACAAAAATATTTTCGAACTTTTCATTTAACTACCACAAGCTTGAGGCAGTAGCCCAGTGGTAACGCGCTCGCTTGGAAAACCTAGTGAAGCGGGTTCAAATACCGGGTCTTGCACCTCTCATATTTTCATGTGCGAATCATTTCTAACATGATTACCACTTGACTTACGGTGAAGAAAAACATTGTGAGGAAACCTGCATATCTGAGAAAACCTAACAAGTTTTCAAAAGACATGTGAAATCCACCAACACGCACTTGGCCTGCGTGGTGGACTAGGGTTTGATCCCCCTCGTATTGAAGGGAGGCCCGTGCCCAGCAGTGGGATATTAAAAAAGGGCTGCATACATACTATAAACTTAAATACTAAAATAGTCTAAAATATTTACCTAAACATAAGTTAGGTTTAATAGCTCTTAAGATAAAAGATATATTTTAAAGACAAATTAATAGTCTGTCTAGATTTATTGTGTGCTATTTAAATAAATAAATAAATAAATAAAAACAAGTTTGTTTCCTTTAAATTAAAATAAATGAAATTGTAGTTAGATTAGTCTCTGGATTTTACAAGATATAATTAATTTAGCAGATGAGACCGACGGGGACAGTCGAATAGTATACACAATTGAGCTGTTTATATTGTTAGCTCAGCGCTTAGGGGTATCTTTTGATAATGTCTCGATAGCAAGTAACTTCTTTGAGTGAAATCGCCTTGAGTATTTTTGTACTTGTTATTAAGCTTTGATGTGTTGTGGTTTGAATAATTTTAATACAATTTTTACTTTTGTTGTAAATGCTTTTTCATGTACCTCACTCTCACTACGTTATTGACGAAATTTGATACCTAATTAATTTGCTTTCTAGGGAATTTTATGTCAAGAAAGCTAATTTCGAATGAAACAACTTAGACTTATAGAACTGAAGTTTTCTTTTTATTTTATGTATGTATTTTGATGAGTTTCTTACGAAAAATGAACAGTTTTTCTATATTATAACATTTTTAATCATGTTATTGATTAGAATGTATTACAATAAAAAGGGACTGAGATAATGAATATATTAAAAAGCCGTGGAAGAAATTCAATCTATTCCAAACTCGATACAAAACTTAGTGTTCCTAGTAGTATCGTTGTATTTGGCGTCTCATCGCATACTATTTCCCTAAGGGTTTTGCTAGAAATAGAACATGGAAATACAATTTACGAAATATTTTTAGTTGACACATATGGAAAATATCTGAAAAAATATTGATGGCATCATTGTGATGGAATAAATTTCCGTATAAATCACGTTTACTCCATGTATAGATTTTACGCGTTATTTTTTTAAAAGCATCAAAGTGTACCTAACAAAACTTTCATCAGAATCGTTTTCGTGAATCGTATATTTTCCGGGTAAAAAGTTGCATAAAATGTGTTATTCCAGACTATATATCTCTGCGCCAAATTGCATCCAGATCCGTTCAGCCGTTCTGGCGTGAAAGAGTAACAAAGATCCATACTCACAAACTTTCACATTTATAATATTAGTATAGATTTCTCAAAAACGAGATTTTTTTTATTAAATTCAATTTATTTCATATACATTTCATAACCAATAACACCATACCACTCCATTTCAAAATAATGGTTATAAATATTCAATACGCGAGAATTAAATACAAAACCCGAGTGTAAAGCGACCGACAAAAGCTAGTATAGTAATGAATAAATAATGAAACAGATGTTACGCGGCTGCAAAATAGTGTGTATTGTTAAATAGAATTTCTATTAGTTAGAAATTAATGGGTAGTAATTAATTTACCAGTGACTTAATAAGCCAATTGTAGTATATTACAACTATGAAATGAGAACCATTAGCATTACAGAATTAGTTATATTTCATGAAAGGCAAAAGTGTTAATTGATTATTCATTGTTTAAAACAGAAGTCTATATAAAATAAGTAAGTTATTAAAAGTTTTAATTATTTTTACTAAACACTAGCGACTCATCCTCGTTCCGCTCGGGTTCGTCCCTAGTTACGTTTTAATGTTTAGTATAGATTTTTCAGAGATGAGATATTTTCCCGCAGTAAAAAATATCCTATAAGTTGACCCGAGTAACCAGCTATCATCATCGCAAATTTATCTATCCAGTGTTTTTCTCGTGATGCGGTCACAGAGAGACAGACAGACAGACAAAATTTTTAAAAACTATAGATTCGGCTTCTGTATCGATAATAAAGGCTTTTTCAATGAGATTTTCCAAAAAATATTTAATGTACAGATTCGACTCAGCTAGAATTTTATTATAGACTAGCGACTCACCCTCGCTTCGCTCGGGTGCATCCCTAGGTTGATTCCCCATACAAACTTTCATCCCATTCTCACCCCCTTAAGGGATGATTTCCGGGATAAAAAGTATTTCACTCACTCAGTTTCCATATCATGAGATTTAAAAAAATCTAATTTTAGTAAACTTTTTTATTCTTTTAATTTTCTTCTATATAAAACTTGTTCTGACAATAACAAACGCAAAAAAAATGAAATATCCAATTTAGTGCAGTCGATCGGAAGTTATGCACGTACATACATTTCGGTCATTCATTTTTATATATATGATTGATGATAACTATCGACTTAATCTCACTTCAATCGGGTGCATCTCTTAATATTTCAAATTCATCCGAAATCCGTCTAGCCGTAACAAACATACACACATGCACCTAACTAATAATACGATTTATAATATTTGGATATTTGTTAGGCAGTGGTAGCACCCTCTCTTGTAAAACCAAGTGATGCAGATTTTATTCCTGGATCTCGCTATTCTGAAATTTTTATGTGCAAATCATTTTAAAGTTTCAACGTGATTATGGGTCGCTGACGCTGAAGGAACACATCGTGAGGAAACCTGCATGTGTGAGGACACCTAACTGGTTTTAAAAGACATATAAAGTCCGCTAACCCGTACTTGGTTAGTGTGGTGGACGATGACCTGAACCCCCTTACAATCTTCAATACGAGACAAGCCCGTGCTCAACAGTAGAACGTTTAAAAAGGGCTATATGAGAGTTGGGTATATGTTAGATGTAAGAAATTCTGATTTAATAAAATAGTATTAAATAATAAGTTTATGTTATATTTTTATGGGAAAATTAAGTACCAATATCAATAAATAGTACTATTTCACCATCTACGGAAAAGTGTACTTTTGCGGTATAAAATTCCATTATGAAAATAACAAGTTGATATTTTCGCGTTTGAGAAACTTCGAAAGTAAACTAAGAAATGATGGTATTAGTGTTTGAAACATCTCTTTATAAATATTTTTTTGTGTGTGTTTTTTTTTTAATTTAATTCATTACTTCATCGGGTAAAGCAAGGGACAAAAGTTTGTTTGGAAAATACGTCATTTTTAAAGATAAAGAAAAAGAAACGTGCTTATTAGTACCTAAATGGGCTTATAAAAAAAAGAATTTCGAAAGAAAGCATCTTACATCTAGTACACGACTATTAATAAATAAAAAGAAACACGCACAAAATTGCCATACATCTCGTAACAAGTCCTCTCATTGTAATTCTCTTTTGAAAAAATAAAATATCAATGTAAAATTGAAAAGAATTTCGTGGAACATTTTATCTTGCTAGAGCAAGACCTCAAGGCAATGACAATAGACTATCAGGCTGTTCAATATTGACGGTGCGCTGTACGTCGGTAGGGGCTGAATAGTTCACTAACGAACAAGACTGGTAAGCCAACGAAATTTATTAGTAAGTAGGTTAAAATTTTGAGAATCTAATCCATATTATATAATAAACCTTATATTTTAAATTTTATGAATCTAATTAAATTCTAGACATTAAAGACATTAGAGTACCTAATGAAAATATACGAAACAGAAAGCTTGAGCTATTTATTATAAAGGAGCAATTTTGTTTTTATGTTATATATGATTCAATTTGTAGAACTTCAGAAAAGATTCTAAATTATGTTGCTAATAGAAAAGTACAATAACAAACTATAAAAATCGGTATTTTTAGTATTACAAGAGACTTATCTTCGCTAAGCTAAGTTTCATCAAAATCTGTCTAGTTTTTTTCTCAGACAGACAGACAAACAGGCATACAGACAGACAGACAGACAGATAGAAATCCTAAAAAGTATAGATTCGGTCTCTGTATCGGTAATAATGACTATTTCAATAAGATTTTCCAAAAAATATTTAATGTACAGATTCGCCTCAGAATTTTAGTATACGCATAGTAAGTAACATGTCAATTCCACGTATTATTTTTTCATTTCTATTCTTCAACGATGATATCTCGTCTAAGCTCACATTATGGATGTTAAACAAAAATAAGCTTTAAATTCGTGAATTTTTAAAATTTAAATTTATAAACATCCATTCGTATACAAAAGAAAGGTAAGCACTCTTTAATGTAGCAAACGTTGTCTCTTTATTCTACATTTTCCCTTATACACGTTATTTGTAAGCTCTACATAAAAGGCAAAATTGCCAGACATATTTTAAAAGCAATTTGATATTTCTATAAATAAAAGCTATAAACTGAAATATAGTTCTCATATCATAATAGGTATGTTTTCTAAGTTTCTAAGTGTTCAAATCGACTAATTACTCTTGTTGTTAGTAAATTTAATGAAATTATGGTACAGTAGAATTTCAGTTTTATCAGATATTAGATATTAATCTGAACAAAATTTTATAAATCTGTATAAAAATAAATCATATAAGCTGCAATATTGTTTAAATTGGATAAGAATTACTTTATATTTACTTACAAAGAATATTAAGTAAATTTGAAAATATATTATTTTTGGCAATGCATTGGAATATGGTTTACTATATTAAATCTTTGGCATACATTTGGTAACTGGTATTTAAGGGCTACGTGCTGTACGTACTGATTTTTGGTACATATAATCTTTATACTCATATTTCTCTATGTAGTGCTTATCTTTATTAAATAAAAAAATTTATAATTTTTTAGCTAAGGTCGTATGTATGTTCTACCGATAGTCAAATAAGTATTTATTTTTGGTCAATAGCTACTACATTTTCTAACATCCAATAAAAAATTAACTGAAATTCATGCCACCATCTTTGCGTTCTAATATTGCATGTTTCGATAGACTACTTCTTTTTAAAACATTAGTTATAAATGTTTAAACACTAGCACTACTTGTATGTACATACATCACAACTAATAATTCTATTATATATTATTTGTGCTTACATTTGAATCTGAAATGTAAGCACAAATAATATATAATATTTAAATGGAATATGGTTTATAGTGTCAAATTTTAAACATAAACAATATCAATTCAATAAGCAAAATCCACTCGAGTGTATTTGTTAAACTTAATTAACCATACAATGTAACATACATCTGCTGAAAGCCTTCAAATACATACATTCAAGTTAAATGCTTTGTAAATTCCAGTAACACCTACACGGGTATAATCCCACAACAATTACTTACCACAATCCAGATTATAGCAGGAAGGGATATTCAGTAAAGGATATTTATCATTTAGGTATTAATTAATCTTGATGAATTACCGTTCCCTTTGATGGTCGTTCTGGTGATAAATGTTTAATGATGGGTCTAGGTCTGTACCATTAAAGAAGGGATGCTGTGGAGTTAGATGTTCGTCCAACAATAGTATATTATACGATTTTATTGCCTGTAAATAATAGAATATATGTGCATTCGAAAGATAAATAACTTATACTTTGGTATTATATATAACGTATTTTTTTAAATTATAATATGATAAATCAGCTTAAATTTAATCATTTAGTTTCAGGCGAAGTTACAGATACAATGTAATTATTTTATTAAAACAATATAGCCCTTTCTCATGTGCCTAAAAATTTATTTCATTCTATAAAAGTATAGTCACAGCAGCTACGAGTATATAATATTAAAGTTGAAATTATTTTCGTAAACGTTAGAGCTTTCAAATGGAATTGTAATTTATTATTTTCGTATGATGATCTCTAAAGTATGTCTTTAAATGTCGTTTCGTTGTTTTCAGAGTAAAAAATGTTTTCTTATTTTGATTATTTATTACAAACAATCTTCTTTTATTGTTCATTATAAAATATGAAATGTACCTTACATTTATTCATTTAAGCGCCAAAAAAAATAAAACATTTATGAGTAGATCCTATGAAGTACTTGGAAGCAGGTCTTGGAAACCTGTTCAATTATTATTAACCGGTTATAAATAGTAAAATTAACCGGTTTTGACCATTGACTACAAACCTAAAGGTTAACGAATTTTGGCGAATCTTTGCTAATGGTGAATTACTTAGTAGAAAGATACATGTACGTTTCTTACTTATAAATGAATTAGCCGGTTTATTTCGGTATCAAAACTTAAGTCTAACCTTCCTCTAGGAATAACCGTTTATCATTATATATTTTATTTCGAGCTCACTAAACTGTTCCTGTTTATTAACCGGTTAATAAATGAGTGATGAATTAACCATTACCTTACCAAAATTAACCGGTTTTTTAAGCCCTGCTTGTATAAATAAATAGCGTAAAATAAATAATAAGTTCTAATTAACCCATGAAAATGAAAAACCCATGAAACGTAAAAAGCCTACAACAAGTTAAAATTAATTATTTTACAGCCACAATAGGTAATAATAATAAATAAATAATAAATATGTTGGGACATTGACGCACATCACCATCTAGTTCCATGGTAAGCTACGAGGCCTGTGTTATGGATACCAGATAGTTGATACACTACACATATATAACTTTAAATACATACATATTTTAAATATAAAAAACCATGACTGGAGTACAAAAATTCGTGCTCATCACACAAATGAATGCCCCCAGCGGACCTCAAACCCGCGACCGCTGGCACCGCAAGTAGAGTCACTACAACTGAGCCACACGCGTCGTCAATTATAATTAATTAATAATAATTCATTTATACATATTTTATACACTTTTTTATACGTTTGAGAACTAACATATACTTTACTATGTTACAAAGATATATAATACATATAGATAATACAAATATAATATAGAAATTTATTTAGTTTGATGAAAAAATGTCTTAAATATGCCTCAGGTTTTAGTATTTACTTAAATAATATGTATATTCGAAGAAGAATATTATTAAATTTATATTTATTAAACATATATCATTAATTAATATTAATTAATCCTATTAATATTATAAATGCGAATATCTAGCTACTATAATTTATCAACAACTTTGCATGCGTGTGAATTTTCACTTATGGTACATTAAACATGATCATCGCTTTGTATGAGACCGTACAGCATAATGGATAAATTCCAGTGGAAAAGCTTAAAAATGTAAACTAATAGAAGTTTTTCATTTGAAATATCTGATATTCGTGATATCTACTTCATATATCACGGAACGTTTTGGGGTAAAACAAATCTATTTAGATATAATGTCCATCCGACCGATTCCGGCCACGGCGGCCAATCTTATTGAGACTAGCTAACTGCGCAGGAGATATTATAGTGCACAAATGTAAGCGCCGACACAAGTGCACTCTCTATTCTTGTCACTCTCATACTCCGGTGGGACGACCACTCGACACGACCGGTGAGAGTTAAGGCGCAGAACCGACGAGGCGTGTTAAAATATTATAGATATGATTTCATGTTTTTCTTATTTTCTCGAAAACTTTACCAAAAAATCACTGAATAGTGAATATACAAAAGATATCAAGCATTGTGCTTTCTCATTTTTACTGTCAATTTAAAACTATATCAAATACGGAAATACTATAAATTTAATAACGACTATTTCAATAAGATTTTCATAACTCAGTTAGAATTTTATTATATGTATGTATAATAAAAATATTTAGATTAGAATTCAAACTACATATATTACAGCCATAAAATAATTATATTTTTTTCTATAAAAATAAATGGTATTTGTGCAATACACAGTGACGACACGTGTAATATCCAAAAAGTTAAAGAAAATACGAATGAAATTTGTTATCCCTTGAGTATAGAATTGAGAAAAGTTGAGCGAAGGGAACTCAGTAACAAACTCGCGTAGTCAATGAGTAAAGCCCACCTATAACTGGGAAAACTTTTTATGCTTGATAATATGTCACGTGACATTATTCATGTAAATCAGTTCAACTTTGACGGAGGCAATTTTGAGGGTTTCCTTGTGCTATTTCTGTTTTCCCTTTTAAGGGTTCCGTAGCCAAATGCCTAAAATAAAAGCCTAATAATTTCGACATGTCCGTCTGCCCATCTGTCCGGCTGTCCGTATGTTACAGCCATTTTACACGAAGAATATTAGATCAATGATATTTCATATCAATCATCATATATAATACCTGCTAAAATTTTGTTGGTAGCTATAATTATATTATGATATTATACTAGCGGATCACGTCTCGGGTTCGTCTCTAGAAACAAAAACAAATCTATCCCTCGGGAACCGTATATTTTTCCGGGATAAAAAGTAGTCTGTGTGTTATTCCAGACTATAATCTATCTCTGTGCCAAATTTCATCCAGATCCGTTCAGCCGTTCTGGCGTGAAAGAGTAACAATCATCCAAACATACTCACAAACTTTCACATTTATAATATTTATTATACAGATAAATATATATTTTAAATTCTGTAGTCAAATTATATAAAAAAATATGTGTGGAACTCTTAACATTTTGTGACTGAAGAGTGAAATATTTGCTTACTACATAAGGGTTTGTTCGAATATGTTTTTAAAATTTAAATAGATATTTGAACAGAGCTTCCAAAATACTATGAACAAAAAATTTTTTGAAGAAGATACGTTGCGTTTTATAAATATAGGATATTTTCCATTTCATGCGCTACTAGCGCTACTCGGCTACTATGTACTACTCGCTAAGAAAGTACTCGGACGCGAACTTGCCTGATTTTTTTAATTAGTAATGTTGCAATCTTATTTACGTTTTCGTTGGAAATTTTCAGTAGCAGTATGGAAATGGGGTGATGATAGTTCTACTCCCTTTTAGTGGTACTATAGGAACAATGCAATGGCATGGACAACAATAATGTTTTATTCTATCATTGATAGGCAATATTTATTACAACTTCTCAAAGTCCCACGAAGTCAAATCAATCAGCACCCACTCAATATTGTATCGTGACGAGAGAAAGAAATAGAATGAATGATAAATAAATCTAAAAACGTTAAGAAGAATGGTTTTGTTGTCTACATCGGGTATGTCTATGAATCGTATATTTCATTTTCCTGCATAAATAAAATGAATATTTATTGAAGAAAATCAATTTATATTTCTATACAATTCTGTTATTTTTATTAATGCCTAGCTGAAGCGATAGATATTGTCCTATTAACATTTTTTGAAAAAGACACTCAGTTTTCTCCAAGTTTCCCAATTCTCCAGGCACCTATTCCATTTTTCCCAAAAACCTCATCTAAACTATTAAGAAGATTTACAAAAATAGCCAATTCTGTCCAATCACGCACCTAACAAGGTACAGCATTTCATTTTTATTTATATAGAAGATAACATAAAAAAGTTTCAATAACTAATTCAATTTCAAACGTCAATAAGTCACTTACCATTTTTCAGTGGTAAAACTTTCAAAACATCAAAGGTCAAAAGGATAGCGAGATGTGAAGGCAAAGATTTCTTAAGTATACAAAGCCATCTTCAACTTTCCTGCGGGCGCTCGTTTGTGGAGGATTTAATTTCCACGCCGTTACAAAACTTGGAACTTCAGGACCTGATATTGGTATGAGGGAAATAATATTCAACAGTAGATAAAATGGAATATATTTTCTGAATTATAACGTGTACATTGTAGTATTTTCTACTTCTAAGCAGCGCCGAAGCAATTGATTCGAAGATTTGTAGGGCTAGAGAGATACTACAGATAGTTTTTAACCAGCATATTAATTGGTACTTAGAACCAGCGTGGTGGACACAAAAGAGCTGAATGAATATAAGAATAATTATAATTAAAAAAAAGTTGTTATATATATAATTTTATAGTATCAAAAAAAATATTATTCCTAATATTAGCATTTTACGCGCAGTATATTCAGAAAAAGGCAGTGGTAGCCCAGTGGTAACGCGCTCGCTTGGGAAACCGAGGGAAGCGAGTTCAAATCCCGGATCTCGCACCTCTGGTATTTTCATGTGCGAATCATTTCCAACATGATTATGACTTGTACAACATCGTGAGGGAACCTAGCAAGTTTTCGAAAGACATATGAAGTCCGCCAACCCGCACGTGGTGGACTATGGCCTAATCCCCCTCGTATTGAACGGAGGCCAGTGCCCAGCAGTGGGTCGTTAAAAAGGGCTGAATACAAAGATACATACATATTCAGAAATTGGTTGGTTAGACGGTTTGGCGCTGTTATTTCCATCAAAAATAATAAGCTGAAAAATATACTGTTCTTGTAAAAAAAGGATTATTCTAGTAAAATATAATCAAGTTAGGTAAAACCCTACTGAATAACAAATGACGCTAAAAATTAATTTAAAGAACAAAGATTTTATAGAAAGCGAAACCTTCGCCACTTTCGCTCTGGGCATTCTCTTGTGGAAGATTTAATTTACTTTCGGTTATTATTGTGTGTAACTTGGAATCCCACGGGAAAGTATAAGAAATTCATAATATTATATAGGAGTAATTTAAATATTTTTCATATAATGTAGTTATACAATGTACATTGTAAATATATATTTCACTTTTCTATACACTAATATTAAAATTGCGAAACTTTTCTATACATGAATATATGTGTTTATGTTAATTACTCCGTCAAAACCAACTCCGTTGAAATAGCTCGCATGATTCTAAAAAAAAAGTATGCATAGATAAAATAAAATTTGCTATATGATGACCTTACCCGTAAATCTTTAGTATATAAAATTCTCGTATGTAGGTCCGCGATGAACTCCGAAACTACCTATTCGATTATACGTTTTTTTAAATGTATGATTTGTTCCAACTTAAAAGATAGGATAGTTCAATATCCTGGTCAATTCTTTTTTTAATGGAAATATTAATGTTTTTCATATCTGGAGAGAGATTTATCTGGAGAGAGAGAGAGATTCTGAAAACGGCTACTCTAAACTACAAATTCTGCTCCCAATCTAAACTTTGCCACAGCAACGCGTGGTCGGGTCTGCTAGTAATATTATACATACAAAGGCACCTGACGTATGTACGTAACATACGTCTAAATTGTATCACTTACCCTAGTAATTCCCCGGCCTAAAGCTTTGTGCATAATAATCTCATCAAAATTTTCATAACACTTCCATCATACCCTGCGATAAACCATAGCTATGTCGGAATATAAGGAGTTCTAAATTCAGACCCCTAAATGCTAAGCGTGAGAATTTATATTAAAATTCATTTTCCGCAGTTTCTTTCCCCAACATAAAAAATAGCCTCAAAAATTCGCTGAAAAACCTCATATACTGGCAAAATCACCGGTAACATCTTTTCAGTTACTTAGAAAATTAGCCCTGATAAGAAAAGAAAAAATATTTTTTAATAAGTTTAGAATTTAAAAAAAATATATAAATATTATTCCATTATAATGGAAATTTTAATGACGCCGTCCTCAAGGGTGAAATTTTAAGAAGTATAATTTTTCTTTTAAAATATTGTATGATTTTAAGTGTACTCACTTCTTTCGCTTTCCATCGTAACTACAAAAAAGGTGCGTTATAGCTACATAAAAAATGAAAGATCCCTTTAAACCAATTTCTCACTCTTTATAGCTAAAGAATTTACAGATAATTTGCTTTCGAAAGCAACTTCATATACACACAGGATTTAAAATACATTTTAAAATATACTTATGCTATATATTTTAAAATAACTTAAATTCAAATTACAATTTAGATAGTAACAAATTCTTTCGAATTCAGATAAGGATAATTGTAGAATTAAAATAATTCTGTTTGATAACACTCGTAAAATTTAAAGGTTTTAATGGACGATTAACATTTTCCACGCTCAAACTTTGTATATTGATTTTCGTAATCAAGCATAAAAGGCAGCCCAGTGGTAACGTGGTCGCTTGGGAAACCGATTGAAGCGTGTTCAAATCCCGGGTCTCGCACCTCTGATATTTTTATGAATTTAACATGATTACCACTTGCCTTACGGTGAAGGAAAACATCGTGAGGAATCTGCATTCTGCATGTCTTAGAGAATAAGTTTTCGAAAGACATGCTCAGTCCGCCAACCCGTACTTGGCTGCGTGATGGACTATAGCCTGAACCCCTCGCATTTAAGGGAGACCCGTGCCCAGCAGTGGGACGTTACAAAAGGCTGAATACATAGTATACTATTTTAAGCATTCCACTGAATTCATAAATTTTTAAAATATTTTGTGTTAAATATGGATATAAGATTAAATATTGTAAACTCTATATAATTACCTATAATTAATGTATCGTCATTATTTTAGCTGACTTTCACAAAGAGGTTATTCACCTTAGTATTTTATATGTATAATATAGACGATGTTAATTAAATATGAATAGAATTTACGATATTTATTAAACAATATATAATATTTAAGATGGTCTCATTAAAATTTAAAGAGCCAATCATTACTAGCTAGAGTTGGGTATCTGTTTTTTTTTAAATTCTTCTTAATATGGTGAATATTTATATTACTACGTAAAAAATGTTGTATTAGAATCTTTTTATGTCCAGAAAAGTTAAGAAAAATAAAGCGTTATGCTCACACACTTGAGGCAAAGTTTTTTCAATATTTTCTTTTATTATTTCAGCTCAACTTAGACACTTAGTCTAGTCTTAGTTGCTTGTCTATTAACCACTTAGTCCCATAAACGTTTTACCAATATTAACAATAACTTAAATACTCGTAGTAAATTGACGCTTTTGAACTACAGTTGGAGCTAAAATATAATAAAGCTTAGTGCTATTTCAGTCAATTAAATTGCTCCAAAGCCCAAAACTAAAATAAATATACTGCCCTATAACTACCCTATACCCTAAAACCGCAAACAGAAGTTATAAAAATATACTAAGTATAAGATATTTTTCTACATTTTATTACTTCATTACGTACTCAGTACTTTATGTTATTTAAGATACGCCTTAAATCTATGTATGTATACAAAAAAGTACACCTCTGCCTTAATTAAAAGATAAAAGAACTTCATTATACACGAAATTATAAGAAATTCAAAATCTTTCATATCTTTTAATTTTCGAAATAGAACAGCAAGTCGTAATATTCAGGGTAGAGTGGATAAATACCACACAAGGAGGAAACTGCGAGTACATAATGAGCTCTCGCAAAATACGAACGGTTGATGAGATGAAATTGTAGAAATATGAAAGATTAAGTTTCGTGCTAATTTTAAATATCATCACAGTATTTTTTCATATTCATTAGTCACGTTCATGTGAACATAATAAAAAATAACAGTAATAGAATCTAGTTGTATTATTGTTTACACAATAATACAACTCGATTATATTACTGTAAAAAAAAATACAGTCGAATTGGGAACCTCCTCCTTTTTGAAGTCGGTTGATTATATACCTATGTATAATACTAGGGACTCAGTCTCGCTTCGCTCGGGTTCGTCCCTAGCTTGCTTCGCAATACAATCTTTCATCCTCATTTTCACCCGCTTAAGGGATTATTTTCGGGATGAAAATTTTTGTGTCCTTCCCGGGGTCTCAAACTACCTTCTTACCAAATTTCATCTAAATCGGTTCAGTAGATCCAGAGATTACCCCCTACAACCTCACAAACTCACAATCTCATAAACTTACAAACTTTACCTCTTTATAATATTAGTATACATTTTTATTGTGATGGAGGATACTTTGGTTGAAGTAAAAAAAAAGTTAAAAGTTTATCTATTCGTTTATAAAATATACAACTTAATTTCGTTTTGATTGAGTAATACCTTAATTGTGTATATTTCCATATTGTGGCTACAGGACATCATTGCAATCATGTCTGGTCTACTGAGACAGCCGCACGTTGAACTAGAGTAAAGCAATAAACCCTTCAGCTGTAATATACTGCAAGATTTGCTTAGAGGTACATTCCAAAGTTATTTGTACTCAACCCTAGAACATAGTTATTTTGATGCTTATTTTTTGCAGTTGTTTGGTTGTAAGAACTTTTATTTAGGGGAAACTTTATTTATATAGGTACTTTAAGTATTCTACTCGTATAAGAAATATGCTCGCGGATTCAGATGGTGAGATTAAATGTTTTACAGAATAGAATGTAGCAATAGTATTGGGACGTTATAAAAATAAATTACGCCAAACACTCAACAGCCTCTTACAAGGTTACTCTAAGGACTATAAAATTGACTATCAAAATATGATTTTGCCATTTTCTTCTAAACATTGAAGTGAAGGAGATGAGATGAAGTTTAAGTTTAATCTATTCCATACTAACCGTCGTAACGTACCTAGGAACAAAACAGAGCGAAAAGAGGGTGAGTTGTTAGTATAATAATAAAAAGCTTATTCAGTAGAGTAATGCTAACAAATAAAAGTGTTTCTGTTAGATTATTAATTATCATATCAATACATTATCCCTGATACGACTGGATTGAGGTGTTAAAATTTTGATAAAAAACATAAAATATACAAAAAGTGCGTATCAAACAAAATCAAGCAAAATTCTACAACAAAGGTAGCCATTAAAAAGGATCTTTTGTAATTCAGCCCCAAGAGGATAAAAAAATGGCGAGGATCGTGAAAAGTATACTGAAAATGAATATATTCCAAGATTACCTTCATTGATTTTGACACTAGTGGAAATGTATCGAGGTTTTGGAACTTCTAAAGCAAAATATATAAAATTATGTAAGAAATAATATTTTTTGGAGATGAAAAATTTACCAGGACATCACACAGTTTTTCTTAATCCATACAGCGATATATTTTTCATTATATGATTTTTTTTTCTTACATACATCATAAATGCATATGATTTAGACTAGATATATTTCTTGCAACTTTCACTCAATAGGCCATTCCGATATGTATTTCATGGTCAAGGCCTAAAAATAGGCACGATATTAAGCTACAATCTTTGGCTTTTAGCCAGCTCCACATTTATTGTGATAGGTTGGCACTTAACGGAATACTATGGACACTGACAAAATTTTACTATGATAACTCTATTTTAATACAGTATCTTCTATATATATAATAAAATTCTGAGTCGAATCGACACATTAAATATTTTTTGGAAAATCTTATTGAAATAGACATTATTATCGATATAGAGGCCGAATATATAGTTTTTAGAATTTTCGTCAATCTATCTGTCTGTCTGTCTGGGAACGCACGAGAAAACCACTGGACAGATTTCGATCAAATTTGGTATGATGATAGCTGGTTTTCCGGGTTAACATAACATTACTACTAAATATAATACGTTATCAATTATAAAATAAGGTAACAAATCGAAATAACGACAAATTGCTCCTCCGGCAAGGGCGAAGGTGATACATCACTTCAGTCTACTCATTCAGCCCACTTCTTATATAAACGAAAAATCAAACTACTCTAACAGAAACCTAACGAAAATTATATGGAAATATGTTTGTTGTAATCTTTACATATACTTTACATTTATTATAATTTCATTTCATTTTATGTTATAGAAATGGTTTTTATATTAGGGAACAATTCTCTCACATCAGTAATATAACAATGTTTATTTCTTGTACAGGCGAATATGAACGTACATACTATTAAGTACATAGTTCTACAAAAATCCACTTAGAGTTCAACGATACAGTCAATACAACAAGTAAAAATTCAATATTCCTTTCCAAAATAATAGTATATAAATATTTAATTTATTTAAGTCTAATAATAAAAGAGGCAAAAGCCATCGATTACGAGGTATAGGAGCGGTCACAAATCGTGACTACGACAAATTGCTTTCCCGTAGAGGCCTGACACATCACTCTAGTAGGCTCATTTAGTACCTAATACAAATTTACCCTCAAGCTGTACATTTCTACAGATGTTAACTCATAAAAAATCTTTATATAAAAAAGTAAAAGATAAGAAAGCAGCAAAAATATTCAACAATTATCACAATTTCATATACATTTAAGTTTTTTTTAACTGAAAATATCTCAAATCTCAAAAACTAGTCTATGGATATTCCTCAAATCATATTTTGGGAAATGACATATACTTTTATATTTTAACATATATAATCAAAATCTATAACAAACGTAATTAGCCTTTACTGTGAGTAAATACTAACAACTAAAAGCGCCTGGAGCTTTGAGAACGTGAGGCGACTGTAAGTATAAAACTTACACACAAAGTTTACCTTTCCACCGGAACATGCTGTATGAAGTTTATACTTGATACGTAATAACATTTGGAGATAAATTGCAATTACACCTAGAAAACAACTCAATTTAGATAAATTATATAATGATATGGACATGCTTAATTAAAGATCTGATATATGTCAACATTTTCTAATTATATCTATTTTATATATTGGATTGTTTCTTTTAATATGTACCATAATGTACCTTAGTACAATTTAAGTCACTTAAAAGGAGCAAAACTAATCGACAGTGCAGTAATAGAGCTACATATTTATTTTTTCAAAAACAAAGGGCACGATTTTCAGGAAGGCTAATATTTTTTAAAATATTAGGGTTACATATAACTTTTTATTGAAACCGACCTCTTGACTCTTTTAAAGCTCTCTTGGTAATCCATAAAAGTTCATCATCATACATTTCTACCTAAAGCCAATATTTTAAAAATTCACTTGTAAATAACAAAGTGCGAATATATTACAATGATTTCACTGGTGTTTACGTTTAAATAAAATAAAAAAACGTAAAAAAATTTTCTATGCTATTTAAAAAATAAATCTGGTCTACTTTTCTTCTCACGTAAACCATCCTCTAAGCTCCATTTTTCTATTAAAAAATCTTATTAAGTGTCATCCATTTGAAAATAAAGCTGTACGAATATACAATTTTGGAGGTCCTTTTCCTTTGTAAACAAAACCTGCTCTCGTCACGAAAAGATCTAAGCAATTTTCTCCAGAAGGCGGACGATTAGTAAATGTCACGTTCAATATACACTACTAATGTTTAGAAGGATAGGCTTGTCTTCATTTTTTATTGCAACACGCATCTATTTTAAGTGAAAAAGTTACTCGCATAGATTTTGAAATTGGTGTATATATTTTTGGATTTATCTCCGCCCCGAATAGCAGAATAACTATTAAAACATCAAAACATTCGTGGAAAAATAATAAACGATCAAACGAACTTACCAAGTGAAGTTCGATCATTATTATATTAGTTTTTTCATTCGAAGATATAATTAACCATGTAGTCCTTTTATCCAACAAGGCAACTTCGCATATTTTAGAGTATCTATTTATCAAAAATAAAAAAGAATTTTAGGGTAGTCGTACCTGCCATATTTACCTCTACCTCCGTAATGCGCTCTGTTCATGTCTCATTCTTTTTATAGTATGTAACGCAGCAAAACTTTAGGGCTATGGGTGGGTGGGTATTTATATCTTCGAATGAAAAAACTAATATAATAATGATCGAACTTCACTTGGTAAGTTCGTTTGATCGTTTATTATATGACGTTTTTTCATTCTTCAGATATAATTAACCAGGTAGATGTTTATAGATAATACTAATAAGTTTTGCTATTATAAAAATAAAACTTATAATGAAATTAGAAATGTTTTATTCAAGTGATTATAATGAATATCATACATGAAATAAGTCTAAGAAAAAAAAGACAGACCTCGCAAAGCTGTCCCGTTCCTCTACAGGTCGTTGATAGAATCTAGCAAATGTTTGAGATGTAGCAGTCCAACCGGCTGTCTTACGTATCACGTCAATAGAGACGCCGGAGGAGTGTGCGGCGGAGGTGGCGGCGTGTCGCATGCTGTGCGCGCTGAACACCGCCACATCCACCCCGCATTCCCCCATTGTCTGTTTTAGCCAGCGACCTATAGTTTGGGCAGTGGCAGCTTTATGAGGTCGTTTGAAAGTAATCAATAAATTTTCTACATTACTAGGTCTTATATTTATTGTTTTAGCAATATACTCCTGTAATGTTTTAGCTGGGCATATACTTGGATTTTCTAAAAAGAAAGGCAAGCTTAAAATTGGCTGATCTTTACCAGGTCTCGATGTTTTAATAATATCAATTATATAAATTTTAATTACACTCGCAAAACATTTAATATTATTAATTTTTATCAAAGAAAATGTTTGCAACCTATGTGCAGTACACAAAGCTAGGAGCATTACAAGTTTTTTCGTAAGTTTTTCTAAACTAAGTTCAGAATTAGGATACCACGTCTCTAATTTACTTAAAACGACTTGTGGATCCCAAGTGTTTTTATATTTAGGTACACTGGGCCTTAACTTGTACACACCTTTTAATATTCTTGAAATACGATCATCTGTTCCTTTTTTTTTTTTTTTTAACGTTGGGAAATGCATTTACGCATGACGTGTGGGACTCACCGGTGTAATACAGCCAGTACTACCCACTAAAACCCAACAAAACCTTCCCCCGTCTTAATGGGGCGTCGCAGGATCGCTTACGCATTCAACTACGACGCCCCGACGGCAGGTCTGCCAAAGCAGACCACCACAACCATGGGGTTGCTCCAAGGGCCACTCTGCTATCAGAGAAGTACCAGGAGCAACCCACATGATACACCGCCCCCCGAAGAGGGCCACCTCCCACCGCCCACCGAAGTGGGCAACCTCCCTGTGCGTTTCTTAGCTTCGCTACTACTACTGAGCCCCCCCACCACGACAAGGTGAACGCACGTTGGGGGGGTACGATCATCTGTACCTACGTCATGCCCTAGCAGTAAGGACAACGCCGATCGATGAGTACTAATAGATCCATAGGAATCTCCCCGGTTATATTGATGTGTTATAAATGATATTACAGCATGAATTGAAGGTTCCAGAGGATTAAACTTATTTAGAATACAAAACTCCCACCAAACTTTAAATGTTACGCTATACTTTCTTGTTCTGATTTATTTAACGTATATGTTGGAGGTGAACCTTGGAATACCCGACAGGCAAGTGGTATAGAAATCCCTTCGCGAATCCATTTTAAAATGACCGAGTTATCTGTAATCGATAACCAACAATTATAAAATAACTGTAAACGGCCTGCGTGTACCTGTGTTAACGTCGATGCGTCGGAAAGGCACGTTGCCTGTTTGGATGGCTGAAGCGCGCTTGCGACGGCGGTTGTGGTGTGTTCCCCGCCAATGCCCGTCGCGTCGCTGACGTCATCGTCGCCGCCCGCGGTGCTGTACGCCCCCCCCCCCTGCTCGACGGGAACCGGGGAGGGCCTGTTCAGTTTCCCGGCCGCGGTCGTAAAAAGGATGTAGATGGTTTCGTAACAGGAACGTTTTTATTGATAGAAAGCCCTTGTTTTTCTATAATTTTTGCCGCTTTAATTTTTTCTGATAGGTTGGCACCGAAAAGCGTCTCATCATGATTATTTTCGATAACGTTTAACAAAGATTTGTCCAAACTAGGTGTTAATAATCTAATCCTAGTTTCTGTATTTTGATAGTGAAAATCACATAAAATACGAGATGCATCTGACAATATCTTTATTGAGTGTATTTGATCACCACCGGTTAGTAATAACGTTAATGCCCTGTTAATGGCAGTGATACCTATACCTAATTGTTGTTGACAATTTTCTAATTTTTTATCTCGTGTTTTAAGTGATTCAGTAATAGCAGCCGATATTTCAGCGTTTAACGAAGGCGCTTTTAATAATTTACAATTACTTGGTATTATATACGGCTTAAATATAACATCTCGTTTATCCTTTGGCAAGCCCTTACGCAGTAATGGCAGCCACCTTTGCGCTAAGTTACTATGGATTTCCTCTCCATATTGCGGCACCTCATCGACGGCGTCCCCGAGAGCTTGCAAGTATTCAAACGTTAGTTCTGGATGCGATGCAACCTCTGGAGTCCCCATTTCAACCTGGGGAGTATCTACAGCTTCCATCCTAACATCACGTTCCATTATCTCGTCGTGTATTAATACAGCGCGTGGTAAACTACCCTCGTTTTGTTTATATTGCGATTGCGTTTCGACATCTGCAATACAAATAAAACATGTTTTAACATGTTTGTTACGTCTTGACATTTGACTCTCGGCCAATATTCAAGAACGTATTCCTTTGTTTAACTCTCGGCTAAACTCAGGAAAAAAAATACATAATATTATGTATACGTATAAATATATTGACTCACAGTCACACTTAAATTGCGTAACAGTAATCTTACTGTCACTTACCTGAATTTTCATCTGATGACTCAGACTGTATAATTCTACGACGTATACTCCTTCGATTATTTATTTCGTTTAGCTTTCTAATTTTCTCTTTGTAATATTTAAGTTTTTCCCCCTTAGTTCTCTTCGGCATTATGAATATGTACTCCTTTACTAGTTTTCTTAAACACTTATTACTGTTAATAGTTGAGCGCGTGCGAACGTTGCCTCGCAAGAAAAAAGAATGAGACATGAACAGAGCGCATTACGGAGGTAGACGTAAATATGGCAGGTACGACTACCCTAAAATTCTTTTTTATTTTTGATAAATAGATACTCTAAAATATGCGAAGTTGCCTTGTTGGATAAAAGGACTACCTGGTTAATTATATCTTCGAATGAAAAAACGTCATATAATAAACGATCAAACGAACTTACCAAGTGAAGTTCGATCATTATTATATTAGTTTTTTCATTCGAAGATATAAATACCCACCCACCCATAGCCCTAAAGTTTTGCTGCGTTACATACTATAAAAAGAATGAGACATGAACAGAGCGCATTACGGAGGTAGAGGTAAATATGGCAGGTACGACTACCCTAAAATTCTTTTTTATTTTTGATAAATAGATACTCTAAAATATGCGAAGTTGCCTTGTTGGATAAAAGGACTACCTGGTTAATTATATCTGAAGAATGAAAAAACGTCATATAATAAACGATCAAACGAACTTACCAAGTGAAGTTCGATCATTATTATATTAGTTTTTTCATTCGAAGATATAAATACCCACCCACCCATAGCCCTAAAGTTTTGCTGCGTTACATACTATAAAAAGAATGAGACATGAACAGAGCGCATTACGGAGGTAGAGGTAAATATGGCAGGTACGACTACCCTAAAATTCTTTTTTATTTTTGATAAATAGATACTCTAAAATATGCGAAGTTGCCTTGTTGGATAAAAGGACTACCTGGTTAATTATATCTTCGAATGAAAAAACGTCATATAATAAACGATCAAACGAACTTACCAAGTGAAGTTCGATCATTATTATATTAGTTTTTTCATTCGAAGATATAAATACCCACCCACCCATAGCCCTAAAGTTTTGCTGCGTTACATACTATAAAAAGAATGAGACATGAACAGAGCGCATTACGGAGGTAGAGGTAAATATGGCAGGTACGACTACCCTAAAATTTTTTTTTATTTTTGATAAATAGATACTCTAAAATATGCGAAGTTGCCTTGTTGGATAAAAGGACTACCTGGTTAATTATATCTGAAGAATGAAAAAACGTCATATAATAAACGATCAAACGAACTTACCAAGTGAAGTTCGATCATTATTATATTAGTTTTTTCATTCGAAGATATAAATACCCACCCACCCATAGCCCTAAAGTTTTGCTGCGTTACATAATATAAAAAGAATGAGACATGAACAGAGCGCATTACGGAGGTAGAGGTAAATATGGCAGGTACGACTACCCTAAAATTCTTTTTTATTTTTGATAAATAGATACTCTAAAATATGCGAAGTTGCCTTGTTGGATAAAAGGACTACCTGGTTAATTATATCTGAAGAATGAAAAAACGTAATATAATTAAAAGTTATACGCCTAACGCTAGCTAGTAACTATTTATATCTATTTAAAACGCACCTAGAGACGAACCCGAGTGAAAGCAGAGTAAGCCGCTAGTTTTTATTTAAAAAGTAATTAATTCGAAGTTCTACTTTGCTATTTTTAGATACTTTGCATATTGCAAAACTTTAGAAATATTCGAATAACATTGGAAATTAACGACAAAGTTCTTAAAATTAATAAATATCTTGTCATTAACAAAGATCATTAAAATGGTGATAAAACTTTCGATGTTAAAGTTTTTTCATAACATTCTATTGGGGCTTTCCTTCAATAGTTTTATCAATATTTTTTTATTTGCTGAAAATGTTTTTAAAAAGAGACGTTAATGTTGAAATAATTTAAATATTATTCAACTTCCCTATTTGAATCGGATATTATTAAATTTTTCATTGGTTTTAATTTTTTTCTGGGACCCTATTTTTTTTTCTAAAATTAAAGTAGCCTAAGTTACTCCTTATTCCATCAGCTATCTGTGTCTCAGTGAAAGTACCGTCAAAATCAGTCCAGCCATTTCAGAGATTAGCCGGACCAAACAGACAGACAGACAGACAGACAAAAATTGTAAAAAATATTGTTTTGGTATGTGTACCATGTATACACCCATATGCATTTAGTAAAAAGCTGTTTATTTATCTGTATAGATTACAATTTCAGTATCAGCCATGTAAGATCATTGCCCCTTTTTAATTTGATAAATATTTTTAACAAAAAATTAAATTTAAATTTAAAAACAATTTTAGAATAAAAACTATTGTTGCTTATAAAATTATTGCCTCCTTTTTTATATACAGTTTATGCCCGTAGTTTCGCTCGCGTACTAAGTAATTTGTAAAACGTAGCCTATGTGTTTACAACTTAGAATCCATTTCGAATTTCACTCAAGTCCATTGAGCTGTTACAGCGTGAAAAGATGCACATTCATAATCTTAATAGAGTTGCCATCTAGTCCCATGTGTATGCCTGGTGATGCATGCTAGTAAGGCCATGCATATTATCACACGAAGTTAGCATTTCAAATGGCTATACGATATACATTTGTTTTGTATATATAATATTTTAAGTATATTTGTAATTTTCTATATTGTAAATTCAATTATTATTAATCTAATCTATACATATAATAAAATTGTAACCGAGCCGAATCTGTACATTAGATATTTTTTGTAAAATCTTATTGAAATAAACATAATTATCGATACAGAGGCCGAATCTATAGTTTTTAGAATTTTTGTCTGTCTGTTACCGCATCACAGAAAAACCACTGGAGGGATTTTGATGAAATTTGGTATGATGATAGCTGGTTCTCCGGGTCAACATATAGGATATTTTTTACTGCGAGAAAATATCTCATTTTTGAGAAAAAATACAAAAACTGCTATGTAAGAGTAAACTTATATGTAAAACCTAAGAATTAGCTTTTTGGTCATCTGAAAGCGGGGGGAGCCGCGTACATATACTACGATGTACGTGTTACTCCTGATTGAGATGAAACAGATGCAATCCAGCATCCGACATGCTACATACAGACGGGAAAGAAATATCTTTAAGAACATTATAACGCTTATTTAAGAAAATACCATATAAATTTTCTATAATTTATACAAAATCACGCACAATATCATTTGTTTCAAAACACTGAAATGCAAAATGTAAATTAGAAGAGAATCTTATGGTGTGAAAACATGCGAGCTACATGTTGCCTTGTTATTTTCAATATAACAATCGCAGCTGCTATCCAGTAAAACACAAAGTTAGACTTAATTCTAACTGAACATTGGTTGGTACTAAATTATGTAATAATATAATGAACGCTTAATTATATTGTAAATTAATTAATAAGTATGGAATTTAATAACAAAAAAAATATTTTAGGTGGTTTAATAATCGAAATAAATTATATTTTAAATAAAACTAACTTTTAGGATTATTTATCGAGTTTATTTTGAGTTTTGGATTCCGACGTTTCGAACGGTTTACAGCAATCATGGTCACGAGAGAGACTAAGGTTTTGGACGTCTCAAAGGCATTATATATTTGTTACAGACAGTTATGTCTGTAACAAATATAATGCCTTTGAGACGAAATAATCTGAAAAGATAGTTTTATTTAAAATGTACAAGTATTCGCGTAATTCTAAGAAATTATTTAATTATATTTTAATATTGCACGAGGTATGTGATGTAGAAACTGTACAATTATAATTTATACACAATACAAGTATGTTCTAGTTATGAATGAAAATGTCTCCTGCAATTTTACGACTAAAGCGTGTAGCTTAGATAAAAAATCATACATATGTACACACGTACAACCAATAATATGTATAATTGTTTTTGTGAAATAATTAGGTAGAATGTACATTGGGCTAGATTAATGTATTTATTAGAGTAAGTAAAAAGCGTACTAGCGACAAAAAGCTGAGGAGTTACTGATTAATGTGTTTTAATTTATAGGCAAGTTATGGAAAAAGATGGAAGTCGTTTGTGCAAAATATTAATGGCCGATTTCACCAACGTCACATAAGTTTAAGGGACCCACCCCTAAGCATGGTTAGGGGGCTATTAGGGGACAGTTTCTGTTTCACCGACAGTTTTTTTTTTTGGGATGTTGGTGAAATCGGGCATTAATGTTTTAAATTGGAGGCTAAAACATTAGTCTGAATGCGGACGGTATTTAGAAGTATAGGCTTGAAAAACATACGAAGGTAGATGCACTATAATATGCAAGAGTGCGATCATGGATGATAGAGGGAAATGAAAGAACGTCACATATTGTAATGATGCCACGTAATGTGAGATAATGAAAAAGAAACAAGTGATTTTTGCACATAATTTTAAAAAAATTGCAAAAAAATCTAATTAAATACATTGTTACATTATAATTGAATATAATATTTTATTTTGTTCGCTGACCTTCGTGTGGCAGCAAGGACACTGTCTGCTTGGGTGAAAGTTGGAGCTTTGTTTATCAAAATCCCGCTAAAACGTACTACTACATTTGGAGCTACCACTCAGGGAATAATTTCTCAAAAGTAAAGCAAACAACACAGTGAAGTTCCATTGTATTGTAGCATGAATATTCATTACTATCATCCTATAGTTATAAAAAACTGACTTTTTATAGGTTTGATTCTTTTTTTTAGAAATATTATATTAGATCTACTAATTGATATAATATATATATATATATATATATATATATATATATATATCACAATTTAAGTCCAACATTCATTAAAAAATCCCTACATAAGATTCCAAAACCTAAAATTGACAAGTTATTTATATACCATACTTATGGTCGGCATTAAAATATAAAAATATTACCTATAAGAAATACTATCACGTTTCCTCATTGTACGTTCAATATGAATACACCTTAATCGAAAAATTCTTGCAAACATTCCAGAAATACTCGCATAATTGAACCGCGAAAGCTTTATCATTCACCTGATGATATATCTAGCTACAGAGAAAAAATAATTGTGAAGGCATCTAATGCTATACCCGATAGACTTAAAAAAAAGGTTGTATTCAACTTGGTCGTCCCTTGACGACCTTGGCGACCTTGGCTAAGAATTAACAAAGAAATCCCTTGATTTCTTTGTTAATTCTTAGCCAATTTTCTATTGTTTTTTTTATTAAAAGTGAAATAAATAAAAATAAACAATCATTGCTATGTTGAATAAAACTAAGTATCCAAAGCTTTATTTTGATAATATATAAAGTTTTCAAATAATATCTTTACATATAAGCAAATTCTAACTGAGCCGAATCTATACATGAAATATTTTTGGAAAATCTTATTGCAATAGACATTATTATCGATACAGAAGCCGAACCTATAGTTTTTAGAATTTTTGAGTCCGTCTGTCTGTCTGTTACCGCATCACGGAAAAACCACTGGAGGGATTTTGATGAAATTTGGTATGATGATAGCTGGTTATTCGGGTCAACATATAGGATACTTTTTACCGCGGGAAAATATCTCATTTCTAAGAAAAAATACAAAAACTGCAATGTATACTAATATGTAAAACCTAAGAATTTGGTTTTTGGTTATCTGAACGCGGGTGGAGCCGCGGGCAATGCTAGTTATAAAATATTTCCATAAATATAGTCTAGTAGAATAAGTAACATCGTATCATATTCTTACATTGGAAACATTTGCAAGAGGCTGTAAACATCGTTCTTTATCATCACTCTAGTTAAAATATAGAAAGATCGGATAGCGCTCGCGAAAATAAAAAATAACGGTTGGGTGAGCAAATATTCATATCGATTTTCTTTATCATATTCACTTTACATAAAGCTATGGAACAAAACGATGATAAAGGGAATAGAAAATATAAATAAAGTTGAAAATATTTTTAAGCAAACATATAATATTGTGGTCGTTTATATTTTTATATTTTTTTCGTGAATTTTTCGATGTTTTATTATAGTTATTCTGCTATTCGAGGTGAAGACAAATCCAACAAAACAAAGATCATAAAAATCGGTTTAGCAGTTCTCGAGTTATAAGTGTTTTAACAAACCCGACTTTATTTTATGTAAACACCTGAGATTGAAGCCGAAAGTAGACATGTACTTGTAGGATAAGAAGTAAAAATATGAAACAGCACGTAATAACTGGTACCAACAGACTTTAATTTCACTTTAATTGTTGTATACTATTATCAAGTATTTCGAGCATAACATTAGCTCTAACTCACCTTCTTATCTATTCAAACATTATGTACAAAGACGTAGGTACGTACATAGATAGATTCGTACGTGTTCTGATGTACTCGCGAAACTACAGCCAAGTTTATTATAAACTAGCGACTCACCCTCGCTCAGCTCGGGCTCGTCCCTACTTACGTTTTAACGTTTAGTATAGATTTCTCAGATATGAGATATTTTTCCGCAGTAAAAAATATCCTATATGTTGACCCGGATAACCAGCTATCATCATACCAAATTTCATCAAAATCCCTCCAGTAGTTTTTCCGACAGACAGACAGACAGACAAAAATTCTAAAAACTGTAGATTCGGCCTCTATCGATAATAATGTCTATTTCAATAAGATTTTCCAAAAAAATTTAATGTACAGATTCCGCTTAGTTAGAATTTTATTATATGTATAGATAAGCCGAAGTATAACCATCGATGGAATAGATCAAAAATATTTCTTGAAACTAACGACACGAAAAGCTTTAGAAATTCATAAATATTCTTTTGTTAATCTTCAATAGGGAAGATGGCTCAAAACTTCCCACCTGGGAACCATTTGCAAAAGTTTTAAAATTAAACTGACATTATTTTGTATAAAGAATCTGTATATAATTTTTAATCTACGAAAACTGTAGTTTAAATTATGTTATAACAATATTTTAATCCACTAACCAAATTACGATTGTAGGTATACTACATATTTTATTTTACGTATATCGCTTTTGAATTCGTGACCGCATTTTCTCATTATCGAATCACTTAGAACTCGTAACTAAGTTTTAAGTGCACTTCTGTCTAATGGTGCGTGACTCGACGGTTTTCGGACAGTTGCTGAATGGATGTTCTTATATCTAGTATACATATATCACAATAACACAAAAATAACGATGTAGGATGAAAAATTCTAAGAATATGATAGAAGCACAATAAAACAAGTTTTTTTTTAATTTTCTGAATACATAGATATATATACATGGTGAGCAATTTTATTTTGATAATAATATGTTAATATCTTTATGTATAGCAACAATATAACAATAGATAAACTAATTCGTTACAATAATGTTATAATTCCTATTTCTATTATAAAATGTTATAAATTCATTTTCGTTTTCATCTGCTACTTTGGACGCGCAAATATTTTTAAGCAAGGTAACGAATTGTAATCGTACCTTGTGCTTGTACTTTTTCTAGTAATTCGGTTACTTAGTATGGTCCCCATAATACATATATCACCATAAATAAGTAAATTAAAAACAAGTGTTTAGCTGTCTTGTTATTTTATTAAAATAATTTAGATGATACATAATTGTTAATTTAAATAAATAGGTCTAACTAGCCAAAATTTAATACTGTAAATATTTATTTACAATAAAAAAAATCCAAAAATAAAAAATTCGACTGCGTAAAAAGTAAACTACGAGTATAGAGATGGAAACAAGTTAACGAAGTAATATAAGATTATGCAGTGGGAGACATACGAGTACGTACACGTAGCATGTATGTACTCGTCTATCTCCGACTGCATAAATTACTATGTTACATCGGTTTTTTAATTCGCTTCTTTTAGTTAATTGCTTACACCTCATTTAATAGATCTTTAACAAATCCAGGTAAATTTCTAAAAAATTAAATAAATTTCTAAGAAATCTATTGTTAACTATAACGTCGGCGTGTCCGCGGTCATGGAGGGATTAAATTTAATCTATATTAATTTATCCTCCTTCAAACGACAATGCAGAAATGGCTCGACGTGATAGTTTGCTAGAGATAGTTTAAGGGCCGTTCAGTTACAAAGATTATGTGACATGACAAAGAGAGTCCTAACTACTGCGTTAGTCTAGTAGTTAGCGTGTACAGTAGCAGATCCAGAGGTCCTGGGTTCAAGTCCCAAGTCGAACCAAATATAATTACTTTGATTTTTCAAATTTAGCAATAGCATGAGTTGGAATATTGGCGGTGCCATCAGAAAGCCATCAGTAAATGCTCTTGTATCTACGTTGTCTGCGCACACGCGCCTTATGAACTAACTGCTGTGCATATGGCTATTCCCTCTATGATTGTCTGATGTGGCCAAAATCAGTCAATACGTCATTATTATTTCATTATAATAATGTCAAGTAAATACAACTCACATAAAGTGACCTTTTACAAAACTTATAGCATTTATTTATACGATTTCTCAGAACAAGAATTATAACACTTTTGCAGTAGAGTTACAGTAAAGTTAACTTCAAAATATATGTATCAGTGTTGTTGCTTTTGCCATCAAATTTACATAATGACCTACCCAGCATAAGGTACCTCCCACCGTGCTACATTAAGTGTAGATTTACTATCTCAGAGTTTCCAGCTAATAAACAGTGTATGCAAAGCTGGAAAAGATGAAATTGCAGTTTATAGCTACCAGAAGATTTATTTCTCCGGTTTGTTGAGAATTACTGGATTTTATAGGAGATGTTTTAAATTTAAAGTAAGTACGTGCTTTAGCCACATAAGCAATCGACTGAATCGATGTAATACAAAATTGTACTGAAACATTGAGCGTCTCTGTTAATAAAAACTTATAAAAACCGACTTCCAGACACTGAAATGTAAAAAATAACTAAACGGGGGTTTTCATTTAGAATAGATACCTAATCAGATACTTTCGAAGTCGGTGCCAGCCTACAATATTTTAAGATATGAATATCTAATAATATAATAATATCTAATATCTAATAGGTAAATATGATTAGGTATGAACTCAAATTATAGTTAAAATATTATATATCAATTTATGATGTATTTTACGTAACGTCGTTTTATTAATTTTTTTCCATTTTTCTCTTCAATACAATAAAATAAATACATGTTTTAATATTTTTCGAAATTCATTCCATAACTGGCTAAAATAGGGGATGAAAGTTTGTATGAAACCTACCTTTTTAGAGTGTTTTGTTGCAGTTTCAGCGCGAGCGAAGCCGCGGGTTCTGCTAGTATAAATATAATATTATAGTGCCACAAATGAAAATACACATAACAGTATATATACCTAATACATACATAAAAAGATTTAAATAACCTTACACAGAAATGGTTTTTAAACTTTGCTGGGAAAATAAAGTTAGAAAAAATAATAACAATGCTCAACTTTATTCACCAAACTTCCATATGACCCTCAAACGCGTTCCAAGTACGTAACAAAACTTTAAGTGCTACGAAACGGCACTTTACAACTGAAATAATTCATATGTACTCGAAATAGCTTGAAGCCACTTATAATAAAGTACCGTTTAAAATATTACACAATGTTTTATAATTGTTCTAAATCATTCATACAATTATTAGTATCTAATATGCCATAGACTCTCCGAATCTATACTTCAATACTAATATTATAAATGTAAAAGTGTGTTTGTTTGTTTGTCCATCTTTCCAACGAAACGGGGTGCCATCACTCTATTGGTATGATTTTTTGGGTGGAGATAATTGAAGGGTTGGAGAATGACATAGGCTACTTTTTACCGCGGTAGAGTATCTGATTCCCATGAGAAAACACATTATAATATAATCTAAAAAAAATATTTATGATCAGAAATACTTAAAATTTGGTATTACTGTTCTTCGATAAAATTAAATAAATACGTGTTTTAGCATTTTTCGAAATTCACCCTAAAGGGTGAAATAGGGGATGAAAATTTGTATCAAACTATTTTTTTAGAGCTTTTTTGTTATTGTAGCGCCATCCAAGCTGCGGGTTTTGCTAGTATTTTAATAAGCAATACTCTATAGGTAATAATAATAGACCATTTATATATTTAAGGTCTCTCTATAATTTTTGGCATCTTATATCTTTGTTTAAATATATTTGATTTAAAAAAAAAAAAAAAACTTCAGCAGTTCATGGTCTCGTACCCATGACTAAGAGGTATTTCTCTATGAAAATTAATCAACTTAAGACTTCTCTGCACATAGAACCAGACATTGCTCGACATATTTGAACTCTACGTGAACGTGTAGAACTTTCGAACTTGTTTCGCTTATTGACTACTTGACGTTTATTGGTATTTACTATACTTAGGTCTGTAGTAATACTGCTTAGAATATTTAAAGATTAAATCCTAGGTAAAACACAATTTGCTATGGAAGTACGATGATTTTTGAAATTCAATACCCTAAGATATGGAACAAAATTTATGATTTCGTATTTTTTGTATGTCAAAAAGAAAAACTGGAACCAAAGAAGTATCTTATTGTTTATAAAGAAGCGTCATTCTGTTCATTATATCACGAAACAATCAATTCAAGAAGAGATATCACGATTATTTTGAAAAGCCTAAAACTATGGCAAAGTCGAGATTTGACTAGTTTATACTTTAAAAAAGTTTTCTTCGCTATTACATCAGTTTTAGCACTATATAAAACTTTAGAAACAACGACGACCGTTAAAATAGAAAAAAGTAGATATTCATATATACAAAAAAATATACTTGCTGATTTTCGATTGCATTTTTTGGGTAAAACATTCATTGTACAGTATGAACTTTAACCTTATGTCTAATCTAATAACTTTAAACTAAGGTTTGTAGATACAGTTTACCGCCATTCTTGGTAATAAATAAAAAGTTGTATACATATTAAATAACTCAGCGTTGAATTTAGGTGAAGTGCTTATTATATAGCTCACAAATTCTCTCATAACTTAGGATCTGATGTTTGGCCGTAAATAAGTTTAAAAAGCTTTACTGAAGCAGTTTTCTTAAAGTACCAAATTTTTAAACGGGATTAAAGTTCTGCGTATTTTTAAAGAAAATTGTTTTAAGATTGTTTGTACTGTTTGTGTAATAAGCCATATTAATTTTTAAAGTTACTTATGTTTCAACACTTTTAATTTGCTAAATACTAGACTGGTTTCAAAAAAGCCAGATAGGTCTTATACAGTAGCTGACAAATAAAAACTTTTAACAAAAAAATAAAAACCGACTTCAAAAAAAAGCACTAAAAAGTAAGAAATAACTGATTGGTAGTTTTCATTTACTATACATATTTTCCTAATCAAATATTTTCGAAGTCGGTGTGCTTTGCTTTGTATCGGCTGGCAAACATATTAGGCGGCTTAGACAAGTTGTCATTCTACAATCGTTGATGAATAAAAATCTAAAAGACTATTTATGACATGGAATTACAAAAAATATTAAAATTTAGCTTTAGCCCCAAAGGTTAAAAATATTAATATTAAATAAAAACTTAAAATAAACAAATAAAAAGCGCCTTCAAAAAAAATACTAAAAAATAAAAAATAACTAATTGGTACTTCTTATTTACTATACATACCTAAGCATATATTATCGAAGTCGATGCCAGCCGATACAAATCAAAGCACACAGACTTCATCTTTTACTTTTTAGTCGGTATATGTATTTTTGAAGTCGGTTTTTAATTTTAATTTTTTTAATTTCATTATTCAATTTTTAGTGAAAACATACATAGTAGTATAAATTAAGAAGAATATATGAAATTAGATTGTCAGATAAAAAAATGTATCTCTTTGTAAAATTCTAGTACATTTTCCATTTCACTTGAACAAATCCGCAACACATTTGTCTAACTTATAACTCTAAAGTAACAATGCGCTTAGAAGAGATGTCTCTTACCGCGTACATTATTAAACTTTCCTTTTGTTTCTTATTATTATACGACTGAGCTCGGGACTATTGTATGAAATACTGGTATAAGCAATTAATTTATTTTGCTACATTCTAATTAAGCGTGTTCATTTATTTCACTATAACAATGACTAAGTTCTGTCATATGGACTACAAAACATTCATGTAATTTTTTTTATTTCATATTATATATTACTTTTTCTGCTTATTAGTATGACATTTTTCATGTTTAATAATATTTTTTGCTAGGAGAATATAACAATGAATATTCATTCCATATATTGTTAAGGATCTCATATATGAAACCTCTCATATATGAAAACGATTATTTGATATTATTAAATTGAATTGGTTTTATTTTTTTGTCCTTATTTCACTTACACATATAGACGATTCAAATCAAAATCAATGAATTAATTTTTGTTTTTTGTTTGTAAGTAGATATATACTTACACCCGTTTCTGAAAGGCTGATTATCATCTTGATTGTAGTTGTTTTAGAACAAAAGAAATATAATTTGCCGTCATCGTTGACTGAAAATTACACAGAATATCAAATTATTATTTCTATCGTAATTTTCACGTGAATATAAAGTGACCTTAAGGGTTACCCCTTTTACTGAAATGAAAATGTGTAAGTAAGCTTTGAAAGATAATTCATAAACAAGTACGGTTTTTTTATTTCAAATAATACAAAGCACTACAATAGAAAAAGTTTATGTTCAATGTTTTTATTTACGTTACACATTTTAAATACAATTCATACAAATAAACAATTTTAGAAATATGTTAATTTGCTGAGAACCACCAATAACTTGACGGACGGTTTAGCATCATTTCGATCTACGATTAAGGTGTTTAATCTTTGTATCTGACCAAGTTTCGAACCCGGACATCTATGATTGTCAATCTTGCGCCTTGGCCGCTTGACCACGATGCGTATGCCCGAGCGCGCGAAACTAGTACTAACAATATTTTGCGTGAAAAACCACATGAAAACTCGAAAACACGCGTTTTTCCAGACACAAGACTAATCTAGATCGATTTTTCGCCCCCGAAAACCGCCACATTCCAAATTTCAGCGAAATCTTAGAACCGTTTCCGAAATCGCTGGTATAAATAAATACACAAGAATTGTTCGTTTAAATATATTAAGATTATTAAACTTTTGCGTTGATTAATGATCAGCCTTTCAAAATCCAGGGGTTAAACTACTAAATATTATATAATAAACTTCTCTAAGACTCTGTTATACATAATAAATTCCACATAAACCAAGTCGTTATATTACGACTTGATTTTATAATACATAATACAGGTTACATAATACAGGTGTATTACGGCAGGGAAGGTAGCCTAAGTAAAATATTTAAGGGGAAGGGAAGGTAGCCTAGTAAAATATTTAAAACAACTCAGTTATAATTTTATTATATGTATATGTAAACAGATTATGTGTGTACTGTATGTGTAGTATTATATATTGTCCAGTGTACTTTGAGACATTTTCTTATTTATACACAAGCTACTAATTTCATTTTTTTTTATTTCTGCGCATTTAACTCGTTCCTAGTTCTGCTTGAATTATTATTAGTTGAAGATTTCTCGGCAGCGGAAACAAATTCTATTCTAAATACTGCCGAGAAATCTTCTACACAGCTACAATCATCATGCAAACAAGATATTCTTTGTTGGTTTACATCACTCTTATTAAAGTTTCCTTTATTTCATCACTCTTGTAATATTTTCTAAATTTATTTTCTTATAAAAATCAACGTCTTTATATCAGATCTGTACATAAATGGTAGTAAATATAATATAATACGTTATAATAACGCTAAAGTATTTAGTTCCACAATATCCCACCACGTGCGTAAACTTCTAACACAGGGATTTCGAGAAGTATGCGAAGTGTCAGAAATTCGTAAGACCCATGTTAACTTACTGCTATTATATTTAAATAATATGAGATATAGTATCACAAGTATATAAACAACTAATTTTTTGACTCGGCGTCTGTATCGATAATGATGACTATTTCACTAAGATTTTCCAATGTTTAATGTACAGATTCGACTCAGAATTTTATTATATGTATAGATTAATGATATGTGATATTTACAAACATTCTGCCAGTATATATACCTATGTAAAGCACTATTAGAGAAGTATCAGGAGCAACTCCCAATACCATCCGTACCTCTTCATGTCTTTTCATGTCCATATTTTCTTAGCGCACTGTGAGACTACAGACTCCGAGTCGCGACGGTGTAATACTTCCAATACCCTAACTTCAAGATACTAATAATAACATAATATTTAGACTAACAGAAAATAAGTTTTACCTCACCTGGGATATAATAGCCGGGATTTAATTATCCGTAACCACATAAGCTGGTCACTAAAACATCGACGCAGTAGATTAGTTATTTTGTACGGCTGCAAAATTTCTGCTGTTTTATGAAGATTCAAACTATCTTCTTACGAAATTTCATCTAAATCGGTTCAGTAGATCCAGAAATTACCCCCTACAACGTTACAAACTCTTATGGCCGATTTCTTTATTCCGATTATAATATTAGTATAGATTCTTTACAAAATTCTACATCCAATAAGTTTTTGAAACATAATAATTTTTACTTAAATAAAAGAATATAACCACATATTTTATGAAAGATTCATATGTTAAATATTTCACTTATGTAATGTAAAAATAATAAATGATATGAAATACTAAAAAGTTACTAGAAAAATACCTTTGTTATGTCTTATCATAACATAAGAAATTTATATTCAATACGGGTGAATGCAGTCGTAGAAATCTTAAAAATATAAAGTGTTCAAAGTATTTTTTATTAAATTAAACTAGCAAAGAAGAACTAGGAAGATCTAAACTCAATTTTCTAACGACACAAGAATCCGCAGAATATTTGTCCTAGCGAAATAACAATATACAACACTCTGTTACTATTCACCTTATTAAATCCTCACTATAATTATGTTTATAGATAGAAAAGTCAGAGTTCGATTTGCGTGTATTTCATTTTTCACCAAATTTTCATTAACTGACCTTACAAAAACCAGAACGTTGCGCTAGTATATTAATATTAATTAAAAAAAAATGTTCATTTCTATGAATAAATATTAATAATAAAAAACATGTATTACTATAATTATTTTTAATTATAATTGTTAACTAAAAACAAAGCCGGGGGCTTCGAATAGATACAGAATTATATCCATATTACACTTAACTTAGTGGTAATTAATATCTGTCCTATGAATAAATCTCTTAAAAAATAATCAGATCCTGAGGTACATAAACGAGTATGTACTCCTGTTTTATTCTCGGGTTATACTTTGCATAGCATTTTTCTGTCAAGAATTTCTAGATCGGAGTGGGGAAATTGGCGATGCTACACTTCCGTGTCTTGAAGAGCACGTGAACTATCGGTGCAATGATATCTCTCTGTAGTTACCCAGCTGTCATTAGTCATATCGAACTGTCATGAAACGAATAAAGAGTGCACTTGTGTCAGTGGACAGAACGTCAGACCACGACAAGTCTAGACTTAGTGAGTTCGGCCACCATGACAGAAATCGGTCTAAAGAGTCGGTACTTTTATTCATGATCATACATTATCGGATGCAATTCGTTTACCAATATTTTTATATCTAATATATAAAATTTCCATGTCACAATGTTAGTTACCGTACTCCTTCGAAACGGCTTTACTGATTTTTACCAAATTTTATATGCGTATTCAGTAGGTCTAAGAATCAGCTACTATCTATTTTCCATACCCCTAAGTGATAAGGGTGGCCCACATTAGGGACGAACCCGAGCGGAGCGACGGTGAGTCGCTTGTATTTAATAATAATAACATTTATCATACTAACAGTTTTCTTTCTATTTATGTTACATAATCTCTAAAAGTGATTCTAAAAATTGTTCCACAAAAAATCCAAGCCATTCCTAAGTAGTAGGTATACTACGCGCGCGAAAATGCGAGCGAAAATTAGTTTTAAATAAGATACAAAGGTATTTGATTTTAGTTAGTCCATATCAAATACACAGCGTTTATTCTATACGAAACAAAAGGCGTATGAAAGATAAAATTTTATTGTCCTTCTTATTTTGCACTCTGAGAGTCAAAAGCATTCAGTTTATGATACAATCTTTTTTGAATTTCCTCAGCACAAGCACTTACGGCAAATACAAATGGATTCCTTGAGATGGTATGACATTTGTGTGTTCTTTCTATACGGAAGGGATAAAAGCACCTACAAATATATCGAATTTCTCTGTCATTCTGTGGCAAAAGTCTTTTCGAGCCTACAGCAAAATACTATTTATGGTACAGATATAGATTTTCATACACATGTTTTTATTATAGTGCGTTAACGAGTAACTTGTTGATGTGAATATTAATATTTTTTTCCAGGTACGCCCAAAAATTCTTGTATTGCGTAAGAAGGTATTTATATACCTTCTAGATATAGTTATAGAGGTAAGATATATTATAGGTAAGATCGACTAATAAACATGTAAAATAGTATTTTTAGCTAAACAACAGAAGTAGTAAAAATTAAGTTATTTACATATCTTAAAACAATACCTAACCTATATTTGCAGTTACCTACTATATTAAGTAAAATTTTGCAATTTTACGAATCATACGTGGCATATTTATTATTATTATTATTTATACATTTTTTTGATCTGATGGATACCGAATAGGTAAAGTCTCATATCGGTTCATTAAGATATCATTTTACATCTATACATAAAAATTCTAAATCGAATCTGTACATTAGATATATTTTGAAAAGTCTTATTAAAGCAGTCATTTTCATCGATATAAAGGCCGAATATATAGTTGTTAGAATTTTTGTCTGTCTGTCTGTCTGTCTGTGACGGCATCACGAGAAAACCACTAGACAGATTATGATGAAATTTGGTATGATGATACCTGGTTATCCGGGTCAACGTATAAAATAGTTTTTACTGCGGAAAAATATCTACACTAAACGTTAAAACGTAACTAGGAATGAACCCGAGTGGAGCAAGGGTTTGTCGCTAGTTTATAATATAATTACTATAGGCTACATCTGCCTAATATTACTTCTGTATAAAACACATATATCACCCCGCCTGCAGCGTTATAGGCGCGTATTTTATTTTATTTAGTTCCCGTCCACTATACATACATAACGCCCTCTTAGTATACCAGCTCATAGAATAGGCTTAAAATATACATTAAATAATACTTAGCGATATTTTTTATCCAAATTATTAAACGTTTAAAAACCTATTCAAATCACAAGCGTTTCAATTCAAATTCGAAGCGAGATTAAGCGACTAAAAAGAAAGTAATAATAATCGCAAATATTAGTATTTGTAAATTATCAAATAACTGCAATATTATTAATCGGAATCTCAACAAGCTGACAATGGGTAAAAGCGGCACTCAACTATAGCAAATTATGGTCGTACACCACAAAGCTCATAAGAGTTATGCTTTTGTGCTTTTCGCTTACAGAATAAGCGACAGCAGTACAAATTACAGTGAAATGAATATGAAAACTTGTATATTTGTTTATACATATAATAAAATTGTAACTAAGCCGAATCTGTACATTAAATATTTTTTGGAAAATCTTATTGAAATAGACATTGTTATCGATACAGAGGCCGAATCTATAGTTTTTATTATTCTTGTCTGTTTGTCTGTCTGTCTGTTACCGCATCACGAGAAAACCACTGGACAAATTTTGGTGAAATTTGGTATGACAATAGCTGGTTATCCCGGTCAACATATAGGATACTTTTTACCTCGAGAAAATATTTCATTTATGAGCAAAAATACAAAAACTGTATTGTAAGAGTATACTAATATGTAAAACCTAAGAATTTGGTTTTAGGTTATCTGAACGCGGGCGGAGCCGCTGGCAATGCTAGTTATTATATAAGTAAAGCACTTATATATTTTCACTTTACCTACTCTATACGATAGTAGAGTATCTTTCAGCACCACCTTTTGGCAAATTTTATTACCAATTTTATTATTAGCCCATGTGGTACTCCATCTTCGTGTTTCAGAGTAAATGAGTAACAATCATTCACACACACATACAAACTTTCGCTTTTATAATAGTTATGTTATGTACCTAATATTTTAAACTTCACTTCGAAAGGAATTGTTAAAATATACATTTTATCAAGAGATGCTAAAACTGAGGAGCCATTCCTCAAATTGCCAATTTTTTCCCACAACAAGAAACATTGACAAAGTTTTGACGACACTTGCCTTTTTATTGAATTGCCGAGAGTTCTATATCTGCGCACTTGTAACAAAGTTTCAACGGTCGCTTTTTGTTTTGCATTTTGATAATTCTCAAGTTCGCCCTGTAGTTGTTGTTTATAATTTGCAAGAGAAAGAAATAATACCTTCACTAAACCATAAAGAAATATTTTCTATTTTAGTTATAATTCAAGTATTTGTACTTGACTTTTGGCAAAGTATTGCTATTAATAATTAAATTAAAAGATTGTTTGTTTTTTTAACGGGAGCTGGTTCTTTTAAATAAGAATATCGATGTAACACACAAGTTGAGTTGAAGCCACTAGTAAAAGTTCGTAAGATAAGATAATTTTATATATATGTAAATATATAATCTAAATAAATAAAAATGAATGTTTCTGTGTACATTCAATAATTGTACTTCTGCGTTCCTAATTCACACTCGTCCAATTGTGATGAAACTTTGACAAGTTATAGTTCCGAGTTCGTACGCCTGCGAAGGTTCGTGGACATAAATATTCGTATTTGTATGTTTGTTCTCTAAGCGTTCCCAAAGCAATCATCCCAAGGGGCGCACCCGAACAAAGCGAGAGTAAGCCGCTAATGTTTTATAATAAAAATTGGTAAAATAACATTCTCTCCCTCCTCTCCATAAAATATCAATAGCACTAAAATGCAAGTCCCGGAAAATTGCGGTTCAAATTTATTCTAAAGTGGCTTAGCTACGAATAGATTCTGACAAGATTTACGACTAACTGAATTCTCATTGCAAATTCACACCAACGTCCGCCTTTAATTAATATCACTTAAAGTGCAAGTCAAATTAGAGTTTCAATTAAGGAATTAAGAATAAGATATTAACATAATTACGAACAAAACTTAGTGATAACTTCACTATTTAATACATACTGTTATTATAAATGTAAAAGTTACTCGGTCTGTCTGTTAGTAATTTTTACGTTTAAACTACTGAACATATTTCGATAAAATTTGCAAGTAATCAAAATAGCTAGGATAGCAAGTATAGAATGCATATAAGGTCGGAAATTGGCTACTTTTATTCACTTCTTTAACATGTGAGCGGAGCCGTGGGCTAAAAGTAGTTTTATATAATAATAATAGTTTTAAACATGTACTCGTAGCAATCAAAAATACACAGTTGGAGTCACTATCAAAAATAATTAATATTCATCTGTCTCTTGTATTCAGCCCTTCGTAATGTCTCACTGCTGGGCCCGGGCCTCCCTTTAGTACGAGGGGGAGCAGGCCATAGTCCACCACGCTGGCTAAGTGCGGGTTGACGGACTTCACAGTCTTTTGAAAACTTGCTAGGTTATCTCAAGCACGCAGGTTTCCTCACGATGTTAACCTTCACCGTAAGATAAGTGGTAATCATGTTGGAAATGATTCGGACATGAAATTTTCAGGGTTGCGAGACCCGGAATTTGATTCAAGCAAGCGTATTACCACTGGGCTACGCAGTCAGTGTACTAATTAACACGTACATCAGTGTAGTAACAGTGTACATCTGTCTATTAATTATTTTATATTATTTATTGCTTTACGAAAGTGAAATATATGTAAATAATATTATACAATAATTACTTACTGATTTTACTTAAATAAAATAGCACACAACATGAATCCTAAGTTTATAATGAACTTTTAATGAACTATTAACGCTTAAGAGCTGCTGCACGGAACTACAACAACCGTAGACTCAAGATCAAAATCGAAGCTTTAAGTACGCCAACTTTAGCAATTTTATCTAAATAGATGTATGTTTTACATTATTAAACTTTTAATCCAATTTAAACGCGATATGTATAACTTTCAAAAAAGATAATTTTAAAATATTTTTGTTAATAAAATTAATAATTTAAATTTTAGAGAAGTCATCTTTTTCGTTTTATCTCAACCAAGCAGGAATCAACAATTGATTAAATTTTCCAATCAGTTCCACTGAATATGGATCACTTAGAACTACATGGCCATAATAAATGAGTATTGTATGAAACAATATACGCCACAATATAAGTAAAAAGTATGTTTTTTATAACTAAAGAACCTAAGCGCCAACTATTGCCTATAATTTAACCAACGCGCAGTATAACTTCTAGATTTGGCAGTAATTGACCGATCTATTTTGCAATTATCATGTAGCATATGCTACGTACTCAAAACGATAGTTGCGGCCAAGAAGCTTTCTGTTATTTAGTTAGGTACTTTAAATGAGTATTAACTTCAATATTTAAGATATATGCTATCGACTCACCCTCACTTCGCTCAAATGCCTCCCTGACCTTGGTGCGTTATTTATTGTTAAGATTTTGTACAGACAGTGTTATCTTTTGGCAATTTTTATTATCAACAGTAATTACAAATTATAGTCAATCTATATACTAAATAACATTAAAATCCATCCATTCGTTGCAGTGTGAAAGGCTAACAAACATACACACATACAAACTTTCATATTTATAACAGTAGTGTGATTTAAACCTCAATTAATAAAATTATTGACGTAATTAATTATATAAAAACTCTTTCTTCAAGTAATCTTCTTCTGAAATTCAGAAACAAATGACCGGAAAGATGCGACTCGTCGTGCAACGTGTTTTCAGTTGAGATAACTATTAAAGCAGTTTACATGTCTCGAATCATTTTTCCTTTTTCGAATTCCATTGAAGAATTCTTAATAAAAAATATTATATTGTATAGTTGCTAGAACGCAATGTATAACGAATTATGCTTTAGAAAGGAAATTTCTCTTTTAAAAGTTTCTGAAGCCGTAACGGAGTAGGCAGATTAAGCGTTTCGGCCTCAGTGCGGTGACAACGGTCGAAGCGTCATAACGTATGTACCAAAGATGCTGTAAAAACACGATGTTTATATTCGATTAAATGATGTAGAAAACTTTACGGTTATGTTAAATGTATTTTAGTGACTGTGATACAGTTCCAAAATTAAATGTGAAGTGAATGATATGTTTGTTAAATCTGTTACGAATGCCGGTAAGCAATTAGGTTTTTGTATATACAAACTGTTGTTGAAATATTGTTTTACTTATTTATTGAATTTTATTTTTTGCGATGAAGAATTATTTTTGTATAAAGGTAGTTTCCATGTACTTATTTATGGAAACTAATACCAATTATAAATTAAAATAAAATTTTAGTTAATTTAATGTTTAAATATTTATTATACATGATTATAATGAAGTAAATATAGTTTAAACACTAATCTCCTATATACAAAAACAATATTATTAATTATAAAATTATTGTACGAGTATACTTAAACTATATATACTGTGAAATCCATTTTATCCAACAAATAATCGAAAATAAATGTGAAAGAAGTTTTAAGAGACGTATTCAAAAGGAGGAATTTTGGGTCCAATTCCGACCATCCTCTTTTATCGTGCACACATAGGATTTACAAGTATATTATATACTATATAGTAGTACCTAAAGCGAAAACTGGAAAGCCGTGAGTGACTCTCAATATTTATTTTCATTAGGTACAATCACTACAATCATTTAAATCATGTGATAAAAAATTATACTTATATGTACCTATAGACTAGCGAAAAACAAAAACAAACCTATCCCTCGGGAACCGTACATTTTTCTAGGATAAAAGTAGCCTATGTGTATATTTTTGTAGTTTCATAAAAATCCATTCAGTAGTTTATGTGTAAAAGAGTAACAAACATCCATACATTCTCACAAACTTTCGCATTTATAATATTAAACTAGTAGGATAATGAATAAAATAATAAAAAAGTATAGTACATATTCTATTCACATATATATATATATATATATTATGATGGATATATATATGTATATTATGATGGAGGACAGGGACAGTATTTATTTAAAATATAATAAGTAAAAATGTTCGCTTTTGATAGTAAATTTAGAAGATCATTCTATCAATATGTTTTCAGAGAAGCAATGGGTTTATTTTGATTATAAATAAAATATGTATGTTAACATAATACTGTAATAACGAATGATGTTAAAATAGATCTTTATTTAAACAGGCAAAGGTAAAATCAATTCAGTACATTTCTTTTTTGTTTGTCAACTGATTTTGTTATTTTTTATTTAGTATCGATTGATGGGCTTTAGTGTCATGAATAAAAAAAATTCAATACATTTTTTTTATGGACATAGAAAAAGACAAAATATCTCGATACTTTTTATCCTCTATAACTCATTTTCTTTTTTGTTTTGTTTAATAGCTTTTAACGAGCTTTAATGTTATCAATAAAAAAAAGTAGAATTTCGACCACTGGGCGGATACCAGTCCTTTTATAAATAGCAAAATAATTTACGACTTTCGACAATAATAAATAGTGTTGCGTAATACGTATCGGGTTACGTATACCATAAATAATAGGCTTAGACTGCTAGAAATCAGAATAGATATTATAACAATACAATATTTATAAGACAAACACTTATATTTATTATATTGTTGACTTAAAATTATCTTCATCTCCTCCTTGTCCTAATTCCACGTTACGTCGGTTTCACGCAACATATTTTCTTCTTACATTTTCCTCAATCAGCCATCAGCAATCAGTATACCTTACACACACAAATCTTCTTTTACACAGTCCATCCACACGTTTCTTGGTATACCTCTATTTCTATCTCTTCTATGTCTGTCTACATTTATATATAACATTTTCTTGTATGTACGATTTTCTTCCCTCTTTATGGTACCATGTCAGTATCATGTATACCATACTAACCTAATACTCCTCAGCTTCTTTATCACTGATGCTACTTTCAAACTTCTTCTAATATATTTATTTCTAATCTTGTCCATTCTAGTAATTCCACACATCCATCGCAACATTTTATCTCTGCCACATAAAATTATATATAAAAAAACGTATGTGTGTACTTATGTACGCACGTAAGAAGTTATACTTCTTTGGCGTAACAGAATAAATATAGCTAAAGATTTCATCCCGTATGTCACAACTCTCTGTTTGTAAAAGGAATACAGCTAACTTCACCATGTCGCTTTTTGGCTGTCTGGCTTTTTGGCTTGGTGTGCGCGCGCATCTTAAAAATTTTACTCTCATATTTTTTTCCAAACGTGCCAAAAGATGTATAACTTCAAAAATTATATAATATAACTAAATACGTGAATATATATGCACTCATTCACACAGCATGCAAACACAGATGCACTCATTCATCAGGATATATCCGGACATGTCCAAATTTTTGGCCTCCTGTCCGGAATTTACATTGCAACTGCACCAAATGGTCAACGTTTGACTCATGCACTTACATTTTTATACTAACAAGTTTCAACAACATAAGTGTTTTATACCACGAATACTAGCTAACAAGCCTCTTTTGATTTATAATTGCAAACTCAATATCCATCAAGTGCCTATCAGATGATGCGTTAACAAATAAAACATTTAATTCACTAGCGATCACACCACACTTCACCTAGATTTTAATCCAGATTTATTTATTTGATTTTATGTAATATGTAAGAGCCACAGCCTTGTCTGAATGGCATTTTCTATTGTGACGGAGATCACGGTTTGATATTCATATGAGGTAAATCTATTTCACCCAATTTAAATTATTTACCTAACCAGGCTTTGCGAATGGAAAGGTATAAAAACAATAGCCAACTTCTACAGGTCAATGAAGATTTGGAGTACATCGAGTAGTCGCCCTTTGCAGATAAAAGCAACAGATAATTCTGTTTTTTTTTTTTAAATAATCACTTTTTTTAATAATAATAAATAATAATCTCATCGACCTTTCTATAGCCACCTTAAAAAAATATTCTTAAATCATTGGATATTTTTAATGAAACTAATTTATAACATAATTTAAAACATTTATAAATATTAATTCATAAGTTAATGAATAACCACTTTGAATTTTGATTAATAATAAATATTGTCGCTTGTTTCCTACATTATGAAATATTATTACTAAAGTATAGAATAGTATAGAGTATTTTAATTTTTATTGTATTTTTGAATATATTAAATTTATTAAGAAAAGTCAGTATCATGTATTTACCGCACAGCGACTACAAAAAAAGTCGTCAAGATTATTCTCGGTCTCCTTTAACGAACTAAGCTACTCGCATCTACATCGTTTTAACTAGAAGAATATTCACGTAATTTTTTTTATTTGATTGTTAAAAAAAAATTAAATATAAAAAAAATTATGTTATGTGACTCTTCCACTTGCTTTAAATAATAAATTTTATATGGTTTAAAAGAGGTTATAGCTCTATTTTGTTTTTTATCTAGATCAGTCTGTGGCAACACTAAATCCGGTAGCCTGTACCGACCAGCCTTTAAGCCCTTGCAAATGCAAATTGAAGTGTATCACTATGCTTTGTAGCTTATAGTTAGGAAAAATAAAAAAGTTTTTTAATTACGAGCATGTGTTTTTATCACTGTAACGACATTTGAGAAAAATTCTGAGGTTGATTAAACCTGGATTAGATACATTTACCGACGTGCAGAATATGTTTCATGTACCTTAATGATAAAAACATTTATATTTTAAAACTATTCATACGTTTAATACTATTGATATTTTCCTCAATCAGTTGTCGCAATCAATAGACGCGTTAAACTTATTTAGTATTGGATAATCAAAGTAATCACGCTCTCAATCAAACAGCGCTATAATTAGTGGATAAAAAATACAGAGCTATATGTTAATTACAACAAAAACAAGAAACAAAAACAAAGCTATCCCACGGGAACCATACATTTTTCTGGGATAAAAAGTAGCCTATGTGTTATTCCAGACTATAATCTATCTCTGTGCCAAATTTCATCCAGATCTGTTCAGCCGTTCTGGCGTGAAAGAGTAACAAACATACGTCCATACATCCATACTCACAAACTTTCACATTTATAATATTAGTATAGATATTCATACCGTATTTTTCTAGACGCGAAGCGAAGGCTAGTTTTAAATAAAACTATCTTTTTGGATTTTTTCACGGATTTATTTTGATTTTTAGTTACAATACCAATTTCTAACTCCAACATCGTGTGTACTTTTATTTACTTACTTCTAATGACAAATGCAAGCTGTACCTTTGAATTTTCAGAACGAATCAAAATAACACAAAAACAGCATAATAATCTCTATAAAAACCAAATTTTATTCTGTCAATCACTAAAAAAATTATTTTTCAATGGATGCACAAACTAGTACAAAAGATAATAAAATATGTATTTTCAACCGACTTCAAAAAGGAGGAGGTTCTCAATTCGACTGTATGTTTTTTGTTTTTTTTTTATGTTTGTTACCTCAGAACTCCGTCATTTCTAAACCGATTTGGACAATTTTTGTTTTGTTTGAAAGGGTATACTCCCAGATTGGTTCCATTTAAATTTCAAAAAAAAATACCACCCCTAAGGGTGGAAAAACAACTAATGATGAATTTAACCTACTTCTAATTGTCATATTGACTTGAAACTTTGCAAGTATTTCTATTTCCGTTGATAGTACAGTGGTTCGGTGTTGTTGACCTGATCTGATGGCAAGGCCAGAAGGTGGATAGGTGGAACTCTTCAACGGCTAATAGTAGATACTTTGAGTTTGGGCTTATTTTGTTTCATTTGATAAGCCTAACACGTTAGAATCCTTACTTTGCTACTACAGTCTACACTAAAAAGGGAAAAATAAAAACTTTTTAACAAAAAAATAAAAACCGACTTCAAACAAAAGCACTAAAAAGTTAAAAATAACTGATTGGTAGTTTTCATTTACTATACATACCTAATCAAATATTTTCGAAATCGGTGCCAGCCCATGCAAAGCAAAGCACACCGACTTCGAAAATATTTGATTAGGTATGTATAGTAAATGAAAACTACCAATCAGTTATTTTTTACTGTTTGTGCTTTTGTTTGAAGTCGGTTTTTATTTTTTTGTTAAAAAGTTTTTAGCATATACGCACTTGATCCAAAGTGTTCTATTGTTTTAATTTACCATATTTTTTAATATAATATTTTATAACAGAATATTTTATTGTGGCTTAAAACTCGATTTTTAATAGCTAGATATCATGAGGTCTCATGATATCCTACTTTCATATTCGTACTAAACCTGTAACAGCATATATTTGCATAGTTTTAATCACGCTTAGTTGGTACCTTTTAAAATGATCTTATACAATATATCCAAAGGCAAAGTAATTTGCTTAAATGGGTCCAACTTTAAATTAATAGAGAAACAGGTAAGTACGAGTATAAAGCATTAATTTAAAGTTAGATTTAATGCAGCGAGGGTAATTTCATATAATAACAATAAATGTTAATATTATATCGTCCTAGATTCTAGCTTAGTAATATATCTTACATATGTACTATGTATACACCTATTCATATAAGTTGTTGTTCATATGTTTGTTTGTTTCCTTTTAAGTAGGTATAACCTATTTACCCGTTATTATTATTTAAAATGTTTATGTACAGATATATTTATCGAGGAAAGTTTTTAAAATCACACTACGACACTGCGAAGCAATTATATATATATATATATATATATATATGTCGCAGCTAAATCGTAAAAACCGTGACATTATAATTTCACTAGTGAAAAGCACAATCAGTGATATTGTGAATCAATTAGATTTTGACTATTACTACTTATGGGTCAAATTTAAATGTCTTTTTTTATGTACAGCATGAACCATAGCCATAGGTACAGTAAAAAAAGGAATAGAAATGTAATATTTTAAATAAAACTATCTTTTCGGATTATTTCGCGGATTTATTTTGATTTTTGGTTTCCGACGTTTCGAATGCTTTACAGCAATCATGGCCACGGGAGAGACTAAGGTTATAGACGTCTCAAACATATAAGTACTTGTTACAGAAGTGCCTACCCACTATTTTACAAAAATGATTTCATACATTCGCGTAAATCTAAGCAAGTAGAAATGTAATATTTTTAATTATTTATCACTTAACTGTGGCAGTGGTAGCCCAGTGGTAACGCGCTCGCTTGGGAAACCGAGTGAAGCGGGTTCAAATCCCGGGTCTCGCACCTCTGATATTTTCATGTGCGAATCATTTCTAACATGATTACCACTTGCCTTACGGTGAAGGAAAAACATCGTGAGGGAATCTGCATGTCTGAGAGAACTTAGCAAGTTTTCGAAAGACGTGAAGTCCGCCAACCCGCACTTGGCCAGCGTGGTGGACTATGGCTTGATCCCCCTCGTATTGAAGGGAGGCCCGTGCCCAGCAGTAGGACGTTAAAAAGGGCTGAATCACTTAACTATTATTCCCACGTTTGCTAGTAAGAAGGTATAAGTAGTTAACAAAAAATAATATCAACTTGCGATATATGTATAACTCCGGACAATTGTAATTTCACGGCTTTTACAATATTCGTATATGAAATAAAATAAAATAGTAAAAGCTAGTACTATATTATCAGAAACCTTTAACAGCTTTCACATACCATCTATCAAAAATACGTGTACATTGCTATCGGATGAATAGTATGAGAACGTAAATGCTATAAACAAACATTTTAAGATTCTGTACTGAATATAAGCTTACGAATTTTTATTGATAGTTGATACCAATAATATTTTCATTGTAAGGTCTCTTTTTTAATTCAAATACCGTTGAGCTAGGTGTAATTACAAAATTTACATGTTTACAATGAATGGGGTTTCGAAAGTCGTGCTGTTATAAATTATAAATTTTAAAACCCCCCTACGCAAATTAATTGTTATTTAACAATTACACTGGCACGCGTGAAGCACGTAATCGAGTAATCATACGCCAAAATGCCTTACATCATTTTGGAAAAGAGCTGATACTCTTACACTGCTGGACCGATATTAACCAAACATAGCTAAAAACCACTGCAAGGAAACTGACTTTTAAAATAAAAAACCGCATCTAAATCGGTCCATCTGTTTGAGAGCTACGATGCCACAGACAGACAGACACACATACCACCCCTCTTTTTGCGTCGGGGGTTAAAAAGAATGTAGAACGAGATATCTATTTGATCAATTTAAATGCCTACTGCATGAGTTTACATCTATATCAATCCCTATTAAACCTAAAGGGTTTGTTTCTCACATGAGGTAAATGTATGACCCAGACATGCTTTTCTTTCTGAGCCTAATTCTTAATATAATATTTGGTACCAGAGTACTTTTTAGATACTTCAGTAAATACTAAAAAAATAATTTAGAAATCACTATGATCAAATTATAAGCATTAAAAGTATACAATTATCTATTTGCTTAGCCTACTATGACTCATATTTCTATTATACATGTGAGTCAGTATCATCATTCCGGAAACAAGATCGCAGTTTTAAGCCAACGAGAGGAAATTCCGCATGAGTAACACTAAATACATAGAAATAACTGGCCTGATAGAGAAACGGTGAAATGATATCGTAAATACAATTATAGAATATATATATATATATATATATATATATATATATATATATATAAATATAATATAAATAGAATGCTTTCAGAGATAAGACTAAATCCTTACTAAACCTTATTCAGGTTACGAGATTTGGTTAAAACAGCAAAACACTATAAAGAAAATTACAAATATACTTAACTATATATACAAAACTAATGTACACTTAATTATTATTGTACAAGACATGTCCGTATGGAATACTCGTAGTGGCAACAATTCTAGCCGCATTCCCCCCCTCTGACTGGCAATGCCGACCTTTGGTGAAAAATGAGCCAGCTCTCCTGTCACCAGTAGAGGCAATAAGACGACGTATTACCTACATAATATGTCTTTTAAAAACTGCTATTATACATAAAATATGTAAACTTAATAGTTCCAGTTCTCTTAATGCGAACGTGTGTTTGTTTGTTTATTGTTTATTGAGCTAACACATCGATCACTAATAAAGAACTAGATACACAATCAGCGACATAAAATTTCCTTACCAAATGAGCGCCCACTTGAACATTTGGGTGCGCTTTTAATTTAGTAGCATTCGAACGATTCAACAGTAAACATGCATCAGTGCTCGTTTAAAAATTGTAAAATCTCATATCTAAAAAATAATAAAAATGGATGGAGTATCATATTTTCGGTAAATATTAATATTATCACTATATAATTATTGTTATCACTGTATTATAAATACTTGTTATTTTATTAAGGAATCATCGTAAAAAGTTTTAAATTAAGTCGTAATAAGCATCAGGAGATATAAAAAATTTCAATTATAAAGGCTCTTACTAACCGTATTAATCATATTATTATCGCATGGCTACTTATATTGTTCGGATTATGTTTATTGATTCTGTTTTACGAGTATTTGTTGATTTTTTTTGGCACTCTGTAATTTTGACTTTAATACATGCATGCAAGGTTGAATTTATTTTGATACTAGCGGCTCACCCTCGCTTCGCTCGGGCTCACCTCTGGAAAAAAAACAAACCTATTCCACGGGAACCGTACATTTTTCCGGGATAAAAAGTAGCTTATGTGTTATTCCAGGCTATAATCTATATCTGTGCCAAATTTCATCCAGATCCGTTCTGGCGTGAAAAAGTCACAAACATCCATACTCACAAACTTTCACATTTATAATAATAATAATAATAACTAATAAATAATAATACGGAAAAATAATATAATGGATATATTGACCAGCGAGTCTCGATCGTAAAAATTTATTGCTTTATGTACACAGCTTTGTGAAAACATCTTTAAGCATTGTATTTAAAGTTGAATTTACGTTATGGTATATTTATGTCAACTAGAATTACCTAAACACAATTGGTGACAGTTTTAAGAGAACTTTGATATGGGATTGTGTATTTAGTTCTTTATTGGTAATCGATGAGCTGATATGAGTATAATATATATATATATATAGATCGAATAGCAATATTAGCTACTTTTACATCAGAAGATCAAGTGTTTCCCTTGGGGTATTAGCATATTAAATAGTTTATAATACTACTAGCGACTCAACCTCGCTTCGCTTGTGTTCGTTCCTAGTTGCGTTTTAAAGTTTAGTTTAGATAATAAAACTGTTGTAGTGAAGTACAAATAACATTTGTATGGGCCATACGTGAACCTAATCTCAACAACATAAACAACGATATTAGGTACTGCTAGCTACCTTTTGTACCTTGATTTGAAGCACATAAACAAAAATATATGAAAAATTATGAAGATTTACGTAGGTAGCTTGTAAATTTTCCAAATAAAGTAGAAACTGACATACTTCTGACATTTCATCAGAGTTGTGTCTCTTTAACGTGAAGCCTCAGGGTATTTGTATGTAAACAGACACATCTCGTCACTTCGTGCCATACTATATGGGTCATGGACGTAGAGATAACGTCAGTCATCGTAACAAAAAGTCACCAGTGTGTTGTATATTCTGGTTGATTAAAATATCCTTTACTCTTTGTTACTAGATTCTTTGTATAAAAAATCCATATTTTTCTTTAATTTGTATTTTGTAAATATCTAATAAATTTCGTTTTTAAATGCTATAGGTCAATTTTTAATATAAATAAATTTTAGATTAAGAACTCAAGGATTTCGATAAAAACAAATGATCATAGGTATTAGAGTGAGCAGATTGGCTAGAAATTACTAGCAATCCATTCACTCTCTGATTACTCTAAAAGAGATACAATTTCAATATGAAGAAAACTGTATGATAGATGTTTAATACTATTTTGATTAAAAAAAATTTAAATGCCGAAAAAGTTAAACGAAGAATAATTACAAAAAAACACTCCCCTATACGTAGGTATATAACAGGATCACAGAGTTTACACAGGCGTTGATTAATTGAGTTTGCATCGATTATACGATTACCACCATATGTTGCTGATCGTAAATGTTTATAAAGAACCTTTATTAAGTATCTATAGAAGTTTTAACATCTATATGAAGTAGCAATACATATTAACCAACTTCAAAAAAAAAAGGATATATTATTATAGAAATAAATAATAAAAAAATATTAGATAACTATTATAGAAATAAATAGAACCTCTTTTCGCTTTTAAAATAAATAAATTGAATGACGCTTTTCTAGGACTCTACAGGACTCTGTTATAAAGATCCCCGAAGGGCCTTGAAACAGAAAAAATTTTAGCCTTGCAAGCGAATAAATCTACAGTCAAAAGCTAGTACAATATATATATATATATATATTAAATAAATATTGAAAAATATAATAACAAAATTTTAAATTAACGTTCAACACAGCACAGATTCTAAATATTCAAAAGAATTGAAACAAAGCAAGACACTAACAAGCTGCTATTGACGAAACAGTCGGTTCGTTTATTTTGACTTTGAACAGATAGCGAAACGCTGAAATCGTTACAATTTGCTCGTTCATTTACTCTTCCTATCCCAGCTTTTATTCGACGACATAAGTTTCACAAAGCTTAATTAGCGAGCAAAAATAATAATATATAAGGATTAAATAAGCAGAAAATATTTCTTTTGCAGATACAAATTACAGTGTTTTAAATATTCTTTGAATTTCCACAAAATGTAATTCATCTTTCGTTGGAAAAATAATAATCTATAGCCCCAAGATATACGGGGAAAATTGTTCATATAATTGAATGTTTAAAAGATACATGGAACGTTACGTACAAAATATCGTATAATGTAACTCATTTGGCAAACTGACAAAGAAATGAGATCGATTTGCTGTGTAAGGCACTTGAAGAAATCTGAATAGCTCTGACACTATTGACTTTGAGTGAGATCGTGTTGGTATTAAGATTTTCGATATTTTTCACAAGGTCTACAATTATAAAACTATCATATGTCTTTATCATTTAGTTCTTTTAGACATTTGTCAATATAACCGAAAAACTGTCAAAGAAAAAGTACATCCATACTAATATTATAAATGTGAAAAGTGTGTGTTTGTTTGTCCTTCTTTCACGTCGAAACGGGGAAACGGATTGACGTGATTTTTCGTGTGGAGATAGTTGAAGGGCTAGAGAGTGACATAGGCTACCGCGAGAGATTATCTAATTTCCATGGGAAAACACGTTATAATACAATACAAAAAATATTCATGAACAGAATTACTTAAACCTTGGTATTAATGCTCTTCAATAAAATTAAATAAATACATAATTTTGCATTTTTCGAAATTCATCCTATAAGGGGAGGATGAAAGTTTGTATGAAACTACCTTTTTAGAGATTGTATTTTTAGCGCAAGCAAAGCCTCGGGTTCTGCTAGTTTTTATATAATTATAAACCTATCTACATATTTGGATAGTACTTTTGCCTGAGAAAAAATGGTTGTCTTGCATCACGCTAATTAATATAGAATTAAATCAATTTGCCCTAATTGGCAATCACCACACAAAACGGCTACAGCGCACCTGTTGCAGTTGGGGTTAATCGCCAAATTCCCTACATTCATTATACCGTAAGTCAGTTAGATTATCTTTAATATCGTATAGCAAATTACAATCATTTATTTATAGAGCTTACATACTTTACGTATATAAAGATTTTCCACACCTTCAAAGTTTTTTTTTTATATGGTATATGACTCTGTAATTTAATGACCATTTTTATTATTCATAGCTTCACGCTGGAGTTAATTTCATTGCCACTCGTAGAAAATACGTTATTTGATCCACTGGCCATTATGACAATAAAATTGCGATAATTTTACCGTTTTTAACTGACTTCTTAAAAGGAGGAGGTTTCCAATTCGTCGGGTTTTATATGTATGTTCACTGATTAGTCGAAGACGCCTGAACCGATTTGAATTTGTTTGTTTCAAAGGGTATACTTCCCAGGTGAACCCATTTAAATTTTATCGAAATCAGTCGAGCAGTTTTAAAAAAAATATATAATTAATTGTTTTTTAAATAAATTATGTTATTAAAAATCTTTCTTCCTACAAATTACCTACTTATTACGTCTACACTAAAAATGGAAAAATAAAAACTTAAAAAAACCTTCAACAAAACTTTCAGGCACTAAAATGTAAAAGAAACTAAATGGGGGTTTTCATTTAGAATAGATACCTAGAAGCTGTCGGCCGGCACCGACTTCGAAAATATCTGATTAGGTATCAATTCTAAATGAAAACCCCCATTTAGTTATTTTTTACATTTTAGTGCCTGGATGTTGGTTTTTATATATTTTTTAAAGTTTTATGTAATACTAAAAATGCCTACAGTTAGAAGTTACATCTTCGGTGAAATATATTGGCATCATCGATATGACGAAAGACCTAAAAATGTTTGGTACGTAACGATCTCTCACCTTTGAATCAAATATGCTAATTAACTGTTAGTTTTGATAATTTGGAAGTTTTATCATAGTCAGACTTTTTTATAACTGTCTGACATAACATATATCCGTGAACGAATTCGTGGCCAACGTATATAGTAAAACATGTTTTGTTTTCTGATGTTTTATGTAAATGATTAAAAGTTAGCATATACGATGTACATATTATAATAAAGTAGCAACTCAGGGTGAGTTGCTACTTTATTATAATTTCTTATCTCTTCCTTCCACTTCGTTCAGATTCGTCCCTGGGTACGTTTTGACGCTTAGTATGGAATAGTTTTTTTTTTTCAATTTTTTGTGAATTTTTCTGATGTATTAATAGTTATTCTGCTATTCGGAGTGAAGGCACATCCAATAAAACAAAGATCATAAAAATCCGTCTAGCAGTTCAAGTAAGTGTTGTAACAAGCCCTATTTTGTTTTATATATTTATATCGATTTCTAATCGGTCCAGCAGTTCTTGAGTTATAAGTGTTGTAACAAACCTGATTTCGCTTTATATATTTATATAGATTCCTAAAACTTAACAGTTATAGTGCATGTCCGAATAGTAATAATGTCCTCCAAACCGATATACACTTTTTTTTTAACGTTGGGAAATGCATTTACGCACGAAGTGTGGGACTCACCGGCGAAGCCAGTACTACCTACTAAAACCCAACGAAACCTTACCCCGCCTTAATGGGGCGTCGCAGGATCGCATACGCATTCAACTACGACGCCCCGACGGCAGGTCTGCCGAAGCAGACCACAACAACCATGGGGTTGCTCCAAGGTTCACTCTGCTATCAGAGAAGTACCCCCCACCACGACAAGGTGAACGCACGTTGGGGGGGAAACCGATATACACTACGGGACCAACCTTAACCAGCAACCTGAGAATAGCTAACTGCACAGGACTATTCTACGTATAGTGTACAAGTCCATTCTCCATTCCTTTTACTTTCATATTCCAATAGGACTTTAACTCGATACTAGCGGTGGTAGAAAAGGCGCTAGACCAACGGTTTAACGTGCTCTCCGAGACACTAATGTCGACTTTCCAACTCCAAATTAAATAAAAATTACTGTGTATTCCATGTCAGAAGCCCCCACTGCAAGGGTGAGGAACTCTAATGAAAATTACCTAGGGGCGGCATTTCCGAAACTTACATCATAAGATGATGGAAGTTTCATGAGAAAATCCGCATACCGCATGGCCTTAAACCCACAGCCAAAAAGTATACTAACTGTTGTACGTACGTAAACATAAAGATATGGGTTATAGCAATTGTATTGATCATGTATTCATATATTTATAACGATTGAGATAAGGTGAAGCGTCATCGTGACCAGCGCGTATGTAGGCGACCAGCTGAAACATTCTCTATGGATATTTCGCAATGGGTTGATTTCGTATATTTTTTTGAAAGCATATAACGCATTTTGTCACTAATCGACTATGGCTTTATACATTTTTACTTTCTAGGTCGTTTGGACCTATAAATATAATAGGAATTAAAATATCTAATCATAGAGTAGAGGATTGTACGATTTCACAAAAAAATAAAGGTAGTTAAAATACGCTGACGGAGCATGAAAAGATATTAATAAAAACCTGAATCTGTATTATAATTAGCTGTTTTATAATACTATAGCGACTCACCCTCGCTTCGCTTCGGGTTCATTCCTAGGCAAAAAACTAAATCTATTCCACGGAAACCGTACATTTCTCCGGGATTAAAACCTTTAGCCTTCCTCAATAAAAGCGCTATCTAATGCAAAAGAATTTTTCCAATCGGATTAGTAGTTCCTGAGACCAAACAAACAAACAAATAAACAACAAAACAAACACTGCTTCTTTATAATACTATAAATATAATTAATATATATTATAAATATAAACAACACCCATGAGTGGAGTACAAACGTGCTTATCAAATGAATGCCCCCAACATGACTCAAACCCGCGACCGCTGGCATAGCAAGTAGGGTTACTACAAACTGAGCCAAACGTGTCGTCATAAAGATAAAAAAATAATTTAAACAAGATCAATAAATAGAAGGACTTTTAGTTTAATGCATGTTTAATGTTTACGATCCCGGTTATAGACTAACATATGCCTCTTACGCACGTGTGCTCCAAATATAGCTGGCTCTTATACTTCGACCAGCCACACGGAATTATATCGCTCATAAATAATTGCAAACACATGCTATATGAAATATGTGCCAAATACCAATCTATTCCGGAAAGCTTTTCACTTTCATTATTAGGTTATTTCAAAGTAGCATCGCTTCGCTCGATTGTGCCCTTGGCTGTCTTTTTGATTTATAATATACTAGCAGAAACCGCGGCTTCGCTCGCGCTAAAACTACAATAAAAGCTAAAAAGGTAGGTTTCATACAAACTTTCATCCCCTATTTTACCCCTTTTTGGGATGAATTACAAAAAATGCTAATACACGTATTTATTTAATTGTATTAACACTAAGTTTCAAGTAATTCGTGTTTTCCCGTGGGAATGAGATAATCTCCCGCAGTAAAAAGTAGTCTATGTACCTATGTCACTCTCTAGCCCTCCAACTATCACCATACAAAAATTATGACAATCCGTTGATCTGCTTCGATGTGAAAGAAAGACAAACAAGCAAACAAACAAATAAACACACTTTCACATTTATAATATTAAATATGGATGCTCAGGCCCCACCTTATGTCAATCTTATTACTAATAGTAGTTTATGTGTTACAACGCCGTAGTCTATCTGTGTACTAAATTTAACGTGTAAAAGCAAAAAGCGTACAAATTATGTCCAAATGTTATGTATGTATGTATGTAAGGATAGCTTTACAGAGCTTCCAAGCTTCCTATAAAGCTACATATATCGATGAAGGAGACAAAATGTAATCGACTTCAAACGCTACACGCTTCAGCAATTATTAACTTAAATGAAAAAATTAATTTAGAAATACTATCTCATTTAATATCTTTTTAGTATTAAGAAAAATTTTCTATCCTCAACAAATATGTGCCAGTAAATATATTTGCACCCTTCATTTACATTTATGAAGCGTCATACTTACCTTGATTACAGCATTATAAAACGGTTGCATTTATCTAAACAGCAACAATCGTCTTCGAGTAAAGTAGCTGTAAAAAATCTTCTATATTTTGACCCGGATAATCATCTATCATCAAAATCCCTCCAGTGACTTTTCCGTGGTGCAGTCACAGACAGACAGACAAAAGTATGTATAGATTATGAACATATCATTATAATATAATAATAATAAGCTTTATTGATCTACTGTACAATAATTTATTACATGTTATTATTTGTTTATTTTTACATAGACATCATCACATTCAAAAATATTATAATTCATTTGCTTTCACTTTTAATAAAAGCTTACTATTTAGTATGTGTTCATTCAAAAAGTACCTGTGCCCAAGGCATATGGCTAGCCTATAAAAAGTAATACGCACTCGAGTCCCACTAACCTTCTAATATAGCAACGGAGATTGAACTCGTCTATAAACCGACGAAAGGCATAACTCGATTTTATAACCTGATTTTATTGTTCATCTTATGTAAGCAAAATATATCCAAAAGGGTAGGACATAAAAAAACTAATTTGTAAAATTTTCAGTTTTGATAGACCTCTATTTATTACAAAAACTATAAGGATATACCAACTATCTTTGTTGTTTGGGCCGATTATAAATTGTTGAAAATATTCTCGTTCACCAAAACCGTTTGTTTATGAAAATCCATATGCATACTTCCATACTTTAATATTATAAATGTGAAAGTGTGTTTGTTTGTTTATTTGTACTTCTTTCACATGGAAACGGAATAACGGATTGGCGTGATTTTTGTGTGGATATAGTTGGAAGGCTGGAGAGTGACATAGGCTACTTTTTACCGCGGGAGAGCATCCCATCTCCACAGGAAAACACATTATAATACAACCCAAAGATATATGTATAGTTACTTGAAACTTGATATTAATGCTCTTCAATTTGCATTTTGCAATTTGCATTTTTCGAAATGCATCCCATAAGGGGCTAAAATAGTGCATGAAATTTTGTATGAAACCTACCTTTTTAGTTTTTTTGTAGTTTTCGCGCGAGCGTTGCCGCGGGTTTTGCTAGTGAATTATAAATGCAAGCTTGTCTAAATTAATTTACCCATAAGATATTCAGTACTCATATCAGAATGACCAATATGACTTCAAAGGAAAATGTTCAAAGACAATATGCATTTGACTACAACTGAGTATTCTAACGGCACCGTAAAGGAATTTTTATTTAAAAATAGAAGGATTGATTAATGGTCTTATGCTTCTATTTTAGAATGAAAAAAGGCACTGGCTAATTAATAAAAGTACATTATAAATAAGTTGATACTCCAAATTGTGTACATAATAATACCTAACTATCAATCAATAATAGTTTTATTTTATATTTGACATATCTATACTATAATAAAACTGTAGAGGTCGAATGTCTGTACATAGAAAAAAATGCTAAAAACCGAGTCAAGGGGATGTAAGAAGACAAATAGAACAAATCTAGATTTTTTTTTTTATCTTTTGTTTCTCTGTCTGTTTGTTTGTACGGACTAATCTCCGAATCCATTGGACACATTTCGATAAAATTTTGCATGGTGATACCTTATATCCCCGGGCAACATCTTAGACTTTTCATCCCGGAAAATTGGAGAGTTCCCGTGGGATAGTTAAAAAACAATAATAACTTATACAGCTTATGCACCTAATTTAGTAGAATTTGTCATGCTGATATTGCCGGTCAAACAACATGTTACTTTTTATCCCGGAAAAATGAACGGTTCCCGTGGGATATATCTGTTTGTGTTTTTCTAGTTTTTCTAGTTTAAAATAAAAAAATAGAATTTTGTAGTTGACCTCAAATATTACAAACACTATTTTATACTCAAATATATTCTGGTATATATGTATTTAGATGGGTATGTACCACTTACCAACAGAAATTAAGGTTCGTGATTGAATGTCCCTTCCATTATTGAATTAGTTTAGCGAGCTGCCAAAGTCGGCATCGTCAAAAGGGGCCGGACACCGCGCTCCGTATATTGAGAAAGGCCCTTACTTACTACTAATTAATGACTGCCAATCAGAAAGTAAATAGAAAAACTTTATTAAGTAACGTCGGAAGTGTTTTGGTAATGAGTCTTATCAATGGCTACGTGATAATAAATAAAAATCTATATATAGGACTTTGACATTTAAGGAAATGTCCAAATTTTCATGTGCCTCCAAATTTTGACGACACGTTTGGCTCAGTTTGTAGTGACCCTACTTGCTATGCTAGCAGTCGCGGGTACGAGTCCCGCCGGGGGCATTTATTTGTGTGATGAGCACGAATGTTTGTACTCCAGTCAAGGGTGTTTATATTTATAATATGTATGTATTTACAGTTATATATGTATAGTGTACCAACTATCTGTCCATATCCATAACACAAGCCTCGTAGCTTAGATGCTGCTGTGAGTTAATGTCCCAACATATGTATTTATTTATTTTCAAACAAAGAAAACAAACCCGATATACAACTTCAAATATATTGTTAACAATTCTAAAACTTTATTCCAATGTGATTATTACCGTAAGTATGTATATTATTTTTAAAATAAATTAATCCTATGTTAGTAGTTTACTAATTTATTTTAGGAAAAGGAAATTTTCATTAATATTCAGAACATTGTCATGTTAGTTACAATAATATTAGATATATACATGAGATTTGTAATTGTTGAATTAGATATTATTAGGTACCGTTAGAGTCGCAATCATTCTGAAAGCTACCATATATATTAAGCCTAATCAAAGGGCCTTCAAAGGAGGTCTAGCAAAACATAAATTAATTACAAGCAATCAGAATGGATGCTACAAAGACTTTGAACATTTTCTGTTGTTAAGAAACGTATACCACATTTTTTATCCCCACAAGACTTCAAAAGGAAGTCTTTGCAAAAATTTATTCATAAATTTTACTTTATATGTCTAATGTTAATTTTTTTGTCTCACTGTTCTCAATTTCTAAACGTTATTGTTAAAGCACTCGCATGAGAGCCTTTTGGTTTTAGAGGGAAACGTGACTGAAGTGTGTCGTTGACGCTTTGTAACAGAAGAAGGACATGTGGGTATTACGAGAACTAATAATATCTAAATACAATGCGTAGAATTTTTATATAGTTTAAATTAGCAAGCTTTTGTATGCTATATTTTATATTTTCAAATAGTGAAACGCCTTTGTAACTTTTCGCAAAGGGATCTTCTAGTCCTAATAGATCTAATCGAATTTGCACTATCTATAGTGATAGTGATAGAACCTACAGGTTCCTAATTTTATTCAACACTAGCAGAACCCGCGGCTTCGCTCGCGCTAAACCTACAAATAAAATCACTAAAAGGGTAGGTTTCATACAATCTTTCATCCCCTATTTTACCCTCTTAGAAGTTGAATTTTTTAACGGTGAAATACGTAACTCATTATTTTTGCCGTACTCAATTCATACGAAATTTCATGCAAATATGTCGAAGAACAAAAAGTTTCATACAAACTTTTATCCCCTATTACAGCCCCTTGGGGGTTGAATTTTGAAAAATCCGTCCTTAGTGGATACCTTCGTCACATGAGGAATACGTGTGCAAAATTTCAATTTTATAGCCTTAATTGTTTGGTCTGTGCGATGATACATCAGTCAATCACTTTTGCCTTTTATATGTTTAATTTTGTTGGTAAGTACTTAGCAAAAATATTTTATTTGCTTGTATAACTCTTAGTACTCATAACTCGAACTTTACGTTTTTTTCTTACCTATCTGATGAAAAGGGTAAAGGTGAGCAAAAAGATCCATAAAACTTACCAATAAACGAAATTTAACACTGACATCTTTGCTAAGGCGGGGCTCGTCTATATGAGACACAGCTATTATCATACTCGTATCTCCCGGGACAGCCCTACGTTAATTTAATGACGGTCACGAACATATGCGTGGAATAATTATTCATGTCACTTTTGAGTTTTGGCATATATTAGGTATAGCTAAATAATTGATAATTTTGTTAGAAAATATTTGTTTTAAAACTTAGCGACCTATTTAAGAAAAAATATAAAAATGGAGATTTTATGGCGTTTGATCTATTTACTAACCTGACGCTGTTGTAGTTTTGCTCAAAGGTAATTCTGATACTAGATGCTTCTCCCAATCTAGTTAAGCCTTGATTTAAGAAAACAGCGGTTACTCATCCTAACCCCAAACACCTTTTCAATGGACTGAGTCACGATGTTCTCTTATATTAGTAAAGTACATCATTTTATTTCAGAAAAATATCCAAATAGATCGTTACCCCTTGTTTTTTACTAGAGACATATATCTCATGAGGATGCCCTGAAGAACCAGGAAAAAACATATGCCGACTATATATGTATATATGTATATATATATATATATATATATATATATATATATATATATATATATATATAAATTTATAGGTATTTATAGGTATTTTAATAATATATATTACTCCCCGACCTATAAATTTATTTAATTCCGAAAATCCTCTTCCATTCCATTGCTGCGTAAAAAAGAATGTATCAACATACATACTATAATAGTATGTATTTTTACATTACATTTATATATAACTAGCGTCACACCCTCCCCTTGGTTTCATCCCTAGTTATTTAGTTAGTATAGATTTCTCATAACTATTTCAATAAGATTTACCAAAAAATATTTTGATGTACAGATTTGAATCAGAATTTTGTTATATGTATAGATATAGTAAAATAACAAGGATTCAGCCACCACATAATTAAATTGCAAATCTTTAAACACAGACTATTCAAACATTTTAAATGTAAAAACGTTTCATTTTACCCATCCAACAAATTGCTTCTACAAAAAACATCAACCATTACCATTTTATAATAAGCGGAAGATGATAAAACATAACTTTTTTAAATATTTATTACAACCGAGAATTATAAATGTTCCTGTTCCGTATAAACTAGTTTTTAATATGACCGCCGTCTCCACTCCAGCCTTAATATCTGGTTGAGAGCCAGCATAGTCTGCACTTGACAACTTGCATTTTAAATGCATATTCTCAAATGCTATTGTTATGTTAATGCAAAATCAGGCGAAAAAAATGAAAAATAGCCATAATTTACCATTTATGTTTTTATATTATATTATTTATGTTATTATAGATATTTTTTTTTTTTTCCAGTAAAATGGTAGTGATATTAGGTATATAGTGATCGTAGTGACGTTAAGAAGAGCGTTGATAGAACATATTATAGAACAAAATTGTTTCTTGAATGCTTCATATAGCTAAATTAATAAAATGCAACAGCTATAAAAAAGAATCCCGTCGCCACCTTGTTGACTTAAAGGAATAGCAAGCACTTTCCCCGAGCGTAGAGTTTTTGTTTATAAAACTCATTATTAAATAAAATTGTCTATAATACGGAAAAGTAAATTAATGAAAATTTCAAGAAATATTAATTAATTTATGATTTAATATCAATCTAAAAACTTAAAAACAATACAAATCATTCATGGTGTGTAATAAATGCTATGCTAACAGTCTTATAAATTATCTAATTATTACCCAAGTATTATATATAAAAATCAGATTTTACACGATAACGCAAGTAGAATTATGATTTCATGAAAAGGGTGCCTGGCAAGGGTTTGCCACGATGTTAAGTGTCTGGCATTGAATGACGTGATTTTTAATAATATTCTGAAGGTAATACAAAAAATCACACTTTATTATTTGACGAATTTAGATCGGTATTTTACACACCTTTTGTACCGTGTACCTGCCAAAGCCACCATAGCCTGAACTTCATAATGGTCCATCGTTCTTATCTGTGTTGGAAGCATGCGCTGACAAACTTTCAGCCTTTATAAAATGACGAAGGTCTGGTGTTCACGGGCTCTTCCTCTAATAGAGAAAGTAAATATTAAAAAAAATGTTGCTATAACTTAAACTAGTATATTGAAATTTTTGCATACAAATTACACTTCATTTGCCTATATCATTTAATTCTATTAATAAGGTTGTAAACAAAAATATTTATATAAGTTCAAATATGAAACTCAATACACTCTGCCTACATCTCAAATGGATATATGTGTTCATCCCTTATTTTACATCGTAAAAACTTACACAGTACGCAAGCCAGTGCCTGCTTTGCTTAATGATTTATGTACGTTTCATAGTAACATTGTAAATCAGTATTTTAATAGTGTATGCTCACTTATTAATAAACTAGCGGCTTACTCTCGACTCGCTCGAGTTCACCACTAGGAAAACAAGAACAAACCTATCCCACGGGAACCGTACATTTTTCCGGGATACCGGAAAAGTCTATGTGTTATTCCAGACTATAATCTATCTCTGTGCCAAATTTCATCCAGAACGGCTGAACAGCCGTTCTGGTGTGAAAGAGTAACAAACATCCATACATACTCACAAATTTTCACATTTATAATATTAAATATGGATTGCAAACGTATTTTGTGAGTTCCGAATACTCAATTCCATATTAAGCACATACGCTTATTTGCACCATAACAATGCTCAAAAATTTCTTTATCGGTAGTCCGTCCGTTTATATTCGCTTTATACTTGCAACAGCTTTATTAAGTTCATTGAATTTTTTACTCACAGAAGAGTAAGCCAAAAAAGGAAATTGAAAACTTTTTATCTCGGGGGAAAAAATTCGCAGAATACAGGATAGAAGATCGATTGGTGGACTCTAATGGGACTATTATAGGATAGGAATGCTCAAAAATGACATAGACTGATCTTTGTCTCGGAAAAAGGAAAAGGATAGGGTTTTTTTTCGGGCAAGAAGGCTGAAACGCAGCTTATTTGGATTGCTAATATATACATAAAATAGTTTTTAAAAACTATGCCTATTACTTATTGTCAATTAAATATAGACCCTAAAATAATAGCTATTGAATTGTTGTCTGTTTGTCTGTTTGTCCTGTTCGCCTATTATACAAAGTGCAAAAAAGTACTGAACGGATTTTAAATAAATTTTGTTCTGCGATAACTCCTTACACAGGCCAACATTTAGGATACGTGTTACTACAAGAAAAATCCATTCTTTTCCACGGGAAAACACAATAAATGATTCGGTCAAATTGTTCTTCATACAAGTATTTCAATGATTTATTACACAAAAACTACTACTTTAGCAGGGTTTAAACAATATCTGTGTGCCTCTGTCTGTTCCTCCGCTCACCTCTTCAAACCGCTACCCTTTCACCTATAAAAAGAGCGCTAAACGGTTTGTGAATATAAGTAATTTGTGAATATTTTTTATAAAATAGCTAAGATATGGAGGTGTTTTGTCAAAAAAATACATTTAACAAAATTAATACACATTAAAAGATAAGTATTGCATTACTCATAATTTAAACTTTGTAATAGGGAAGAAATGATGTAATAATTTTGTATTTTCATTTCTAGATAGTAAATCTTATTACGTATGACAATGGCGTCCAACGACACTATTAACGCAGTGTAATTAATTTTGTGTGATATAAGATAAAATGTACCGCCAATAAAAACTTTTTAACAAAAAAATAAAAACCGACTTCAAACAAAAGCACTAAAAAGTAACAAATAACTGATTGGTAGTTTTCATTTACTATACATACCTAATCAAATATTTTCGAAGTCGGTGTGCTTAGCTTTGTATGGGCTGGCACCGATTTCGAAAATATTTGATTAGGTATGTATTTAATAGGTAGGCTTTAATTACTTAGCCAAAGCACACCGACTTCGAAAATATTTGATTAGGTATGTATAGTAAATGAAAACTACCAATCAGTTATTTGTTACTTTTTAGTGCTTTTGTTTGAAGTCGGTTTTTATTTTTTTGTTAAAAAGTTTTTATTTTTCCCTTTTTAGTGTAGACAGTAGTAGCAAAGTAAGGATTCTAACGTGTTAGGCTTGTCAAATCAAACAAAATAAGCCCAAACTCATAGTATCTACTATTAGCCGTTGAAGAGTTCCACCTATCCACCTTCTGGCCTTGCCATCATATCAGGTCAACAACACCGAACCACTGTACTATCAACGGGAATAGAAATACTTGCAAAGTTTCAAGTCAATATGACAATTAGAAGTAGGTTAAATTTATCATTAGTTGTTTTTCCACCCTTAGGGGTGGTATTTTTTTTTGAAATTTAAATGGGACCAATCTGGAAGTACACCCTTTCAAACAAAACAAAAATTGTCCAAATCGGTTAATAAATGACGGAGTTCTGAGGTAACAAACATAAAAAAAAAAAAAAAAAAAAAAAAAACATACAGTCGAATTGAGAACCTCCTCCTTTTTGAAGTCGGTTGAAAATAAGCTTTATAAGTAAGAAAGGTATAACATCATTACACACACAGTAAAACTGAGCCTACAGTTAAATGTATAATAATAAAATAAATAAAATAATATGTTGGGACATTAATACGCAGCACCATATAGTTCCATGGTAAGCTACGAGGCTTGTGTTATGGATACCAAATAGTTGATACACTACTCATATACAACTCAAAATACATACATATTATAAATATAAACACCCATGACTGAAGTACAAACATTCGTGCTCATCACACAATGAATGCCCCCAGCGGGACTCGAACCCGCGACCGCTGGCACAGCAAGTAGGGTGGGTCACTACACACTGAGCCAAACGTGTCGTCAATCGTATCAGTCATGTACTTACTGTATATATTTTACAAAACTCCCCTTAAGGTACTTTTAAATATTAACATTATTCGCATTCCTAACAAGACCGTACTAAAAATTCATGTTGTAACTCTACAAATGTTCGACCACAACGTTGTGGTCAAGGAAATAATTATGGGTTCATGAGTCATGACCTTGCTTGATGCGTAACATATTTAAGTTTAAAGTTATGTTTAGACTACAACAGAAATTGCAACATAATTGTCAGACTTTAATTTGTGTACTTTTCACACTTTACGAATTTTTTGTGTCGGAATAGTGTCTGTTTATAAATGTACGAAAATAGTGTCCGAGCTGTTCACATGCAAAATTCCAGTTAGTGCTCGGTCAGCATGGATAAACGTCGTGCAGCTATTGCTACTTGTATTATAATAAAAAAACGACGAAAACGTAAAATAAGTATTTGGGTTCACCAGTGGATTCACATATTAGGAGTTTATATACTGAATGAGTTACACACAGAAAATCCTTAAGCTTATGAAAGCTTCTGTCGAATAAATTTATAATCACTGAATGAAACATTCCAAAGCTCTGGCCCTTATACAATAATTATAAAGCTTTTGGTAGTCTTCTAGCTTCGTGTGGAGCTCGATTTTTTTTCTACGCGGTTTCGACATATGCATATACGTATTGCAAATATCGAACCTGTTCAAAAACTTTTCATCCGCACAAGACACTTGGATACGTCGTAGGTACTTTTATTTTTTCATCTAATTTAATTGCAAATGTTTATCTATTATTATTTCTAGATAGCTATTTACATAATCATAAAATCCATTCCTTAAAAATCTGCTAACATCTGGAAGGGTGGATCGATTTGATCGAGATTTTTGGAATGCAAAAGGGATGCACACTATTTTATTTTCTAAACAAATACAATTTCACAGAATAGAATATAAAACTAGAACTGCTTACATGCGAGGCTTTAGTGGTGAGCTTAAGCTTCGGGTAAAATTAACATAGTCTTTTATCGTCACTACAGTTAAAGGTAACCGCACGGGAAATAGGCGAGCTGGTTATAAAATATAAATGATGTACTTAAACGAAATTACCCTAACATACGAGTATATTCTTGGTTCAAATTTTATTAAAATAATAGTTTCTAAGTATAAGGTATACTCAGGCACTTTAAGTACTTTTAGAACTTCCTAAGATAAATATATTAACTGTGAAGCAAATTCTGATCTTAATTAAATTTCCAGATACTTTATGAACAAAGCAAAAACAAATATTTTTTAAAGGATTCATTTAACACAGCGAATATTATTAATTACCAAGCCATCTTGAGTACTTTCAATATGTATGGTTAATATTTATATTCTTTAGATTACTATATTATAATTTTTAACCGACATCGAAAATGGAAATTTTTGTTTGACTTAGATTTGACGCGTGAACTTTTTTTATTTATGAACTGGCGGCTCACCCTCGCTTCGCTCGGGTTCGTCCCTATACATGTATAGGTACGTTTTAAAGAGGTATAAATAGTTATTATCCAGCGTTAGCCATGTAAATTTAAAAAAAAACTTGAATTTTTACGATGTTTTAATAGTTATTCTGCTATTCGGGGCGGAGACAAATCCAACAAATCAAAAAACATCAAAATCGGTCTAGCCGTTCTCAAGTTATAAGTGTTGTAACAACCCCAACTTTGTTTTATATATGTACCTATATAGATCTACGTTCCTCACCATACTATAATATTATTAGTATTCATGCTATGTAGAATAAGTTAGGACGTCCAACTAAAACTTAATCAGTTTTTATTGTTTCTATTTGTTATTTTACTAGCACTAGAATGCACTTCTTAATAATTAATACAATTAAATATACTCAAAAGTAATTTCAATGAACAACGTCATTACAAAAATAAAAATCTGTATTATAAAGTAAAAATCTTATTAGTAAAAATTTTATCATTTACGTTTTGTCGTTTATGAATAAAATTTAAAAAAAATATAGTTTTTATACAATATTTATAATACACGTGCACTTTTAACTTTTTTATTATACTTCACATTAAATATTCTTCCATTACTTAATAAACAAGATTTCTAAAGCTTCCGCTGACTTTAGAATATAAGCAGAGGTATACTTACATTATACATATTATACTTATCATTCGCATGTATGTTTTTTTTTGTTGAGCTTATGAAAGAAAAGCTCCAACACTAAAGTTTTGCTTATTCATCAAAGCCAGAATTATAATTTATTTGCCACTCGATTACCGCCTCTGACCTTGAGATATGTTGCCACATCCACACAATAAAATCTTGCGTGCATATATGTATAATGTGTATATACAGTATACTTGTAGCTTAATCAACCCCATCCTCTTTGTAATATCGTAAAAAGCTTTATCTTAACTAAGTAATTCGTTAATACGCAAGGAGAAAATTTTATTTCGTGGTTGTGACAAAATATATATTTTTTAAATTTCCTGTACATTTGAACTTCATTTAGATACGCCGGTAAGCTGAGAGTGTATCCATTAAAAATAAATACTGAATACTTTTTAATTAGAACTTCATATTTACTTTTTAAGGCCATTCTTTAAATATTTGTTTTTTTATTCATAAAAAATTATAATTTCTTAAAAATCATGAAAATTCGTTCACGTAACCACAGTCGTATTGTGTAAATCCCAATTAGGCACCCCCTCGTTTTGCAAGTAGCGTCAAAGTTGACTTAGTGACTATAATCATTGGTTGTTATCAATATATACTATTTTATATGTTAATGGTTCTTATAAAAAACTAAAACAACTAAAGATTTACATCGATTTCAAATACCTAACACTAATTTAAAACTTTGAGTACTAGGTACTACACCACAACTGAACACCGTAATGTTACGAAGCATGTTTTCTGATGTTAATTTATTACTCTTTAGAGAAAGTTTTACTCAGCTCGTCAATTTCCATTTCCACATAGGAAAAGTTTAACAATTATAATGACATGGCGACATTTAATGTTCAGATTAATTAGTAACCAAGAAACAATTCATACATACATATATTCCTACAAACATATATACGTAATACATATTTAAAATAAAAAATATATCTCTCTAACTTGACTCAATTACCTCGTTGGTCTTTTCGCTAGCATGTACTGCTATAGATTCAGAGGTCCTAGGTTCGAGTACCGTGTAGGGTCGCCCGAATACTAGTACACTAGTAGAATCTGTAATAATATAATTTGCATATATGTAAACTAAAGAATAAGGGACAAATAGTTATTAGTTATAAAAATCTGTTTATTATATTTAAGAGATAGTATAAATCATATGAATTTTTGGTTATATTAATATTATTTTAAAAATAAAACTTATTTTCAGTACATATATTCCTGGAAAATATATTCTAGATAGAGTTTATGGTTAGTGCGTTCATTAAATCCCTAATACGTAGACAGCTTAAAATTACATTTCAAGCGTGGTTTAGCGAGCAAATAAAATAGTTCAACCAAGACTGGTCTTTTACAAGCTCATGAATTTAAACTCTAAATTCGAAATTCGACTTACAAAGTTGCAGTTAACACCATTTTACATGAGCTATTAACTTCGAAAAGTAAAATCTACATACATACATATTTTAAAAGCTATAATTTATGTTAAAGCATTTGATTGCTAGAACTTTAAATTTTCAATAATTTATCAACCGACTTCATAAAGGAGGCTAATGATGAATTTAACCGACTTCTAATTGTCATATTGACTTGAAACTTTGCAAGTATTTCTATTTCCGTTGATAGTACAGTGGTTCGGTGTTGTTGACCTGATCTGATGGCAAGGCCAGAAGGTGGATAGGTGGAACTCTTCAATGGCTAATAGTAGATACTTTGAGTTTGGGCTTATTTTGTTTGATTTGACAAGCCTAACACGTTAGAATCCTTACTTTGCTACTACTGTCTACACTAAAAAGGTAAAAATAAAAACTTTTTAACAAAAAAATAAAAACCGACTTCAAAAAAAAGCACTAAAAAGTAAAAAATAACTGATTGGTAGTTTTCATTTACTATACATACCTAATATACGAAAATATTTGATTAGGTATGTATAGTAAATGAAAACTACCAATCAGTTATTTTTTACTTTTTAGTGCTTTTTTTTGAAGTCGGTTTTTATTTTTTTGTTAAAAAGTTTTTATTTATCTTTACATATAATAAAATTCTAAGTCGAATCTGTATATTAAATATTTTCTGGAAAATCTTATTAAAATAGTTATTATTATCGATAAAGAAACCTAATGTATAGTTTTTAGAATTCTTGTCCGTCTATCTGTCTGTCTAGGAACGCATCATGAGAAAAACACTGGACTGATTATAATGAAATTTGGTATAATGATAGGTTTATGATAGGTTATCCAGGTCAACATTTTGGATACTTTTTACAGCGTCCTAGGGACGAACCCGAGCGGAGCGAGAGTGAGTCGCTAGTTATTAATAATTTTTTTATTCTATTTTTTACACACTTATATTATTTTTATTATTTACTTATATTAGATTTACTTGTAACTAACAAACTATATAACCAAACAACAATCAAATAATATTTCTAAATATCATATCAATTCCAACTCTGAGCTGACCTTATCATGGAGTCAGGAAGTGGATAAATTCATATTCAAAATATTTTATTCAGTATTACATTATTTTAATTTTTTACTGGATATCGAAGGCCTACCACCAGCTCGCAAAGAAAAAACCTAAGTCATCAGAAGAAACTCATAAAAGATAATACGAGTAAAACCCTTCAAAGGCTACTTATTATTTATGTTAGTAATAACTAACTTTTACTTTATGTATAATATAAATTGAAGGTAATTTAATAATATTAACATGTAAAATACGTTCTTTTTCTATTCTTTTAACCTATTTGTGTGGCACTACCTTAATAGATGACTATACGTCCCTAATGAGCTCAGAATTTGTGTTGTTAAAAACATTAAATTTAAATTATTATGCCACATATCAACGAGAGATAAAAGCTTAAAAAAACCGACTTCCAAGCACTAAAATGTAAAAAATAACTAAACGGGAGTTTTTATTTCGAATAGATACCTAATCAGATATTTTCAAAGTCAGTTTTCACTTAGAAATACCCTGGAAAGTATACCCTTCGAAACAAAAAAAAATCCAAATCGGCTTACACTCATTTATTATGGCAATAATAAGGTTATTTAAAAAAACACATAGTTTTTTTTAATAATGCCTTTTTAGGCATTTACTTAAAAAGGCTGCATGGCATTATTAACATCACTGAACATTTTTGATCGATGTTGCTGATAAATAAAAATACAAAATAAATAAAATCAAAAAGTTTACGAGGATCACGGCGCGTCCAACTGTCCGTAACCAACACATAGCGCAGCCGCAAATAGTAACCGCAATAAATTGTTTTTCCACTGTGACATATTGGTAATCCACCCGCTAAGTTTACGATCCTTTTACTTTATAAAATTTAAACTAGAAATTACTATGTTATAGTTATCACGTTACTATTTTAAATGCGAAAGTTTGTGTGTATGTTTGTTTGTTAATAATGATTCTTTGCACTGAAACGGCTTATATATGACCACACGAAGCAGGATGTAGTAGCGCATAGACTAGTGTTAGTTCCTATGTATAACATTATTAATACAAATGGTATCCAGGGTCGGTAGTTAAGCCGCCAATTTTATCGGAATATATAGAATTATTCAGGCTTATTCTACTGTGAGAATACTACTGTGACTCTGTTACTGACTTACAAACAATCACTACCCTAAGACACTTTGAAGATAATGTAAGTTCTTTGTTCACATACATATGTAGTATACCTAGTGCAAATATGTATAAAATCATTCAATTTCAATATGGAATACATATTTTAAGATTTCAATGGGGTGCTTCAATTTTGTTTATTACTAGCGACTCACCCTCTGTCTGGTGGTTTTCTTGTGATACGTTCCCAGACAAATGGAGAGACAGACAAACAAAAATTCTAAGAACTATAGATTCGGCCTCTGTATCGATAATAATGACTATTTCAATAAAATTTTCCACTAAATATATAATGTACAGATTCGACTCAGTTAGAATTTTATTATACATATGTATAGATTATAGAATCATTTTTACTAATTACAATTTAAATCTATAAAAAAACTATTGAAGAAACAATATTTTAAAGTAGTGCTATTTATTCGGTTTTGTCTTTTATTTAATCTGTATCATAATATTATATGCAAAGTATATTACCTATTGAATATTGTCGTGTTTAATTACATAATAACAATATTATTAGTTACTTTATAGAGATAGTTAATTGGCACTCAGTAATTGAAATGTAGAAGATCCAGAAATCGTGACCGCAACAAATTGTTCCGGCTTGGACATTACTAGTGGCTTTCAAACCTCTGTCCGAATAAAACACGTTCGTAACACTCGTACAAGAGTAGGTAACCTAAAGATCTGTTCCTGAACTTTTTTTAACTAAACATAGTTTTATAATATTGTTTTCTAAGAGACAGTTATACAAATTATTTGTAAACGAAAAAAGACATATTCTTTATGTCGAATTACTTAAATTTAATATATTTATAGGCTTAAATCTATTGTTCTGAGTTTTTTTACGAAATCTCAGGAAAAAATGTGTCATTTACACGCAATAAATTCATCTATTTTCCCGGACTTCTAGCTTAAATACTGTAACCATTTCCAAAACAGGTATGTAGGTAGATAAAAGTGTGAAGAAGTAGTTTCAATTTTTATTTTAATACTAGCATTGCCCGCGGCTCCGCCCGCGTTCAGATGACCAAAAACCAAATTCTTAGGTTTTACATATTAGTATACCCTTACCATGCCGTTTTTGTTTTTTTTTTCAGAAATAAGATATTTTCCGGCGGTAAAAAGTATTCTATATGTTGACCCGGATAAACAGCTATCACCATACCAATTTTCATCAAAATCCCTCCAGTGGTTTTTCTGTGATGCGGTAACAGACAGACAGACAAAAAATCTAAAAACTATAAATTCGGCCTCTGTATAGAAAATAATGTTATTTCAATAAGATTTTCCAAAAAATATTTAATGTACAGATTCGGCTTAGTTACAATTTTATTATATGTATAGATAAATGCAAACGAATAGGTTTAAAAAATGCAGTGGAAATTTTATTCCATACTAGCGAGTTTTTTTATTTCGTTACTAGATTTCTTTTACCATACACTTCAATTGCTTTATTGTTAATCGCTTAGGCAGCGCACGCACGCTGGTAGAGCTCAATTCAACGGACAGTTTTTTCCATACCAATTAAAGTATGATTTTTGAAAATATACATTTTTACCGGAATAAAAAAGAGTAGCACTCGGCAGTAATATAGCTTTAGAGTAAAATAGTTTTCAAAATTAGTGATTTCTGAAATTACTTACCCTACCTACCCTAACTACTGAAACTACCTACCCTACATCCAAACTTACCTCTTTATAATTTTTATATAGCAGACAAACAGATGTTTTTTTTATTTTTTTAACATATTATATCTTGAAGCTGTAATTAATATAAAATTAATAAATTGAGAACAAAATCTATCCACTATCCATGGCCACTATAGGTCATGTGTATATATGTATGTATGTATAAGAGTGCGTGTGTAATAAGGTTTGCCAGTACAAGTTGCATCGTCAGACTCTTAATGGAAAAATTCTTGCAATTCCATGAACGCTTGCATGAGTGGGGAATGTGGATACCGCGTTATTTGCCTCACTCTAATAGGTTTTCCATGAAAAAAAAACAGAAACACGTGCAAATACGTGGTGTAAACTGCTTTAATTTATTGAAAAAGCTTTTGGCAGCTCTTAAGTTAAATAAAACAATATTATTTCAAATAGTTTTCTATGTGTGTATGAATTATAATAAAATTTTTACCTTAAGTGAATTTCAGTCACAACGGTTTATTTTACTCAGACTAGCCATTTAATATAATCTAGGATCCTAAGCAAGGTTGTTCTTATCACGTGTTTATCGTATGAAAAATATTTTGTATTAGACTTAACATATAAACATACATATAATACACCAAAGATAAGTATTTTTTACCCGACTACGCGACTCAAATGAGAGTAATGTGTTTATCAGTCAGTGTATGTATGTATGTATGTATATTTGTTTCTTTGTGGCGTTCTAGAGAGATTCATGCGTCGTTAAATTCGTCTTGATAACGCGAGTGTCATAGGTTATATAAAAATAGTTAAAAATAAAATGACGAACAGGCGCTAATTTGTGTAAAAAAAATAGGATAAAAATTGCTAATTAATATAGCTTTAAATGTCTTATCGGTAAAAACTAAAAAGCTATATATAAAAAAAATATTATAAAAATAAAAAATCCGACTGCATAAAAGCTAACTAAAAAGATGAAAACAAGTTAACGAAGGAATACAGTATTATATGCAGTCAGAGACATAGCCAGTATACGTACATCTCGCGGCAAGGATGAAACGTGTATCTTTTTACTTAGCCTTTATGCAGTTGGTTTTTTTTATTACTATAATATATTTAAGTTAAGCGAAGGTATAGTTAATCCAATAGCTCTTTTGCACCGAGCCAGTACTCGAGCGTAGGTCCTCGCGAATACTAAAACTGCTTTCTTTACCAAAAAGTTAGTTTTACAAACATTGACTAGTAAAAATTGGAGCCAACGGTGAATATCTAAAAAGAAAATCTATAGATACTTTAATTAGTTTCTTAATCCCTCCACGCCGGCGTGTCAGTTAACAATAGATTTCTTAGAAATTTAATTAGTTTCTTAGAAATTTACCTGGAGGTGTTAAATACATATAACCTTAGAAACTTATTGCGTCACTTTTCAAATCAAATTGTTTTCTGATATAAACAATTTTATTTCTTTTATAAAAACACAATTCTCTTATATGTTTCTTCACTAACTGTTTTGTTATCGGCAAAAAACGTTTTTGTTCGAAATGTTCATTTCAATTCACCTGCCATTCCTTACAACAAAGAATGAATTCCCTCATTGCTGAATGCTTTGTGTGAAGCTGTAAATATCATCCCTTATCTCTCCCTGGCCTGAATATAAAATGATCCGATAGCGTTCGAGGAAATAAAAAATTACGCTCGGTCGGTTTCTACATTGATTTTTATGACTATTTTTACGAGATAAAAATTTTAAAAAGAAATTTTTTTCTGGAGCAAATAACTTAGATGGATTTATTTCTTTTACTTTACACATTTCCTTCAAAATGGTTCAAAAATTCTAACTGAGTCGAATCTGTACTTTGAATATTTTTTTAGAAAATTTATTGAAATAGTCATTATTATCGATACAGAGGCTGAATCTATAGTTTTTAAAATTTTTGTACGTCTGTCTGACTGTTTGTTTGTTTGTCTGGGAACGCATCACGAGAAAACCACTGGACAAATTTCGATGAAATTTGATATGATGATAGCTGGTTATCCGGGTCAACATATAGGATACTTTTTACTGAGGAAAAATATCTCATTTCTGAGAAATCTATACTAAACGTTAAAACGTAACTAAAGACGAACCTGAACGGATCGAGGGTGAGACGCTAGTAATAAAATAAATCAGTGACTAAACCGTTTTATTATAATGTGTACACTGCATAAAACGTTTGGAGTAAAATAACAGTAAATATCTTCGTCCTTCACACAAGGACAGTGAGCTTAAATAAATATACCTAAGCGTTATTTTTACAGTACTTTTACTTTTCTGCCGCCACTTCGATATTCTTAGTAGTTGTTAAGAAAAAATAATGAAAACAATCTTACTAATATTATAAATGTGAAAGTTTAGATGTTTGGATGGATGTTACTCAATCACGCCGGAACGGTTGAACGGGTCTGGATGAAAGGCACAGAAATAGATTATAGTCTGGAATAGTACATAGGCTACTGCTTATCCCGAAAACCTACGGTTCCCGTGGGGTAGATTTGTTTTTGTTTTTCGCGAGTTTTATATAGTACATAGCTTATTTTATTCAAAAAATAATGTCATTAAAATATTGTGATTTATATTCATCGAAACGTATTTATAACTGTCTTTCATTTTTTCTAGATATTGGTGCCGATACCCATAAACAGGTATGATATGAAAACGTAGTTATGAAATTCTGATTTAAAGTCAATAGCAGCTCGCGGTTTTGGAACTTCTCCGCCATACCATTAGCCAGATAACTTGCATCTAGAACGCTAACCGCACCGATACTCAGAAGTTTTAATGAAATTGCTTATATGCTGCCAATTTTTTTTAAGAATTTTAGTGATAGCAAAAGTATCATTTTGTACTTTACAAAAGGCTAGACGAATATTATTAAAATATCTAATCTGTATATTTTTTGAAGCTATGGAAAAATTATGAGACTAAAATTTCTACGATGCGCGCCCCCACCGACAGCCAAAAAGCGACATGATGAAGTTAGTTGAAAGCTTCAATCAACAATACTTGATCGAAGGTTAAAAGCGTCATGATAAAGTTAGCTGTACTCGTTTTACAAACAGAGAGTTGTGACATACGGTATGACATCTTTAGCTGTTTTTGTTCTGTTACGCCAAAGAACTATATATAACTTCTTACGTGCGTACATAAGTACACACACACACATTGTTTTGTTAATATTATTGTTTCATATGTTTTGAGTATCAACAGTATAAACATTTTAATCTATCAATACACAAATATCTTAACCTTAAACTTAAGTTTAAATTATTAAAGAATCACACAGGGACCAGCCCGAACGAAGCGAGGTTGAGTCGCTAGTATTATAATAAAATCAATAATTTGAATCACAGTATATTCATTTCGGTGTCATGTGATGTAAGGAATGTGATGTATTTATATTTAAATAAGCAAACGTGTCTAGGAATCGAAAAAGCTAGTGATTTGAATAAACCTAACTCAGCTCTTAACTTTAATGAGGTCAATAGTAACCGTTACCCTGAGGTATCTTTTTCGCTTCAATCGGATAAGTATGTACTTGAAAAGTAATTTACGGTTTTAAATAAATCTTTATACTCTACTGAAATTAATTTTTAGTACGAATAATTTTTTTAAAAAGTACTAATTATCGCCCACGGCTCCAATCGTGAAGTTCATTTATTTGCTTTGCTTATAAGATTCACAAAATAACATACAACTTTCCTCAATAAAGCTGTAAAATGTAAATAGGATATTTAAACTGGCAGGTAGGCGCCGAGATTATTGCCACCAAATAAAAATACAAACAATCTCTGAAGCATATAGACTCTCGAAAAATGTTTTTCTATACGTGCACTTACACACGTTCGCAAATACTCGTAGATACACATAATATTATAATACAAGCGACTTAACCTCGCTTTCTACCTCGCTTCGCTCGGGTACGTCCCTGGATTCGCGGATTTTATTTACAATTTCCAGGCATTTTTTGCGCGGTCCCCTGATTCTTTTTCTAAAATAAAACTAGCCTAAGTTACTCCTTATAACATCAGCTATCTGCCAATGAAAAACTCAGCAAAACCGGTCCAGCCATTTTGGAGATTAGCCCAAACAAACAAACAGACGGAGGGACAGACAGACACAAAAAATTTAAAAAGTTTTTTTTGTACTTGATTTGTACTTGGCTTTAAATATTATAAGACGTAAATTTGGTGTAAGTAGCTATTTATTTAGTGAGACATAAAAACAATATAGTAGAGTAGATAATCTCCACCTAAGATTTACGATTTCCGAACTTAACCCCGTCCCGGATACAAAGGCTCAACTTAAATTAGTTTATAAAATGTGATTGAACAACTTCTGAACTACTGTATAAGAACAGGTATCTACTGTTCGCTTGACAGTGCACTTTTTAACAAAAGTCGCTTAAGTCATTATTTGAGGAAAGTAACCTAAAGCTTGATTTATATCCCAAGTCGCTTTAGTATTTGAAAGCCAATTTTCCAGTTAAATAACCTAGAAATCACTTTCAATTTATTTATATTATTTATAGTAAATGATCCAGTAACTATTTAGTCTTAGTTACGAAGTTTTCACTAAAGATGAACTAAGCTCTTTTTTTGTATAGAAACACGTGTACTCGGGCTTCGAAATCCATAAGTCTAGTATTACTGAGTGTCAGCGTTCCAAATTCAAACCTTTTCAGAAAAGTAGGCTTTTAAAATAGGTCATATAGAAAGCATTTGGATAGGAATTTGGCTGAAAGAATATCTGGTTTATAGGCTATAATACACTTAGCTTTTAACACTCTACAATTTAAAACTAAGTATTTCATTGATAAGCTATCAAATATATGTATGTATGGTACATACATATGTCTTATCAAAAATTTATATGAGTCCTGTTCACGTAATATATATTTTTATTGTTATTAAAAGTTTTTTATTAATATCCTTAAAATTTGTTTAACAGGAATTTTATTTTGACACCTTAATGTCAAAACATATTTTTAACCGATTTCCAAAAAAGAAGGTTCTGTATTCGTTTGTATGTATCTTTTTATGTATGTTTGCCGATTTCTCAGAGACAACTGGACCGATTTTAGTTGTTTAAACTGTATTTTATTAAGATAGATCTAGAAGTAATCCCATAAAATAATCTTTTCCGACATAGAAAATACCGTTTTCGAGAAAATTGGAGAAAACGCACGGACTTTGAAAAGAAAAAACAAAAAAGAAGAAAAAACGCTCGTTCAGTTATTTTTTACCTTTCATACCTGGAGACCGATTTTTATTTAAGATATAGTTTATCCTATGAATGTCACTTTCCTGTAAAACAAATTCAAATTATTTAAATTCTAAGAAATATACAAGTAATCTTAATGACAGGTTAATAAGTTGATTTAAATTAAAACTTTAAGCCAAACACATGTCTAATTAAATAGGTATAATCCCCTATTCAAGTGGGAGATGTTCAACAAATCTGACGTTGAAATAACAAAGCAGTGGATAGTCCTTCGTTTTCATAATGACATTTGCAGAAACGGTTGGTTATCTTCAACAGCTTGTGAGATATGAATGGAATAACTGTCGCATAATGAAGATCAGGCAAAAGAGATATAGCATTGTTTCCTATATATTTTTTATCTTTTATATTTTTGATAATAAGAATTTGTTTTCTCTCTGTTTCTCCTACCTATTTTTTTTATTTTGTTGTTGTTTTTTTTAAATGAGATGTAAATATTGTTATTTTTTGTTTACAATATTTTTATCTAATTTTTCTTTTTTTTTCTTTTTGGCTAAGCTTGTTTATTATAATTATATGGGTTTATTTGAATTTTGTATACAGATATAATTGGACAACAAATTTAAAATGATATTTTAGTTTTTAATACGTAGTTGTAATTTTTTAAATTTGTTTTCTGTTTCTGTACCTAAATAAATAAAATATATACTCTATCTCATAATTAATAGACTGTTATACCACTGTGGTACCACCACGTTTGTTCGCCTTGCAATTTCTAAGATTGTCTTAGTTATGAATTTATTGCATGTACCTAACCAGATATTATATATAATACATCCGGAAAACTTATAACGTGAAAATGCAGCGTCGATAACAACCAGTAACCACCATGTTATATAATTTTTGTACTATATCTATACATATAATAAAATTCTAACTAAGTCAAATCTGTACTTTTAATTATTTTTTAGAAATTCTTAATAAAATAGACATTATTATCGATACAGAGGCCGAATCTATCGTATTAAGATTTTTTGTCTGTCTGTCTGTTACCGCATCACGAGAAAACCACTGGACAGATTTTGATGAAATTTGGTATGATGATAGCTGGGTATCCGGGTCAATATATAGGATACTTTTTACCGCGGGAAAATATCTCATCTCTTAGAAAAAATACGAAAACTGCAATGCAAGAGTATACTAATATGTAAAACCTAAGGAATTGGTTTTTGGTTATCTGAACGCGGGCGGAGCCGCGGGCAACGCTAGTATGTTATATTATTATGAGTTAAAGAACTGTTAATAATAATAGGTGTAAGTAATATCGTCGATGGTTTAATTAAAGTATAAAATTAATTTGAGTGAACGCAACAAGCCGCGCTGCCTCGCGATAGGAAATTAAAATTTTATGACGTAATTAAAAATTATTTATTTAACGATTCTACAAGTTATTTGGTTACCAAATCTTACTTTGTTAATCTATAAAATCCATTCTGACCTAAATTTTACTCAACCAAACTGCAAAGACTTAAATGCTCATAACATTATGTAGGTACATATATACTTTAAAATATTATTTAAATTCAAAATATACATAAAACTTAGATATTGCCGAATATTTCGAGTGATCGTCAAATATTTCGAAGTAAGCAGATTATCTACTATAAATCCAACTATGAATTGATTGGAATCCGTGAATATAAATAATACATCTAGGGAATATAAATATTACATGAGTAATAAAATCTATCTATTAATAGTAAAAGTTTATGTACGGAACGATTTTTAGTACTTTGTCTTTTAGACATTTTCATTCCTAACAAGAGCTTGTTGTAAAACTTTATCAAGTTTAAAATACAAGGATAGAATTATGGAATACTAAATAGAATAAAGCTTTCGTTTTTTTCTCTCTAACTTAATAATAATTATTATTTATATCTTTTTAGTGTCACTTAAGGAACGCACACAATAAAATTATTTCAGATTATTAGATACGTTTTAACGGTAAATATGGAATAGATAGACTGTAATAGATACTCTAATCTAATAGATAAAATAGGTATGATGAGTTGTTGTGGATTATATTATAACGTGTTTTTCCAGGGAATGAGATAATCACCCGCGGTAAAATTAGCTTTGTCACTCTCCAGTCATCCAACTATCTCCACCCAAAAAAAATCACGCCAATCCGTCACTCTTTTTCAACGTGAAAGAAGGACAAACAAACAAACACACTTTCACATTTATATGGATTATATAACGATCATAAGTTTGTAATGATAATAAAGCAGCAGTTAAATTATATTTTGAAGTGAACAAGTTACTAATTTTTGTATTATTTAAGAATTAATAATAAACTCATGAATATATTTGTATGGTAAAATAGACTATAATCAGCAGAAGGCATTTGACGGAACCTCCAAGGCAAAGTCCAACTCACATTTTACAAATTTATATTTCGGGTATTACCCTAATTCTTACTAAGACATATAAGAATTAATAATTCGACCTACTAACCTGTTTGTATAACTACATAGTTCATAATATAAACAACGATAACCCTACAAGTGACCGATGTTGATAAAATGTCAAAGAACAAAAATTAGAGCACAGTAATTGCGAATAAAGTATTTTCTATTTAAAATTTAAATAGTTTTAAATAATTAAATGCATTATTCCATCATGAAATTACATAGTGTATTTGTATGTATAAATCTATACTAATATTATAAAGAGATAAAGTTAATGAGTTTGTGACGTTGTAGGGGGTAATCTCTGGATCTACAGAATTTTACCGATTTAGATGATATTTAGTAAGAAGATAGTTTGAGACCCTGGCAAGTACATAGGATACTTTTTATCTCGGAAATCATCCCTTGCGAGGATGAAAATGGGATGAAAATTTGCTTGGAGAAGCAATCTAGGGCCGAACTCGAGCGAAGCAAGGGTGAGTCGCTTAGTTATTATATAAATTAATTATTAATTTGTTATTTGAATACATAAATGAAAGTATACAAAATATTTGTTTACTAACAAAGAGGGAGAAGATAGTTATGTTTTACCAAGCAACGTGTGTAAAAACTAAAAATTTTAACATAAGTGCAATTTTCATTCAAAACAATTCAGCCGATTTCACGTAAAGATGTAACAAGCGAACACACATACCAACTTACGCTTTAATAAATAATAGCATTCCAATAAGTTATTTATTGCATTTTGTCGTGTCGTGTGTATAATATTATCTGTCCGTTATTAATAATAAAAAGTACTTGGTAAGCAAATTCAAACCAATCATCCACGAACATGGTAAAACTTTCATTTAACTTTAGGTTTTTTTAAATCCAGAATTTTAGTCAGAGTTATTTTGTATTAAAAAATCTTGCATATAGGTCAACTCTATTATATCTGCCTTAACAGCAACGTATTTGCAGTATACATAAATGAACATCATTTTTTTAAATATTCATGGTACCTACACGATGCTTGGTATAACAACTATCTTCTTATTTTGTAAATAATTACTGCTCTTGATTTGATAGTGTAAGGTTGCATTTTTATATATAGAGCGTTTTAATGGAAAATAATATATTTAATTAATTTGTAATGTTTTATATATAAGGCATTTAGTTATGTGACCGTGTCCGATAGGAATGTATCTTAAAAAAATAAAAAAAGGGCGCGGATATTCATTTGTTTTCCCGCGCTTTTGCACAGAGATGTCGCTACCACCATATAGTGACTAGTCACGAATTGTTTGTAATACTAAAAATTATGGTTATAAATTATGTAACTCACTGGCGATTATAAAAGTACTGAATATAAGAATATAAGTTAGGAATATCTCGAAGTTTGATTCTGGATCCTACAATAGTTAATAGAATAATACGAAATCCAAGTAGTTCTACTTATTGAAAGACGATATAAAACATTTAGATTTTTTGGAGACCTACAATCTACCTACATATAATAATGCATATAAGGCATGGCATGCATACTATGTTCATAATACTTTGATAAAAAGTTTTGTAATGTATCGACATCATATTTCAAATTCATTTACTTAGATGCATCATAAAATAAATCAAAAAGAATGTATAGTGAATCAATTCCAATTACTACTTTCTACTGAGAAACTATATATTACTTACTTTGCCTCAATAACAAATTAAATGGATCGTTCACTGCCAATTGGATAATTACTCTATTAAGTTCCAGTACAAGTTCCGTGCACTCTGTTTCTCTGTGAGATTACATTTTTTCTTCAAGTTTCTTTTAAAGCTTTTTTTAATATCTCATTATCATTTATTTTTATTTATGTTTTATTTTATATGTATGTATGTATAATGTATATTATCTGTATATGACTTCCATAAGTGTTTTAATAATCATTTATTATTACACTTTAATTATAATAATTTATCACTATACTACAGTTTGAAGATTCAAGTTAGAAAAATATTTTTTAATATATATTCATATATATCTAAATTATTTTTATCACTACCATTTCATTAATGCTAGTATTATACAGTAATCTGGTGAAAATTACTTTATCCTATAGGCTAAAGCTTTTAAATAAAATTCTACGTAAAACTTTTCATAGTATCTATTTTAAAAGCTTTTCTTACTAAAAAGACTATGGATTTAGAACGTTGACACTCAGTAATACTACGAATTTCGAAATCTGAACACGTGTAACGTAGAAGAAAACTTATCTTAGTTTATCTTTACTGAAAGCTTCACGATTTGTTGTATAGGGGGAAACATCGAACTAAATAGATCTTGATCTAGTGATGCGTATTCGAGAGTATTTATTTTTATCATTTTTTAAGTTTCTCACTAACATGGTGTAAAATTACACCCTTCACATTGATAATATGTGTTGTAACTAAAATAATTTATATATTCATATAATAAATGTTGTTTTTTGTATAGTAATTTATTGGAGACATTGTTATAAAAATTTGGCATTCTAAAATTTAAATACCTTGACCCAATTACTTAGCTATGATTTTTCTATTAGATAAATAATCACGATACTGTATTTTTATAATTAGCTTATCTTACCTTCTATGGGAATAGGACCATAGGTTGGCATTGAGGAAAATGATGCCAACTAAAATACTACGAACAACTTTCGCCTGGCTTGTCTCTTCACAAAAGTAAACATATGAGATGGGCATTACATTACAATAAGATTTTTTTGTTATTTTCAATGATAGATTTGTCAACCTATCTTCTGTATTTTTTTGTTTAGAAGCTATTCACGAGCTTTAGTTGTTATCTATTTAAAAAATTTGGAAACATAATTCATATTTTAATATAATTTATAACTATATGAAAGATTCTAGGATTTCGAAAGTAGACTAATCAACTATTGCGTTGTTGATTTGGTATATAAAAGATTAAATCATAAAAGTATTTAGTTTATCCTATATCTCTGGATTTTGTCACATTTACCGAAGTCATCACCCCAACGTTCGAACTCGATTAACGACAGGCGATATGGCGTCGAGCCAACTTCTTTAAAACATTTGTAATCTTATCATTCGAGTTCATTCTTACACCACATTCTAATACTATGAGTATATCTAAAATTTTAGTAAGCGAAAGTGAAATTTTATTAGGATACGTTTGTACCCTTTAAAAACTTTTTATCAGCTTCATAAAACTGTAACACTGACAGACTGACAACTTACAACATAAATCGCTAGATAAAGACACGAAATTTTGCACAAGAGTTCTTTATAAGCGAAAGTAAGCACTAAATCCTTTTAAAGTTTAGGACCTTTTGCAACATTGATCCCCTAAAAGGATTGAACAAAACTTCACCATTTTTGCAGTTAGAAATATTGAAATTGATGCCTCTACGAGTATATATATTTTCAATGAAAATCCATTTCCCAAATCCCGAACTTTTAGTCCTATCCAGTTTAGTATTCAACAAGTATCGAGTAATCAAAAGATATTAGCTCTCGAATCGTGTTAAAATAACCAACACAAGATGATGTCTCAAAGGCTCCACTCAGAAAGCAATCAACGTATTAAATCTTTCAGAGCTATTCGATCACAGCGTTCGTGTCACTATCGACATCAGGTTTTCAACGAGGATATTTTTAAGATAGAAAAGGTAAAACTTACTTTACTTAATTCGAAAATTTTGAATATTTTTGATTACTTCAACTATGTTATAGTTGCATTATGTTATAGTAAAATAAAAAAAAATGTTTTATTTCTTTAGTTTAGTATACATTTCTCAGAGATGAGATATTTTCCCGCAGTAAAAAGTAGCCTATATTTTGACCCGGATAACCAACTATCATCAAGCCAAATTCTATTAAAATCTGTCCGGGGGTTTCCCTTGATGCGGTCAGAGATAGACAGACAGGCAGACAAAAATTCTAAAAACTATAGATTCGGCTTCTGTGTCGATAATAATGTTTATTTCAATAAGATTTTCCAAAAAATATTTAATGTACAGATTCGGCTTAGCTACAATTTTATTATATAAATGTATAGATATATAGATTTAGGTTTGCTAGTAGTTGTTACATTTTATAGAAAATTTTTTTATTAAAATAAAGCATAATTAATAATTACATATAACGTTTTAAAGCAAACACACATATGTACACACACAGGCACACATTTGTGTCTGGTTTCACAATTATTAACTTTGTTAATTAATTAATTAATTATATTTTACAAGAATAATTTATAAGCACATTCGAGAATGGGTAAAATAATTTCAATTCATTTACTTTTTACTTTACAATTCACAGTTCAAAGTAATATAATCATTGTTTTGAAAACAAAGGAGACTCAAGCCCTTGAAGGTTTCCACCACTGATCGATGATAACTCTATTATCAGTTCAACTCGTTGATATCAAATTATTGTACTGCCATCTGAATTTCATAAACCTACTTAGATAGTTGTGAATCGATGACAGATTAGGTTTAAATTAATTTCCGAGACTAAAATGCGATTGAAGCTAATAAAAACGTTTTTAAAATACAAACTACATTTTTTCTATCGGCTAAAAAATAGAGCATTTCAAATCCTGTATATTAAATAATATTAATAAATATTATAATAATAAATAAATAGTAATAATATTACGAACTGTGAAGGAAAAAATACATGCAGGCAGAACCATTATACTTAATATATCCCTTATTAATTTACCATATTTTGATACATTTGAGGTAATCGTTAAATATAAGCGTTCATAAATTATATTAAAGAAAAGCATTAGTAAAAAGAAAAGCACAAAGTACTTATGACTCGTAATGTTAGGTTAAAAAAATCTGTTTAATTAATCAAGTTGCCGTTATCGCCTGTATTTTTTTTTAAATATAATAACAATAAGTACTTATATAGCAACAAGAAGCATAAATGAAAAAATTATAAATATATCCTAAAGATGCTAAACACACTTTCTTAATGATTTTCAAAATGTGACTATCATGCGTGTTAAATGCTGGATTCAGTTAGCCGTTTCATTTTTTTAAAAGTGATTTAGAAACGATTATAATATATTACGTAATGGGAGAACGTATTTTAGGGTTTGTTACAGATAGCCGTAGCCTGTATCAGTATAATGAGTAAATAATTAAAGATTGATTGATTGTTAGCGCAGTTGTAACCCAGTGGTAAGGCGATCACTTGAAAGGCCAAGAAAAGCGGGTTCTAATCCAGGTCTTGCAACTCTGATATTTTCATATGTGAATCATATATAATCTATACATATAATAAAATTCTCACTAAGTCGAATCTGTACATTAAATATTTTTTGGAAAATATTATTGAAATAGACATTATTATCGATAGAGATATCGAATCTATATTTTTTAGAATTTTTGTCTGTCTGTCTGTCTGTCTCTTACCGCATCGCGGATAAACCACAGAAGGGATTTTAATGAAATTTGGTATGATGTTAGCTGGTTATCCGGGATTACATATAGGATACTTTTTACTGCGGGAAAATATCTCATCTGTGAGAAATCGATACGAAACGTTAATACGTAAGCAGGGACGAACCCGAGCGAAGCGAAGGTGAGTCGCTAGTTAACTATATGATTGCTATTTCCTAATACAGTAATGAAAACGCGAGGAAATCCAAATGTCTAAGAGATAGTCTTCATACAACGTGAGAAATATGCCAATCAGAACTTGGCGTGGTCGACTATGGCCTGATCCCTCTAGTAGTAAGGGAAACCATTTGCCCAACATTAGGACTTTAAAAAGACTGAAATATTATAACATTTATTAATTAAAGATGATGGTATACTACATATTAGATTTAATTTTATTATAAAATTAATATGTTATGTTATACATACATATAATGTACCTTAAAATTCATTTTTATACTCTTCACAGCAAATATCTATCCAAAAATTAACGTCCAAACTACAATAATCTATGATGCGTTAAACGTTCGTTAAAGTTAATGGAGTGTTAAATATACGCATGAGAATATAAAAACATATTTAAAGTTACACTTTGACGTTCGCATTTCTAAACTAGAAAATTCCGCGACTATCTACGAGAATTAGTATTGTTAATACGTGTAATAAAAAACTAAGTCGAATCTGTACATTAAATATTTTTTGGAAAATCTTATTGAAATAGACATTATTATCGATACAGAGGCCGAGCCTATAGTTTTTAGAATTTTTGTCTGTCTGTCTGTCTGTCTGTTAACGCATCATAGAAAAACTACTAAAGAGATTTTGATGAAATTTGGTATGGTCATAGCTGCTTAGTAACTAAAAAAATAAAACGAGGAATATAAAACATGACCATAATTGACATCTGAAAGACACCATGAATGTTTCATAAAACATTCACGGTGTCTTTCAGATGACATGATTCATGCAGTAATTTCATACTAAAATAAATTTTCCTAGTAAAAGATTTCTCAGGTTTCTCGTCTTCTACAGATATAAGCTGTTCTAAATTCAAATAATTGTGTGTCTGTAAAAAAAATATTGGGGATAATAATACCAATTTAAGTAAATACTTTTTTATATGTACGCGTGTATAAATAACATTCTAAGTTACATATTAAAAATATATTATGGCGAAATCTATATCATTATTATTTACGTTCCCATTTACCACTATTAAGAATGAAGAAGTAAATATAATTTTCCTCATATTTCTTTTGATATTGTATTATAATGTAAATGGTAAAATCTAAGACTCATATGACATCAAGGACAAATGTAACTACGAGTATATAATATTAAGAAATATATGTAGTTGATAAAACGTCATGTCATTTTACTACATTTTTTTGATAGTCGTTTCGCAAGTTTTTCTTTGTTTCCGTCAAAGCTAATTGTGAGCTCATTCCCCGAGCATACCTATTAGATACATTTACACAAATACTTTTATAGGATTTTTTTGGATTAGGATTCCCTTCATAGAATATATTAGGAGAACTAGTACTATATAAATAGTACTGCGATAGCTCTTATGAACCGACTTCAAAAAGGAGGAGGTTCTCAATTCGATTGGTATTTTTTTATGTATGTACGCCGATTACGCTGAGATTTATGAACCGATTTACGTGATTATTCTTTATTTTGATGCGGAATAGTTGCCATTTGGTCCCATAAAATTTAACATAGTTTGGCCGAGTAGTTTTCATTTTATGACAATTTTTTAATGAACATTTTGTTTACGTGGACGATGTTATTTTATTTTAGTTTGTATACAGTTTTTTTTTTTGAGTTTTTTCATTCATTTATTTTAATAATAAGAGAATTTTAAGAATATTACATAACTGATATGATATGGATATTGAACCCGCTTCACTCGGTTTCTCAAGCGAGCGCGTTACCACTAGGCATAAATAAACAAATCCTATAGCACTGTGTGGAAATGGCGTACCATATACTTAAACGTTCATACAGCTTATTAGAAATACAGGTTCGATTTATTGGCACTTACTCAAAGAGACATATGACTATGTAACAAAATAGTAGACGGTTGGCACTCGGCACAAGGCCCGTGAACAAACTAGTAAGTAGGTATTGGAATTCATTTTAAACGTCAGCCTTTGTACAAAATCTCAATTCAAAACTTATTCTAAGTGCGCCACAGTAGTATCGCTTAAATGAAAACTATTCAACAACGTATTGTGCAACAGTAGGTATTCATAGTTCAACTTTAACATGACACAAGAAACTTGCGATAAAGTTGGATATTGGATTCACGTCATTTGGGAACGGAATAATTCCTTTATGGATAATTGGAATACTGTTATTATAAATGGTACAGATTGAATGTGTGTATTTTTATGTATATTTCTCCTTAACGCTAAATCGGCTGGACGAATTTCGATGAAGTTTAGTACACAGATGGAATATAATCTGGAATAACAAGATCAATTAGATACATAATTTAGTTCTGTTAACTAGTTTAGTTAGATCTTGTTTTATTAAGTAATTCTAAGTAATGTTATTAACACTATTCTAGTGCATGTTGTGTTCTCCAGTAATTGGAGGTACATTTTAAACTTGTATTAAATAGAAGTTCAAAAATACAAGTTTTTAAATTAATTAATTTAAAAACTTGTAATTTTCTTTGTATTTTTAGTTAGTGTTCCTAAATAAATAATTTAATTAATCAAAACGGATTAATAGTTTCTGAGATTAGCAACGTTCAAAGAAACAAACAAACAAACTCTAGATAGAGTTTGTTATATTTTGTGTATATAATATTAGTATAGAGAGTAAGAAATACAAACATACATTATTTAATAATAGTCGACGAACTTATATTAAATTGCAAAAGGTACTAAAAAAGGCACTAGTAAGGATTTAATTATGTCAAACCAGCTCCAATAGAGACAAAGTAAAAGCTAAATAAACAGTTTTATGGTTACTTTATATCCGTCTGTTTGGACACATATCTGAATTTCACAATGTTCTAAGGATTTCAGTTTTCACTTATCGCTTGCATTTCAGTCCATTTCATAATGAAATTCAAATCAAAGTTTTCATTACTTAAATTTAAATGTGGCACACGGTGATCTCGGTCATGGACCTTCTCCCAAATGACGAGAAAAAATAAATGAATCGTAGACATGTTACATATGTAGGTGTCATATTTTATTAGCGCGGTTTTATTTATGACTAACGACTCACCTCGCTTTAATGGTTAGTATGGTATAGAAAGACTATATGAATATTAAATTAAAGAGTTGTATATTCCTTACTTAAGAAATGATTGATTCCCCATTCAAACTTTCATCCCCCTTTTCAACCCTTTAAGGGGTGATTTTCGGAATAAAAACTATTCTATGATCTTCCCAGGGCCTCAAACTATCTTCATACCTCATCTAAATGGGTTCAACGGATTTTTAGTTTATCCATTACTAACAAAAATACAAGTTTTTTCTCTTTATAATATATAATTGTAGATTTTAATAAATATTTTACATATTATGGTAATTCTTTTTCTCTCTATGGTCTATAGGGGTTGTATCTATCTACGTCTAATATTTCTTAGTTTCGGTCAATGAAATAATATTAATATTTCAATTTATCCTCTTAACAAATTTTCATACACGATAGCCAATCTCAGTAAGAATCTGTGCGGCATATTATATTGCACAAGTAGGCTGTTTAAACACAGATGCACTCTCTTTCCCTAACTCTCAATGGGGGTCTATATTCCATCTACCATAAATCAGAAACAAAAACTAACTTAGTTCGTTCTAATGTCTATATATTATGTTAGATTAAAGTAGCTTAAAATAAATACTTCCTTGGATGCTTACAAATGAAAATGAAAAATCTTATTCATAGATTCGTTTAAATTCGGCCATGCTTCAAATAAATCCGTAAGAGCTTTGCTAGTGCCGGCAATTTGATATGCTACGTTAAAGGATTGACATTTGACATTGAATTGATCATGTATTTTACGTAACACTCAAAGCCTTCTGATTAAAATAATATTTCGTTAAAAATAATATAGATTTTTCTTTCTATTTGAATACACATAATATCTAGATTTTGCCCGCAGCTTCTCACGTGTCGGAAGTATATATGTAGATAAATAGTGACCTATGTATTAATATTTTATAAACTGAAGGCAGTGGCAGCTCAGTGGTAACGCACTCGCTTGGGAAACCGAGTGAAGCAAGTTCAAATCCCGGGTCTCGCACCTCTGATGTTTTCATGTGCGTATCATTTCCAACATGATTACCACCTGTCTTAACGGTGAAGGAAAATATCGTGAGGAAACCTGCATGTCTGAGAAAACCGAGCAAATTTTCAAAAGACATGTGAAGTCCGCCAACCCGCACTTGGCCAGCGTGGTGGACTATGGCTTGATCCCCCTCGTACTGAAGGGAGGCCCGTGCCCAGCAGTGGGACGTTAAAAGAGCTGAATACAAACTATCTTTGTTGTATTCCTTCACACACGTTGAGCCCTTACAACCTAAAGAAGTAAAAAACGCACTTTACTTATTTATTAAAATTAATTTAGTTTTTAACTACCTTAAAAATTAAATTAATAAAAAATACCTCACGTGTTCTCATCAAAAGAAAGATTTTTAGGGGATGTCAGGCAAAAAATATTTTAGTGTTATTTAAATTGAATAAAATCTATTCGAAATGAAGAAAATCATTTTTTATTCTTGTTTTTTATTTATTTATTTAATTTTAACTTTAAAATGGATGTACTTGTGCGACCATATTTTTTAACCTTCTTTTTTTCCTATGTCATATTAATGCAAAATTTTTCACCCAAGATTATGGATAGTAAGGAACAGGAATCAAATAAATTTTGCTTATTATAATTTGAAGCTTTTCATGCAATGTACATTGTGCCAATATTATCTCCTCTCACACAGCAATCGTGCTGATCTCAGCACTTACTATGCATGGTGCGGCATATTTACCGATCTTATCGTATAATTAACGTTGCTGGCTTAGTTGAAAGGGTTGAACAAACCAACCCACAATACCCTTTTATTGTAAAAGTAAACGCGTTTTTACATACAAGTGTGTAATTAACTCCGATAATATTATATTTATATTGTGTAAGGTATTTACTTGCAATCAATTTATGTTCAAAAGTCATATAAAGACCCAAAACCCAACATTACATATAAAAATATAAAAAATACTAGGGACTCACCCTCGGTTTGCTCCGTTTCGCCTGTTGAATAGCAAAAACAAATCTTCCCACGGGAACGGTACCTTTTTCTGGGATAAAAAGTGCTATTTAGCCTATATGTTATTCCAGACTATAATTTATCTCTGTGCCAAATTTCATCCAAATCCGTTCAGCTGATCTGGTCTGAAAGAGTAACAACCATCCATCCAAGCATCCAAACTTTCACATTTATAATATAAGTAAGATAACGAGTATATCATAATACTTATGATAATTCTTTTTATTTAATTATCATCGGAATAAGAGTGTTCTTAATACATGTTTTCGTAGAGGATAATGAGGTCCAATATTATAATAGTCCTTATAAATATCTTATACGGCTAGTTCGAACTCATTTTCATAATATATGCTTGCTTTCTCGTTATTTACTAGGTAAACGTCATCTATACATATAATAATATTCTGAGTCGAATCTGTACATTAATAATTTTTAGAAAATCTTATTGAAATAGTCATTATTATCCAAAACCACTGGACAGATTTTAATGAAATTTGGTATGATGATAGCTGGTTACCCGCATTAATATTTAGGATACTTTTTACTGCAGGAAAATATCTCATCTCTGAGAAATCTATACTAACCGTTAAAACGTACCGAACCCGAGCGGAGCGAGGGTGAGTCGCTAGTGTAATATACGAGTAATTTCAAGCAAGAAAATTATTTATATCCTTCTTAAAACAATGTATTATCAGTATTAAATTAATAAGGATAAAAATTTCAGATGGATGTTTCTTATAATTTTCCTTAACTTAATTTGCATAGACATGCGTCCGAGGGTTCATTTTTTCTTAATAGAGCCGTCGCTCATCTTCGTCATTTTTGATTATTGAAATATTAAAAAAATTAAACGTATAAAAGAAAAACATGAATTAAAAAAAAATAAACGCACGAAAACGATTATATGAAACTTTTATATCCCACCAGCGGTTCAATCTCGCTTCGCTCGGGTTCATCCCTAGGTACGTTTTAAATTATAATTAGCCATTTGAATTTAATTTTTTCTTTTTGTTATTTTTTTTTAAATATTTTAACATTATAACTCGGGGCGAAGACAAATCCAACAAATCAAAGATCATATAAATCGGTCCAGCCATTCTTGAGTTGAACATGGTGTAAATTGCCCGACTTTGTTTTATATATATGTACCTATAGATACAACGGAATCTTTTCTCTTTCGGAGGATAAAAATTAGCAAATGTCACCATCGGATTACGACCGCCCTTAACCTGCACAAACCTTTTTAATTTCTCGTGATTAAGAGTTTTCTTTTTTTGCCTTTACAGTTACTTATCCTTCAAAGTTTCCTTCAATTCCCTTTAAAATCGATTCAACTGTTCCAAAAGTTAGGAAACATAAATAGAGTTATTCTACGAACTTTTCGTTTAAGTTTTTTAATGCTAAATAAGTAGGTACAGTACAATTGATTGGAATCCATTTATTTACTCCAACTTCGGCAAAGTACATAGTGCGGTAGAACACGGGTGCTTGTTGCTTGAAAGGCGAGCTTGGCGCCGTGCCCGCTAACAAAGAACCTGAGATTGACAATAGTGGGTTTAATTTTCACACTGTTACAACAAAACGTTTAAATACTAATAGATTTCTATTAGAATTTAAACATTTAGTTACATTTTCATTGTTTATTCATTTTATAAAACTTAGTCACAAGTTATTGAACAATATTATCACTTTTATAGAAATACATCATCTTAAATTCCTAAGTATACTGGTGTCTGTTTAAAAAAAAACAAAATTAAAAAAAAAAACAAATAAAAACATTTTAAATCTTAAAATAATAAAAGATACATAGATAAATGCATATTTTCAGATCAATTCGATATTCAATATTGCCTTTCAACCGCAGGATAATTAGCATAGAAATCATAGATTTAAAATTAAATTTAATCTTTCTTAGTCCCTCAACAGCAGATACGCCGGCATGTCAGTTAAAAATTGATTTCCCGGAAACTAGCCACGGTGACGTAAATATTAAAAAAAATATACTCGTATTTACTTACCAACTTGTGTACTTAAGTAAGCCTTTATTTTAAGGTAGAACCTGGTTGATGCTCTACTCATCATAAACTTATACATAATATAGTGTTGTAACAAAATGTAGAAAGTCTATATCGAATAGAGCAAAGCAAGGTCCTTTGAAACGGTCCATAGTTTGTAGCATATTGAAGTCAATTTTGACAAGGTACTTGTGTCTTTATCTCATATAACTAAAATGGTAATTTATTACTCTACTGAGATGTGCTACAAGTGTTCTAGTTACCGTTCTAGCTTTGCATAGGCCAAAGAAGTACTGTACCTCGCACATTCTTATCAATAACTAGCGACTCACCTTCGCTTCGCTCGGATTCGTCTCCAGCTTGCTTCCCAATACAAACTTTCATCCCCATTTTCACCCCCTTAAGGGATGATTTCCGGGATAAAAGGTATCCTATGACCTTCCCAGGGTCTCAAACTATCTTCTTACCAAATTTCCTCTAAATCGGTTCTGTAGATCCAGAGATTACCCCCTACATCTCACAAACTTTAGCTCTTTATAATATTAGTATAGATGTATTAAAAACGTATTTCTTTAAGAATAACGTTAAAAAACCAAAATTACAGCCTAATACAGTTTCACTAATTGAATAAATACAGTATTTGTAGCTGAAATATGAAACCTGTATTTAAACTAACATAAGCTTTAGTTAATTCTTTTAAATACCATACTGACTTATCTCTCTGCAATAAACCATGTCGATGCGTGGTTCCTTCGGTGAGTTACATAAGGACGAACCACCAGGTCAGTATACATACTTTTATATGTATAATAACATAGATAAACGTTTGCAAACAGAAAAAGATACTAAGTACTTAACACCTCTAGGTAAATTTCTAAGAAATTCATTAAAATTCTAAGAAATCTATTGTTGAATGACACGCCGGCGTGTCTGCGGTCGTTGAGGGAATAATCAGAAGAAAAATAACTATTTTATTAATTACCTTTCGCACTCAATTACCACAAACCTAGAGTGTATAGTCGCAAAAGACTACCAAATATTTATGATGCCAATATTTATATCTGCTCTAAGCAAGCCCTTATATTTATTCCAACACAGTGGCAGGGGCATTTACTAATTGTAGCTAGCAATTTTTAAAAATAATGTGTTATTTTTATAAGAAAAATATTAAAGATATTTCGTAAACAAAATAAGGACGTTGGTTTTAATTAATTAAAGCAATATTTACCCTCGTTTGTTTATAAAAAAACTTCAAGAACATTTACTGTGTTGTATTAAGCGCCTAAAACTGATACTATTCACGTATATATTCGTATCTTAAGAAATAATTTACGCAAAATATCTATTTTGTAACTAACCCGGTTAACTAAAGTTTGTGAGATGTAGGCTAAACTTATATGGCTACTTACATGATATGAAATCCCAAGCAGATTTCTCTCCGGAGTCTCTGGTGTTCTCGATTAATTATTTTTTGCGGAAGGTATATAAAATGGATATACATATGTATACCGACTACCCATTTCTTGAACCTTTAATAGTGGATAGAGGATTTAGTCGGAAAGTATCAAATAATGGGAAAGCGTTTCTGCGAGATTCGTGATATAAGTTTATTAATTTTTTAACACTGACTATAAGTAAGTTATAAAGCGAAGCTAGACGGGGTTGCCAGTATATAATATATAAAGCAATGTCAAAACTTTGGAATTCCACAGACATTGCAAGAAATCTTTCGCAGGAATTCGGTAGAGTTTGAGTTCACTACAAATTTCTTGGCGAGTGTCCACGCTTCAGACAGTTTATTTTTTTATTTTTATGCTTTATTTATCATAAACGGGGGTTTTCATTTAGAATAGATACCTCATCAGATACTTTTAAAAGTCGGTGCCAACTGATGCAAAGCAAATCTAATATATTTTGATCCGTAAAACTCATATTTACCTATGAAATATCCATATCTTAAAATATTTTCAGCTGACACCGACTTCAAAAATATCTGATTAGGTATCAATTCTAAATGAAAATACCCGTTTAGTTATTTTTTACATTTTAGTGCCTGAAAGTCGTTTTTTTTTAAGTTTTTATTTGTCCATTTTTAGTGTAGACGTAATAAGCAAATAATTTGTTAGAAGAAAGTTTATTAATAACATATTCGATTAAGCAATTTATTTAAAAAAATAATTTATTTGTTTATTTAAAAAAACCGCTTGACCGATTTCGATAAAATTTATATGGGGCCACCTGGGAAGTATACCCTTTGAAACAAAAAATAAAGAATTTCAGATGCGAATCAATAATTCTGGAGTAAACTCCACCTCACTATATGTAAGACCACATATACATACATAATGCATATGTATGTATTTCTCATAGTAAAAGTTTAGATAAAAGCCCTTATTGCGTTGTTCAATTGAAAGATCTAATAAGAGTATACCCAACCCTGAACACAGAACCCAGTATGCCTATAGCCTATTCGTAATGTGTAACCATTTTGTTCTTTAGCTATTAAGCAATCCATGCTTCAGAAGGAAGTATACCTTTAAGCATAACTGAAGTACTTAGGCATTCTAATAAAGCATATACGACCACGACCTTATATGAAAAAAGTATTCGAATGTGACTAAATTATATTTCTCATAAATATAAAGGTCACATCCGAATCTTAAAAAGATATTCAATAAATAAATAAATCATTTTTATATAAAATAATGAGGTCCAGTACTACAATAGTTCTTATATTGTTAAACTGGAGCAGGCAGTTTGAGCTCACTATAATAAGATGTACTCCAACTCAAGTCTTCCTTCGCTTTATTAAATAGATTGCGCTTTATAATAGCTTAATTGGTTCGGGTTTTCCATTGCAGGGAAATTAAAACTTATTTTACTCTCAGTTATAGAAACTATAATTCACATTTACTGCAAAATGTTACCGAAAAATTGTAGATCGCCAAATATCTATGTTTATCTATCCGAATGTGTGGTATTCATCGTATGCATTTACTCGTAGTTATGATTATTATTAATGAAGGGTTTAAGCAGCAACAATTTAAAGTTATTTGGCAAGAATTCATTTATTGGACTACTACATATTATGAAAGTTTGTATATGTGTGTATTGTATACTTGCGACTAACCCTTGACGCTAAAACTGCTAGATAGATTTGGATAAAATTTAGTACACTGATTGAGCTGGAGCAACAGATTGGCTACAGTTTGGGACGTCCCGAGCTAAGCAAGTGTATCTTACTAATTTTATAACATTTGGACTAACACGTTATTCTTCGATCATAAGCTCCTGTAATATGAAGTACTTAAGTTTCTATACACTATCTACATTTTTTTAATATTAAGTTCTTCATAGACTAAACTCTGACCGTAAGTATGCACTGTACAAGAAAGTAACTATTGTACAAGAAAGTTTAAGTATAACTACCTATGTATGTATATATTTTTACATTTAAAGCATTTTCTTTTTAAAATCATTCAAACCAGCAAAGTATTACGATTTTTATAGTATAATATTTGTAAGGCTTAAATAATAAGTATTATTTTTTATTCTCCATCATACTAACTCTTACAGGCTACTGGGTTTTTCACTAGGTTTTATTAAAAAATCGGAATATAGATCCTCATAAGTTTACAAGAGAAACATTACAAAAGCCCTAAGTTATTACACTCTTTAATCTTTATTCATCATTCTCGTTACATTTCGTATATTCTAAAAAACAAACTTTGTTCAAGTATCACAATGGTAATTTTATCACACAACTTTGATACGCACTTGTTTATTTTATGTTGAAGACTATGGTTCTTGATTGTTATTGCTTGTACGCGTAAATCAATTTGTTCCCGATAAGAGATTTTAATGTCGAACGAATTGTGATTTAAAGTTATAATAAGCTAGTTTTTTAATTGATTTAGGTACATAGTAACAGCTTGAACTCTTCGTAATATGCGGTGTTATAGAAAACAAAAACCGCTCATTTTAAATTGTCTAAAGGCTACTAGTAAATCAAAGTGTCCAAAATATGTTGAGACTCCCCTTACGCCAAACACGATTTAGTGTTCATTCGTTTCGTACATAGTACCAAACTTTTACACGCTTCCAAGTTGCCCGACACCAGCTGTCTACGTCTTCGGATTTCCCACTATAAATTTGTACAATTTCATGTTGTACTTCTGTAGTTTATTTGAAAGAGAAACGAATTCAACATATATTACAAATATGCTTCCTAATAATAAATATTTTCATTTTTGACTCTCCTTATGAATATACATTCAATGTTTAAATTAATCTTAGTAGGTTATAGTACGATATTGATAAAAATAATTTTAAAGTATACAAGGAATAAAATAATTCAACAAAATTAATCAATTTCTATATAATTGTACTGTAGATGACAGGTAAGGTATAAGCATGATGATAGCCTGTTATTGTCATCATAGCTGAAATGGATAAGATATTAATAATAATAATTTTCAAATAATAATACCAAGAGAAGTTTGGTATTTATTGTACAGTTTTTCTTATTTATTGTATAAATGAGGTGTAAAGAATATGCAGCAAATGTATACTCAAAAAAAAATTACGTCTACATTTTCCCACATAAAGTAGACAAATAGGGTAGGTATCAATGCATATCGATTAATATTCCTGTATACTATATACACAGGGAGATGATGATCAGGATGGGCTTAGGGAGAATACCGTGCGGGTTGCTTCTAGTGCTTCTCTCATACATAGCCAAGTGAACTGTGACAGAAATTCTTATAGGTCATTTACTAAGATTAATAAAAATATGATGAAAGCATGGTGATGCCCCAATCGGTACATGAATTTTACCTTAAACTAAATCACAAGATCTCTAGTTTTTTATTAATTTTAAGTACTATTTAAAAACACTACCTTCAGATAAATAATAAAATATCATGATAAAACTGTCGTAAACTTTTATACGTACATGTAAAACGCCTATTGGCACGTAATACGCTTCATAGTAAAGCTTGGAAAATATCGCCAAGGACCTAAGGAGCCTCTCCACATTATTACAGATTGCCATTCACGGATCATATAAAGTTATCTGCAATCTCAAATACCTCTAAAATTTTTATATCTATTGAAAATTTTCTAGATAGATTCATATTATTTAGTGTGTAATATTCAATTTCAACAAATTTTGGTTCAATTTACGATGTTATAAAATTTGTATTATATAGAGTCCTTGTGAGATACCTTCGCTTCTCTTGAGTCTCGCTTCCCTAGGTACGTTTCATTTAGATAAAAATAGGTTGCTTACCTTAGGAGATAGACACATGCTATCGTAGGCCTTTTTATGTAAGACGTACAATTTTCTACTACATTGTTTTGATCGATTATAATATATAGAAATATGATTGTTTTTCTTAAGGTATAGCCACCGTTAGCCATGTATTGTACGAAAACAGTTTTCTTGACAAAACACTGTCTAGGCTCAGCCATTTTGTTCAAAATATTTACAAATTATATGCACAAATCTTCCGCGTTTATCGCTCTTTCTATTAGTTAAAACCATATCCACTAAGTCCATTGCGAATTGTGGTTTAGAATAGACAGAGGCAGACAGCGACTTTGTTTTTTACTATGTATAGATAAGTAATCGATTAGTTTATATTAGCTGTTTAACATTCAACATTCTTTAAAATAGAAACTTAAAAAAAACCGACTTCCATGCACTAAAATGTAAAAAATAACTAAAAGGCGGTTTTCATTAAGAAGAGATAACTAATCAGATATTTTCTACGTCGGTGCCAGCTGATGCAAAGAAAATATAATATATTTTGATACGTAAAATACATATTTACCTATTAGATATTCATATCTTAAAATTTGTATCCTTTCCTCTTTATTACAGGGCAATTCTAAACGGTTTCCTTTTACCTTTAACTAAAAACAATATAAGTGTTGTACAGGTGATTATAGTTTACAAGATCGTGGATGTACGACAGCGGTCGCGTAATAAGTTTAAACTGCACTTCGGCACAAATGTTACACGTCCGCGTACTTTGTTTTATTGCTTGCTAAAGTTGGATAAATCTTTGAGCTTCAAAGTTGCTATTTATGATTTAATATTTGTTATAGCTTGTTACTTTATTGCCATATTAAATCTTTTTGTATATTGTTTCAAACTGCCTTTATATTGAGCCTTTCTAGTAATTATTAGTATGATACTCGAGGTGGACTATGGCCGGACCCCCCTAGCATTATAGGAAAGTACCCAGCAGTAGAACGCAGAAAAAGGCTAAATACAACACTAATGTTAATGGTATACGTGTATAATAAGTACAAGAGTAACGTAATAGACTTACTTCGAGTAAGTGAATATTTTAGATTTTAATAAAATGTACCTTTCTGCTCATATTTTCACGAATTTGTTTCGATTTTAGATTCCTGACATTTCAAGCTATAGAGCATAATAACAATATATGCATAAAATATACTTAAATACATCAATAATGTTTCGAAGTAACAGGTTTAATTCTACTCTACATATTAAACAAAAACACGTAACAAAAAAATTACGTGTTATTTGAATTTGAATCTGTATAATTTCTTAGAAAATATGATCTCGAGGAGTTAAGTTTCTCTTAACGAAATTCTTTCAAGATTTAGGGCGGATAACAGCATCCCCGCTATCTCATTTTAGATTCACACAAAGGTCAGGTCAAAATTAATTTCCTTAAAAAGTGGTATTTAAAAAAATTATTCCATTTATCTTTTCATAATATTTTTGATAAGCCACTTTACTAAAAATGAACTGTTTTTTTTTCATAATACTTTTTACTTTTTTTTTCATAATTTTATCTTAACGCATCTAATAATATCGTTTATCTGCAAAAAATTAAATATTTACGTAAGGCAGTTATTTACTTAAGGAGAGAAACTTCATTTAAATAATCTAATATATTATAATTAAATATTATTATGTACGATTTATATTTAATATTTAATATTCCACTGAACTTGCTCAAAGTACAGGGATAAAAAGTAGATAAAGTCACTTTTCAGCTCAAAAATATTACTAAAACTTGATTATAGTTAAATATACAATATATTAATAGCTTAGTTTAGTTAAGCTTATAAAAAAGCTTTCGAGAGATTTCATAAAAGTTCAAAGATCTTGGCCTTAATCTTGTAAAGATAATATCCCCAAAATAGACACGCTCTTGAAAATTGTTTCTGGCAATCGTTAGGTACAATATCACTCAACTCACAACTGCGCCCACGTCGGTACAGTTTATAGAACGCAAGAAGTTTAGACGCAAATGTGAACAGCTAATATGAATAAGTATTTAATTACAATAATAATTTTTTTAAATAAGCTAATGTTATGCTATCTCTCCTTAAATGGGAACTAAACAATGTTTAAAATATACAAAAGAAAATAGTAATATTTTTATTATTCCTATTTTATTCCCAAAAACTGTTTATTAATGTAATTATTACGTATATAAAATTTCCCTCACTTTATAAAGGAAGTAAGCGATTCGTACATATTTCTTTAGTCGGTTATTTAGTCTAAAAAAAATTGTTAACTCTATGTAGTAGAAATCCACTACTATTTCAACATTGGTAATAATGTGTAATGGCCATTTTAATGATAAGTTTCATAATATTTTTTTTTTAAATAACTCTATCACTTTGGAACGCATCGGGGTGAGAAAAATCTTATATGTTAATCCCGGATATAGTCTATATCCAAGTCCGTAGGTACAATGGTTTTATTTTGTAATTCAATAATAAACATCCAAACATTTTATTAATCTTACATATCTATTATTTGGGTTGCTTCCCCATACAAACTTTTAACCCCATTTTCACCCCCTTAAGGGATGATTATCGGGATAAAAACTATCCTATGTCCTTCCCAATGAACTATCTTCTTACCAAATTTCATCTAAACCGGTTCAGTTGTTTCGGAGCCTATTCAATACAAACAAACAAAAAAAAATTATATATAGTAAATAGGACTATCTCGTAGATACGAACTAGATAGTACTGCCTTTGTATTTCTATTTTGTTCATGACCTCTAAACGTGACCCCTATTATTGTGTAGAAACGCTTAAATCGTAAGCTGAGTTATCTTTGTAATCAATAAATCGGTTACATAATAGATAGTAATATAGATATTTAATTCAGTACTATAACATAAAAAAGCCAATCAAATTCCAATGAAGACCGCTGCGTGATTCTAGAAAATAAATTATGTAATATATAAAATATGACTAATATTTTAAACATTTTTAATATGAGTAATATTATTTCCCAGAAATCTGTTATACACAAAATATTTAATGTAAAACTTAGTCTCCACACATGGACGAATTAGAGACTGGACCTGACATAAAATACAAATGTATGAAAACTAGTTCAACCAAGTGACGCATAACGCACACAAAGATTTTATTACATTATTATAAACACTGATACACAATACAATATTTCTAGTGCTTGAACGTAATCGATGAAATACATATATCGATGAACATGACATTTTATATGATGAATGACATTTTAGACATTAGTTAGCATAGTCATCATATTTTACATCTTTTAATTTAAAATATCTGTATTTATTATAATAAATTAAAATAAATGAATTAAAGAGGCAATAATAATGTGTCAAATAATAATTATTTTTTAATTTGATTTATATAAATACGATGGCATTGATGGCAACATTCTGTTGGCCTATAATAATGTTAATAAACAAATGAATATCGGGTGTATATTCCATTAATATATAATAAATATTATTTTGTAAAGATTAAAAAAATATTAAGCTAATTTAATTAAATAAAGTGATTTTGTTGATTCTGTTATTGAACTATTTTAATTGGCAATTGATTGTCTCGGGTAGTTATAAAAATGTGAAACTGTCCTAATATTGCTCAGTTCTTAATAAACATTTGTAGAATTAGGAAAAAGAAAAAGTGATTGCAAATTAAAGTGAGTGTTGGATCGTGAAAGTAAAATAATTAGTGCAAGTGGTAAAGTGTTTTATTACAAATCGCCAACCCAGAAGTTTAGTGCTAAAACATTATTGTTTGATTTTGTGTAATTTATGTGTTGAAATAAAATGATCTTTATTATTATTACAATGGAATAATATTCCAAAGTATATAAATGTGGAATAAAATAAAAAATTAAGTACACATACTAATTATTATTTTTGCATTTATATTTTTATTTGATTTAGAAAATATTTTTATAAATTTATTGTCATCAGATTGTAGAATACTGTGGTAAAAGTATTTTATGTTATTGTACTGTACAAATAACACAATTCGTTTAGTTATTTCGTCAAATATCGATATATTTTTCGACATTGTCAAGCACTAGTCGATGTCAAATGGACTCACTCGACAGTTTTGTCATTTGTTCTGAATGGTATAATCCAGCCCGTTTATGATGGTTGTCAGATGTCAACAATACATAGAAATATCGACTATATTTAACATAGTTGGATAATATGACATTTTATTTTACATTTAATTAAATTTTGTGATAAATAACAATAAATGTAATAAAATAATGTATTTACAAGTGACAAGAAATAGTGCTGCTTCCGCCGTTATAGTTTTTACACCAATTAACAGAACATTTAGTCATTTTTGGGAGATGTTTTGTTAACAAGTAAGTGCTTGAGACTGACACAAAAAACAAACGACCTAGGCTAAAATTCCCTGGTTACTGACATGACCGTTAAAGGCACGTCCGCTTATATGTCTAGTCCAGTGGTTAATTCGTTCATGTCTCCACACTACAATATACGTTTCAATATACAGAGCGAAAAAATACTTTGTACTTTGTACAAAGAATTTTCAGTGTTAGTTATTAGTCGTCTAATTTTATTTTATTTATAAAAAAAATAACTTGTTAATTTTACTGAACATTTCATAATCCTATCTGGATTATGAAATTTCCTCTATTATATTAGTATAGATTATAAAGAGGTAAAGTTTGTGCGTTGGTGAAATTGTAGGGGGTAATCTCTGAATCTACTGAACTGATTTAGATGAAATTTGGTAAGAAGATAGTTTGAGACCCTGGCAAGAACATAGGATACTTTTTATCCTGGAAATCATCTCTTAAGAGGGTGAAAATGGGGATGAAAGTTTGTATGGGGAAACAAGCTAGGGACGAACTCGAGCGAAGCGAGGGTGAGTCGCTAGTGTTATATGTAATATTACTGTATTATAGCTTTCCACATAGAGTATCCTTAGTTAATCGTAATAGGACGTAGGTACATTGCTGACTGATATATAATCGTAACGAAATGTATTCCACGCACATCTATTCTTTATTAAAAGAAAACATGGGTGACCGGTATTTACGAGGTTGAATAGTCAATTTATTATTTGCAATTTTAATTTTATAGAACCATTTAAATTTAATAATAAAAAAATAAATTCTTGTATCCATTAATTTGTATATTTGTGATGATCTGCATAATATACATAATAGAATTATTGAAAATTGATATAACAATTCTTATTGAATTAAAAGAAATAATTTCTCATTCTAAAAATAAAATCATATTATTTATTATTATATAAAAATATTATAATAAATAATATATATAAAATAATTAATATAAAAAAAACTAATATGGCATAAAGAATAATTTTTTATAACTTATAATGACCAAAAACATTAAATATTTGACGAAAAATAACAAACTTGAGAAATAATCCGTCATTGTTAAGTCAGTATTTTGAATTAAAACATGCCTCAATTTTGGTACAATCAGCATTGAACTACTCGTACTGAATATTGAACTACTACCTATGTGTGGACACTATTCGTTACTCCATTTTAAGCTTTACGTTAGGATTCTATAAAGCACAGTTCTGTACTTAAGACAAAAATGGTGAACATACGGGTTAAACATTTTCAATACCAGCAGTATTATTACCAAAATCTCTTCTTAAGGTACTCGTACAAATTAAATTGAAGCTAGAAGGTTCTACGTTCCCATATATTAAAACGGAGATCATGTTTGGTGAATTAATTGGAACTACATACGCAGATTATTAGGCAGCATATAACTATACGGTATATTTATTTTATTACATATTACTGGAGACTCACCCTCGCTCCACTCGGGTTCGTCCTTAGTTACGTTTTAACGCTTCGCTCAAAAATAAGATATTTTCCTGCAGTAAAAAGTATTCTAGATGTTGACCCGGATAACCAACTATCATCATACAAAATTTCATCAAAATCTGTCCAGAAGAAGACAGACACACAGACAGACAAAAATTCTAAAAACTATAGATTCGATTGAACGATAGATTCAATAAGATTTTCCAAAAATATTTAATGTACAGATTCGGCTTATTTAGAATTTTATTATATGTATAGATTATAAATTAAATAATATTATATATGTAGGTATAATAAATGCTATAATTTTACTACAAAAAATATTACATTTAAAAAATACCAGTAAATGTGCAATTTTGCAAAAATTGTGCAAAAAAACATCCATTAAATGATTTTCTAAGAAGCACGCAAATCATTTAACGTTTATAAAAAGACCTGCGAACATAATTACGTAAAAGTATTTACTTACTTATATACTATGTAGTCATAGTCAGTACAGTAGTAACATTTATAGCGTGATGGTGTGTCTTTGGTTCGTATAGAGCATTCGTGTTTCGCGCCAAATATACTTCAAGGTTTATAAATGGACCCAAAAAATACTTGATCAAGTGAAGTGGTGTCAGGGATTTGTTATCTTTATATGTACCGGTATGTCTATGTGTATTTCCTTATAAAATGTATAAGTAAATTGGATTTTTTTCAAATTCTAACACTATTTTATTCATTAAAAATGACTTATTCTAACATAAGTACTATTATTGTGCTTATTTGATTCATTTTTTTTAAATAAAGTTTAAGTAATCATTTATTTACTAAGATCATAGGATTTAAATTTTCTTTTTAATCAACTTTTTTAAATAGCCTATTTTATATTTGGTGTTGTGTTAAAAATTTATATTATGATATTAATTATTATGGAGTTTGTATGAAGTATTTTAATTTTATTTATTTATTTTTCGGGAAACAAACAGTGAAATAATCCTTATAAATAGTTACAATGTAATACATTCAAACACCAGCAAAGCTTCCACCTATAAATATATCACAGCTAGAGTAAATATGATATTATGTATTAAAGTTAGTTTAAACTTTAAAAACATAAACAAAAATTATTGCAATATACATAAGTACTAGCTAGCGTTTTCCTGCGGCTCCGCCCGCATAGTACATTAATCACCACCATATCATATACTAAAACCGTCTCCAAAACACGCTGCATCTTATGGTATAAGTATTATTCCGATCGGTTCAGTAGTTATCGCAGTGTAACCGAACAAAAAAATCAGCTCTCCATTTATTAGTATAGATATTTTCCAATTAACAGATCACCAAATGGCAAATACATATATGTATAGACTTATTGTTATAAATAAAGCATATCTCAAACACGTTATAGCTTATCAAAAGTAAATAATACAAATAGGAAAAACAACAAACCATAATGAACTTTAAACCAACAACATTAGGTATTAAATAGCTTATCAAAGAGATAACACATGGTAGAGGCGTATTGTGTACATGGAAGTTGGCCTTGTATACAAAAGTTATTCGCTGATACGTCACTACACCATACTAGTAACTAATAAGAAAAACTAATCGTCCATACAAATAATAGCACAGTGAACATTGCATACAGTTGATCGTCCACTGTTTTCAAAAAAAACCATAACGATAGGATTTTTTTGACAATCCTTTCATGTAAATACAAGGATTGTCAAAAAAAATATCTGTATACGCACATATGTACGCATGTATAAGAAGTTATACTTCTTTGGCGTAACAAAACAAAAATAGCTAAAGATTTCATCCCGTATGTCACAACTCTCTGTTTGTAAAAGGAATGCAGCTAAATTCATCATGTCGCTTTTTGGCTGTCGGTGTGCGCGCGCATCGTAAAAATTATACTCTCATAATTATTTCCAGCGTGCCAAAAGAAGTATAACTTCAAAAATTCCAATTCCATTTCATTTCAATTTTCATATTGAACTGTTTCAAAGTAAAAGCATTCGCTATCTCGTGACAAGTAAAGAAAAGGCAAGACTTTAGTCGAGGTTGACTAGTACATATTAACTGTTCCCGACTGACATATAAAAGTACTAACGACTCACCCTCGCTTCGTTCGGGTTCGTCCTTAGGTACGTTTAAACGGTTAGTATGAAATACAAATCTTTGAATTTCTCGGCTTTTCTGTACCATAATATGCATTTATTATACATAGAAACCTTCCTCTTGAATCACTCTACCTATTAAAAAAACCGCATTAAAATCCGTTGAGTAGTTTTAAATATTAAGCATACATAGGGACAGACAGACAGCGGGAAGCGACTTTGTTTTATACTATGTAGTGAAGTATGACAACTCGGTATCGCCTAATTTGCATCCGTCCTCGTCGCGCTGCACTGTTGCTATATCTAGACACCTTTAGACTATTACATGCATTAGTAGAGTATGGTAATATTGTGAGATGTTACATATCTAAGTAGTAATTACAAGACAAACAATATTTATAGCATGAAGTAGCGCTTTTTCCAATAGACGTGTTGCCTAATGCAGTACATAAAACACAATTTATATATTATTATCCTCCAATTACGAGTATATGCGCCATGTGATAATATATATTATGATAAGTAAGATATGAGGTTAGAATACAAAGCATTTCGACCTTCAAACATCGACAAACTAAGTAGCCAATTATCATGTTATTATGACTATATGTATTTTATTTATTAGCATAATGGCTTTCATATAGTGTTTAAATTAAAAAAAAAACAACTTTAGATGCTTGCAACTAAATATTTCAACTCTTACTTATTCCAGTTACGATAAAAAGTTAATTGATTGTCCCCTTAAAACCACAAAAACAAAAAAGGCGCGCCATTGTGAAAGTTTTAACGTTATCATTGCTTTATAAAAGTCTAAGTTGTAATGAAAAATATAGCATGAGTTTTATTTAAAATGGAGATACGCAATTAAATATTTAAATAAATTTAAACCATGTTAAATTTACTGGATTAATTTTTTTTATATATTTCTTTTAAATATGTTAGGACACAGCACCATCTAGTTCCATAGTAAGCTATGACGCTTATGTCAGGGATGCCAGATAGTTGATACACTACACATATATAACTTTAAATAAATACATATTATAAATTTAAACACCGATGACTGGAGTAAAACATTCGCGCTCATCACACAAATGAATGTCCCCAGCGGGACTCGAAACCGCGACCGCTGACACAGCAAGTAGGGTCACTACAACCTGAGCCAAACATATCGTCAATTAGAATTCCACTGTAAAAAATTAAATTTAAAACATTTTCTTGCTTGAACTAACACACATTTGCATCTTCTATACAAAATATATATATTTCTATACGTATAATAGACGCGCATTAAACTATTAAGCAAGATATAAGAATTATTTGTAAATATAAAACGTACTTATAAGCGTGACTGTATCGATAATGGTATGGAAATGGGACCTTGACTTTTTATCATCTTATCCATATAAAAGTCTAACAAATGAGTCGCTTTATGGACTTAAGTTGCCTTGACCTCCTTGTATTTTAATTAAGAAGACTGCATATAATAATATTTGTTTAAATAAAAATAAAAATATTTTTATCGTTAGACGTTGTGACCTTGTAAAAATCCTAGAATACCTAATATAAATAATACTTACATATTAAATAAAACATATTGCTAAATCTTAAGCTTTTAGAAGACGAATTCATTATTTGAACCCACGATCTTGTCATCGGCGAGTATTTCCTATGGTTTTTTATATTTGCCTATTACCTATGAGAATATATATATTAATTCATTCATATAACCAAAGAAAATAACGTGCGTAAAATTGTACATTAAATTATTACCATCTAAATAGTATCTTTATTACACCACAATACACACAATACATTGACATACAATACCTCTGTAATATACGAATTAATAGGGCCGAAGAGCCAATATTGAACATTGTGGTGAATAGGTCCTACAAATAGTCGTGTCTCATTTAAAAATAAGTCACGTTTTTCCTTAATTTTCCTTATAAGAAGTCATTTAACCGAGATTGAAACCAATATCTCACGATATACGATCTGACAGGGACCACTGGGGAATTGTCTACAGTATATTGCCTCACTGAGTTCCACTCTGTAAAAATCTCTATCAGATATCTAGAGATATATAGATAGAAGATTAATTATATTTCATCCTAAATAAGCAGGTGATGTTTAATTTTAATTTTAACTTCAAATAAAATTAGAGTTAAAGAAAATAGACCCTTGTTCTTTTCACATTCGACTCGAAACGCCCTAAAGGGGCAAAAAATCTCATTTCTATGATTTAAATAAATCTAATTAGCATTATTAGTTTCTACGATGAAGATTATGGGTTTGACTCTGAGGAACTTGTTCCGTCTTGATAAAACAAAATGTGCTATCGGACTCATCTCAACAATCATGAGAGCAGCCAATCATTACAGCCGAAACCTTTTTGGACGGGCTTCATTAAGAAAGAGGTACTCAAATCAGTTGCATTTTTATAACATACACAATGATATATCTTTCTACGCTTATTAATTAATTGGTTATGGTATATAATATACCAGGAGTCGCCCAATATACTTCTTATGAAAGAATTCCATCCCGAACTTTTAAGGTGATTTTGAGGTTAGTTTATTTTTTTAATTAAATAAGTTAAAAGATGCTGTGTGTATATATTAATATTAATCGCTTATTACTTTGCATAACAAAGTTATAAGTGTCTATATAATAACTAGTGTTTTCCTTTCTTTGCATTACCGGAAATGGAATAACTTTAGCCCTCGAAGATTAGAAAATTATTATTTAATTGCTTTACTTAATGTAAATTATTTTATACTAGTTAACTAAATGTAAATTGAAGTGGCTGTTTGTAATATCAAAATAACAGCTTTTTACTTAATGCACAAGATAAAATTATATACGGTACTAATAAGAAAACACAATTTTATAAAAAAGAAACCATCTGTCTGTCTGTCTGTTTCAGTTAATCTCCGAAGATAGGAGTAACATAGTCAACTTTTATTTTAGAAAAATGGTTAGAGTTCTCCTAAAAAAAAATTAAAACGTACCTAGAACGCACCCGAGTGAAGCTAGGGTAAGTCGCTCGATGTTCATAATTATCTTATAAAAATCTCTCAAGAAAAGTTTGAGGTTTTGTTTTTTTTTCTTGTTAAGGTCACTCATTACACTGCGCAATGTTTAACAGCAATAACAACGAGCTTGCAATATTAATTTCATGCTGCAAGTCTCCTCATTGTTCGTTCTAACCTTGAAACATCCGACACTGTGAATGTAGGGAGAAAAAACTGGAGTGATTCTTGCGTCACACTCTAGTTAGTTGGCGCTCTGTGACAGATGCCTGCTAAAATATCAGTAGCGCTGTTACAACATTTATATAATCACAAAAAACTATAGATTTTTATAAAAAAAATAAATTTTAACTGATTTTATAAAAGTCTATTCGAGTATATGTTCGTTGTGTATATTACATGATTATTTTATTGGCTAAATTTGAACCGATTTTCATAATTCTTTTTTTAATGAATATATTAAGTTTATATCCAGAGTTGTCAGAGAGTGGCTTTCTTTTAGTTAAAAGTTATATCATTTTAATGTTCCTAACTATACCACGTTAAGAATACCACAGGCATACCCACAAACCTTATCATATGTACATGTATACATTTATATTAAGTATATCTAGATCGAGTGATTTAGTAACTTTTTGTATTATAGGTATTATATCTCACTACTCGTAGATTCACTTCATCAGCAGTATAAGAATCCTATGCCATTTCACCAATAAACTCACAAATTTTTAGCCTTCGCCTGCGCGGAAAAGGATATAAACTTCAACAACCTCACTTTTCTACTTATAATAATAGTAAAATAAACAAAAATTATGTAGGCAGTGGTAGCCCAGTGGCGCGCTCGCTTAGGAACCGAGAGAACCTAGCAAGTTTTCAAAAATCATGTGAAGTCCGCCAACCCGCACTTGGCCAGCGTGGTGGACTATAGCCTGATCCCCCTCGTATTGAAGGGAGGCCCGAGCCCAGCAGTGGGACGTTAAAAAGGGCTGAATAAAATACATACCGACGGGTGAATGGCTACTTGGTTTAAGCGACATTTTCTTAACTTTACAGGAGAGCCAATTTAATGACTTTTTTTGAACAAAAATTCATTAAATTGGCAAAATTCATTAAATTGGCTCTCTTGTAAAGTTAAGAAATGTCTCTTAAACCAAATAGCCTTTCACCTGTCAATACATACAAACAAAAATTGAATTTGAAAAATACTTATTTAAATAGCTGTTACGGAAAGTTCAGCTTATTTCCGTTAGGTGAGCTTTAAGTAACTAATCTTATCAAAAGCACATTGTGTAACGTGTTTGTATATTGTTAGAAATATTACGAAAGAATAACGTTTCATGCCACCGCTTTATGTAGAGCGTGCGATACTTGTAAATATTTAGAAAGAAAGCCGTATCGAACCAAGTGAGCTTACACTCGCGGTGGTTTCATTTTACTAAAAATAAAACATTGTTCCACGAAATATTAAGGTTTTTTGGTAAATATATACAAGATAAGTGTACAATTTCTTTTGAAAAACACAGCATATGGTTCACAAACTCATATTTTAAAATATAAGTTATTTTAAAACATAGCTATTCTTGAAAATTTCTCTAATATTGGCATAACAAAAGAAATTTTCTTCTTGTTTGCTGTCTCTAATCACTCTTTAGCCAGAAGATTTTACAAGGGCTTTCATATACAGTTTAAACTTTTTGTGCAGTCTTAATACGATACAATGACTAGCTTGGCTCTTCGCCCACAGCGTTTGCTTTAATCTATTCAGGCCATTAAAATCGAAGAAGTTGTTACCTACATTTAAACTTAGTTTGTAACATAATTTAGTAACTGTTTTAGTAACTAATTCAATCTTATGATTTAATTATTTGAATTAATAAAGACTGTCGAATTGCTGGCCATAGAATATTATATATAGATCAGTGATTCGTGAAACTCGCTCGCTTGAAATTCGTAGAATCTTATTTTTAATTAAAGTATAAATCTTAATTTGGTTATTACAATAAAATCAGTTATTCAAAATTAAATCTTGTAATTTCTATAATATAAAATACTTATTTTTATCCCCGGCTTTGCTTGTGTTTGATAGAAATTGTCGTACGATAGGAATTTTTCCAGATTTATTTTAGTAAAAAGGTATAGAAAGATCAATGTTCATTCCTGTTGTTATTTGTTTCACATCTTTAATAAAAAGCCTTAACAAAGAACTCTAGAAAGGTGCCACACATGTTTTAATGCTTTCTTCAATATTATTATTAATATGCTAGTTATAATATATCAAGTCTGCGAGTAAGCAGGGGCTTTTTCATTCCGTGTTTTCTTGTACATACCTATGTACGTACGAAACTCTAAAATATCACAATAAAGTCACACTTATACTCGTATTATATAAGTAAAATTTAATGGTACGTAACTATTGGAGTGCAAGCCAGACTCGTGCATGTCCAATTTATATTAAAAAAGATCCGGACAAGTGCGAGTCGGACTCGCCCACCGAGGGTCCCGTACAAATTTGTAGGAAATCTGTTTAACTTTAATTTTCAAAATTTTAGATTTTTTGGAATTTTTCCTTTATTTGTGCTGTGATAGCTTGCTTTTTGCCAAATTTCGTGATTCTAGGTCAACGGGAACTACCATATAGGTTTTCGATCCAAAATCTATAGGGTACTTCCGGTTGACCTAAAATCGTCAATTTTGGTTAAAAGCAAGGTCTTACAGCACAAGTAAAGGTAAAATTCCGAAAGATAAAAAAGTTGAAAATTAAAGTAACTTTCGGTACTTACAAGTTTTCACGAAAATCTAAATATGCCTATTTCTTTCTATCGTGTTGACTTAGGACCTTGATTTTTATACATTTAAAAAATTCTACTTGGTCCGACGAACAGACGAACAGACGGACAAGAGAGTGATCTTATAAGGGTTCCTTTTTTTACCTTTTGAAATACGAAACCCTAAAAGTAAAACGAAAATTTATAAAACCAGATTTTACAGAATTTTCAATTAGTCCTAAAATAACATTACTTTTATATTGTTTATGCAAAAAAACGTGAATATTTATATCATTTATTAATTCGTGTTTAATTCCTAAATGTAATAATATATTCTTTTGAAAATAGCTTATTTAAGTATAATAGAATATGACACATACTAAAAAAATATTACGAAAACATTTCTCGGCGTCAGATGAGATTTTCTACCGTATTTAACTAAACGCGATTACACAGGAATACTTTTAAGCATTATAGATCGTGAGTCTAAGATATTTTGCTTGAAGCCGCGTTCAATCTTAATCGCTTTCTTCGCTATCATTTTCACATTAGACGTCTTTTATAACATATAAGTTTTTTTAATTTCCTGTCTAGACATATTAGAACTTTGATAACTAAATCTATTTTTTCTCATCTTTCGTTACTTATCCTATAAAATTTTATTTTAACTTAAAAATATGCAATGAAAATATGGGATATTTTATACAATTTATAATGTTAAATCAAAAATATGATATCATAAAAACAATATAACATATATATTTTTACTCGATTGCGCGCAGCAAAGGAGGGTTATATGTTTATCAGCCTTGTATGTATGTTTATTCCTTTGTGGCGCTCTAGAGACCAAATGCGTGGTACGATTTTGATGATTCTTGAGTCGTTAGATTCGTTTTGATAACGCGAGTGTCATCGGGTATATAAATAATAATTGATTAAACAAAATGGCGGACAATACACATGGCAAGACTCGCAGCAGAGACATATCTATGCGTCTACGACTGCATAACACTGTTTCTTAATAAACTTGTTTTCATCTTTTTAGTTCGCTTTTTACGCAGTCGAGTTTTTTATTTTTGTATTTTTTTTATAACTATCGTATTTCCTAATTGGACGATTTTGTATATATTAATTTTATTATTTCATAAAATTATTATTAATTTTTTTTCTCTTTCATGTACAAAGAATCAATGCAAGGAATATTTTATACATATATCATCTACGAGTATACATATAATAAAATTCTAACTGAGCCGAATCTGTACATAAAATATTTTTTGGAAAATCTTAAGTACACATTTTTATCGATACAGAGGCCGAATCTATAATTTTTAGAATTTTCGTCTGTCTGTCTGTCTGTTTGTCTGTCTGTTACCGCATCACGGGAAAACCACTTGATAGATTTTGATGAAATTTGTTATGATGAGAGCTGGTTATTCTGATCAACATATAGGATACTTTTTACTGTGGGAAAATATCTCATCTTTGAGAAATCTATACTAAAAGTGAAAACGTAAGTAGTAACCCGAGCGGAGCGAGGGTGAGTCTCTAGTATTATTATATGGTATTACTGCACACTCGTATGTAGGCATATTTGATTAAACTTAACCCTTAATCGATCCCATTAGTTTTGCATAATTCAGTAAGATCAAGTGACCCCCATGAATAATTTATACGAGTAGTTATAATTATTTAATAACAACCAGGGATTATGGTACCAATTACAGTAATTACACGGTTACCGTTACTATCCAATTATTTACTAATATAATATCTGAACATAAAGCCTTTATTTGGTTTTTCTTTCATTTAAAAAACAGAAGTCCACAGAAACACGAAAGATGTATTCGGAAATTCTTATTTTAATAGAAAATGTGTACATAATTTTACTCGTAGTATTTTATTATTTTAAATATTTTATACTAGCGACACTCCCTTACTTCTCTCGGGTTCGTCCCTAGGAACCTTTTAACGGTTCGTATGGAATAGTTAGCTATATATTATTTACATATATTGTTTTATTCCAACTTAAACTTACGTAATCCTGCGGGACTTGACTCTATGGTCTTTCGAAATCTGTACAATTATGTCGTCGGCGAAAAGAACATATCATTAGGCTGTGCCTCTTAAATTATAAAAAAAATCTTATTATTACAAACTTACAAGGTCATTATTTTACAAATTATGCTTGTAACGTCTAGTATTATTTTATATTCCACTTGGAACCTCTAACCATGCCAAAATTCTGTAATTAAGCCCATAATGTATTCCACGCTAAACGACCCACAAACATTTTTACCTATAAAGTTTATACACTGCTTTATACTCATATAATATTTGTTAGACTATTTTCATTAGATTTTGGATACTTATAAAACCTCATATTTATAAATTATATAAAAAAACATAACCAGTTCCTTTGCTTGAATGTTAAAATGTTAAATTAAAAGAATTCTAAAGTGCTAAGGTAGCTATTAGAACATATTAGAATATAAGAACCATGTAATTAACAAACATAAAAACTTCTGTCTTTTTTCACATCATACGCTAAGTTCGTGCCAAATATCATTTTAACTTTAAAACATTGAGCAATCAAGAGGTAAGTAACCAAAAGAAACTTATATTTAGCCTTTATATCATTAGTATAAATAAAATATGACCTTTTCATTTCAAATACTATACGATTTTAGTAAATAAGTATATCTTGCATATATCTTGTAAGAATCTTCTAGCTTTCTGTAAGACGCAGTTAAATTGTTTTTATAAATATAAAACTTCTTCGCTCTAATATCTGCTAAGGCCGCGGGCTGCATTCGACAGTCGGCACGACTTAGCATCACAAATATAGGTATATGTATAAGTCTTTATTCTAATACTGGGAACACGAAGCATTCTTTCTTGGGTAGATTGAATGGTTTTTTGCAGTTTTTCGCTATTTTTGATATATTGTTATGAAGATTGTAATATAATAATAATAATAATAATCATAATGTCGTCCTGGCACAGTAACCTCACTGAGACCAGCGCTGGGCAGGAGATACTATAGTGCAATGCGTGTGCGCAGACACAAATGCACTCTCTAAATGCACTCTTAAAGTCTGATGATATAATAAGATGGAACGATACTATAACATTCCATATATTCAATAACATATATAAAAATGCCAATATAAGATGTCTATTAGTTTAAGCTTTACTATAAAATATTCGTAATATTTCTCATCTTTGTATCTTTAATACCTCAACTAGGGCTGGATTTCAATAAATTTTATTAATTATAGACTATATTATATGACTACATGTTTAGCCCAATTTGTAGTGATCCTACTTACTATGCCAGCGGTCGCGGGTTCGAGTCCCGCTGGCGGCATTCATTTGTGTGATATCACGAATGTTTGTACTCCAATCATGGGAGTTTATATTTATAATATGTATGTATTTAAAGTTATATGTACATGCGTAGTGTATCAACTATGTGATATCCTCAACACAAGCCTCGTAGCTTAACCATGGAACTAGATGGTGTTGTGTGTTATGTCCCAACATATTTATAGAACTTAGCATCTCAGTTAAAGTAATAAAAATTTAAATTTCAATTAGATGTATGAATTACTGTACTCCTTGATAAATCAAAAAACAGTTAAACTATAGTCTACAACAATTCATTTTTAAAATGTATCGTAGTTTTTTTCGCCCATACATTATTTATTAGCCTTATCTTTAATCTTTAAGGAAAAAAACCTTTGACTTAAATGTAATTAGACACTTAATTAAAAAGTAAAGTTTTAAAAACAGGAAGTACCGAAATATTCTGTTAGATATGTATATTTCTTACATTATATGTTAAATCATATTAAGGGTTAATTAGTTTAAAAAAAATTACATAATGCCCCAATGAATTCACTAACCACTCAGAAAAGCTACTAATATCATAATATTAAATGGCACATACAGGGAACAAATAAAAAAAATGTTACACTTAGCATCTCGAATCAGATAAAATTTTATAGATTATAATAGAACATTTTTTTTCTAAATTAAAATCTTACTCTTTACTTAAAATAAAATCCACAAGTATATATGTACTTTATGTATATTTACTATGTACAAAATATATGTATATGTATAATTATGAACTTACGTATTCTCTCTTAATATAATAGTAAAAAAAGATCAAAACGATGTAAATTAATAACATTTTATTATTTATTGGAAAAGATATGTTTAGGAAAGACTGTTGTATAAAATTTTGTTGAAAATCTTGTAAGCAATCAACAGGTCTTTAATTTTTTATTCCTTTTTGAGCTCGTTTCACTCTGGATGAATGAACGATGCATTTCAATAGAATATTTAATTAATGTAACTGTCTATTCTAAACAGTTTCATTTCTGTCAGTACAGTAATTAAATTTTATAATATTACCGCTCCTCGTTTTACGTTCTTTCTTCTAGATTGTAGACTAAATAAAAAAATATTCATTCATTCATTCATTGGTGGAGCCTCAGGCAATGTAGCTTTAGTATATAAGTTTCTTGGAAAACATTTATTATGAATTAAATGTGGTATATAACAAAACTACTTCAAAAAATTAATTTACTATGTTAATTATTTTAATTACAGACAAATAATATTTAAATGACTATTGCGGTTAATTTGAATTGTGTAGTTCAACTTTTACTCATTAATTCATATTCATTTAGAAATTATTTACTATATTTAAACCCAATAGTTTTACTTTAGGTGTATTCGATTTAATTTTTATCTCGTTGCCGTAGTGGTTAGCATCGGCTATGCACCTAGAGTTGAGTCTCGATACGGATCAAAATACTTTACAAAATAAATTACCGTCCACGCTATTGCCTTTTAGCATAAGGCACTTTATCATATTTATTATATCGAGCCGTACACTCAAAAAATGAACTAACTCAAATACAACTTCGTCACTCACTACGTCAATCACACATCATCTAACAGTGTAAAACAACCCTCACTCTAATTCTACTTCTTGCACACGACACTTGCACTACACATAGAAAAACTATTGTAATTCTATTAAGACAGACCAAATATAAATCTTTGAAAAGATATCTAATCTTTCTTTTGTTCGTCGCGAACACTGGTTTTATCTATCATTAAAATACAGCAGCCTCTCGGAAGAGAAGTTTCTCTTAGGAAAATAGCGAAGCTTATCCCTGACTGAGGAGACCTCTGTGCCTGTTTGCCCACCGGTCTCTAGAATGGTCGCCCCACCGGAATATTAAAGAGTTAAAGGAATAGAGTATTTTTGTGCTTGCGAACACACTCCTGTATTATATCTTCTGCGCAATTGGTTATTCTCAATAACATTACTCTCCTTAAACATAAGTGGGGCTAGAGGATGTTACCGTTTAATCTTGAACATATGTGAAAGAGTGATCATATTATCAATGAATCTGAACTATTCAACATATCTATGGAATTAATAATATCATAAAATACTATTCAGTATATCTATGCAAAATCATATCATTGCCATTTTTTTGTTTTTTAATGGCGCTTTGATTTTAAGTAAATTAACATTAACCGAGGGGACTCTATTCATAAGTCCTTCAACGCACCTCATTCAATGACTGTGACATGTTTTATATACGCGTGTATTTGAAACTAACTATAACATAATTAGTTAACTAAAACTATAATATACATTTACATAAACCCTGAACCATAGTAGTTTCCAGAAAAAACTAAACTTTGTTTAAAGAGGTTAACATGCTATTTCGTACTTAGATTAATTAACATGCATTAAATTAAATTAACATAATACGACCACGATACGATAAAATTTAACGGATTACGTATATATCTACGGATGTATTATAGCTAAAAAGTCTCAAATCTGTAAATTAAACAACTAAGCATCAAATTCAGTAATAGCAAAAAATATATTTTAAAATTAATGCTTAAACGGAAGATTTTTTTTTCATCCCAGTTGACTTGTTTCTGTTAAAAAAACTAGAAAATTTTCTATTCGTAGTTACGTTTTTGTATAGAAATATCTTTTGGTTATACTGATATGGACAAAATAATACTATAGTACATACATATATTTTGGGAAGCTTCGTCATATTCTAGAATCATCGATCCTACAATCCCTTAAGACCAGGGTATTTAACCAGTAATAACATACGGAGCCGAAACGTGGACACTCACCGTAGGACTGGTCCACAAATTCAAGATCACTCTGCAGACAATAGAACTCGCGATGCTCGGAGTTTCTCTGGCAGACAGAATTCGGAATGAAGTCATTCGTCAGAGAACTAAAGTAAACGACTTCGCGCGCAGAATAAGCTGGCTGAAGTGGAAATGGGCCGGTCATGTCTCCAGACGTACTGATGGTCGATGGAGCCGAAACGTGCTAGAATGGAGACCGCGATTAGGCAAGCGTATTGTTGGACGACCTGCAGCACGATGTACAGATGACCTAAGAAAGGTGGATGGATGCAAACTGCCCAGGACTGGGATGGTTGGCGCTCATTGGGGGAGGCCTTTATTCAGCAGTGGACGGCGATAAGCTGATTGATACATATATTACTTACTTTATGTGCGAAAAGTCGTAAGGTATAAATAATAGAACATTTTTTCTAACAAATCATGCCGTTATTATGACTCATAATAATGTAAGCCTATCCTTCTGATGTCACTAATTGTGCGAAAATTGCTTTCACCTTGACAGAGCTTTTTATGGAATGTATATATTTTTATGAAATGTATACCACACAAGGGAACTATGATTTTAATAATACTAATGTATGTAGGTACGTATAGTACACGAATATAAAACTAAAGGTAGGCACTTGCTATATTATATATAATACGTTTTTATAAAAATTTGCCAATTTTGTAATAAGTATTAACAATAACTGTCGACCACCTTTAAAATATTATTGGCATAGAGCCTTATTAAAAGTTATTAAAATACCTATAGCTTCTTTTACTTTCAATTATCTACCTTTGTGAGATGACCAGAAAAACTGTGATAACAGCGACTTCTACCTCTTTTCTTTTCAAGGTTTGAACGATAGTATCCAACTCCTCCCATTGTAATATAATGACCGAAAACGTTATGGGATATTAACAAATTCATCCACTTTTAGTGCCAGTGCCACATACCTACATTTTATATAGCATTATGACGCAACGCAAAATTGTTACTATAATTGAGTTAATGTTCGAAAAATAAGTTAAATGCCTTAAGTACTTATCGAAATCGGAGATACAGCTATGTGTTTGCAAAAGTTATGTAAATTACTTGAATTCTTATTAATGTGAAGAATAATTATGATTTATTTAAATAATAAATATGGGCAACTTATTCAACCTTTAATAGGTATAACAAACTATTAAAAATTCAATATTTTATATTCTCGCTTCTCTCGGGTACCATGTGCCATGTGGTTACCAGCAGCCTATGTGCTACTCCAGTTTTATCTGTATACTAAATTTCATCCAAATCTGTTTAGCCGTTTCAGCAGAGTAACAAACATATAAATACACACAAACAGACACACAACTTTAGCATTACTAATATTAGTTTAATATATTTACAACTAAAAGAAAATGAAAAACTTAAAAATATATATTGTAATACCTACTTGTAAAAGTTTAACCTTAAGAAATGAAAATTTAACTAACCGAGAACCTGTTTTACGTTGTAGATAAGAAAATGGGTCCACATTTTCCGATAACGTCGTTTCAAGCGTTAAACCGATAAAACAAGACAACACGTAAAATATATTGCAAAAAATATATGTACATTTGAAAATTCGGCATCGTAAAGTTACAGGCCATTACCTTCAGAGATTATACAGAAGGGTCGAATAGTTTAAAACAGTCAACGTTTCTGTCTCTTCTAAGTCGAAAATCTCTCTCAATTCATTCCGTAATGTGCATTTAAGACGAATCTCAGCATCTTTAAAGTAGAGCTATTAATTTAGCGACATATTCTGGTCCATAATGAAGATAGTCAAAGCTTAGTTAATTAGACCCTCGAAGTTTGAAATGGCTAATATTTCTTGTTTAACTAGGTTTAGCGTCCCGTAGCTTCTTAGTTGGAATCTCTGAAGAAGCCAATTACAGCAGACATTTTTAAGTTTAGTCCAAAGAAACAGTTACTGTTATTTTAACCAAGATGCTTTCATTAACATTGTTACCAACTAATTTAGGTAAAAAGTGTGACAAGAAGCCTTGCGGTTGTTACATTTATATACATATGTATGTATCTTAGACACAAAATATTTTACTGCTACTTACTATATTAACCGAAACCCCTTTACGCTTTGTCACAAACATATTTCAGTTACCTCGAAATAATTTATAACATTGGACGTTCTATCCTTCCTTTCGAAATCTAGAGGTACTCCACAATTTCCCTGAGCAATAAGGCTACGATTTGTCAACGTCGTTATAATGAAAGAAACATCGCTTCGGAAAGTCAAATTGAACGTCATTAATGTGGATTTTTAAAATGTAAAGCAATATTTCAAGTACTGTGTTTCTAGTATTTCTATTTGAAAATTGTCATAAGTTATAATATTTTTCAAATAAATAAAAGTATTAAAAATACACATATTAAATTTTAGCCGCTTCTGATATAGAAATTCAAGGAGGAAAAATCAGACTGCCTTTTCTTCATATTTTTAACAGAACTGTTGAAATTAATAATTCCTTTCAACGAGATACAAAGTCTCACCATAATAAACATTTTAAAATATTTGCATAATTTAATTAAAGTTTATTTAATATAGCGCCAGTTGACTATATTTATTTAAAATTTTATTTCAGTGTATTTATTCACTTTTAATACTTATTTATATTACTTATGTTTGGTTTGCTTTAGTTATGTAAAGCTTATGTTTAAACGAAAATTATTATTAATATTTTTAATTAACTAAGTAGGCAAGAAAATGAACTTTGAAGTAAAGCAAAATTCGAGCAGTTTTGTGCTTGGTACATCCGTGGTAGAACTTCCACTTCCAACAAGTAGACGAACTACAGAGTGTTTTAATTAATTACTATTGTACAGAATAATGTTCCTGAAGTAGTTCCTCGTGACTTCCTAATTAATGCTTTCTACGTTCCAATATTGCCCGTGGTTCGTTTTATTTTATTAGACGTCTAATGTACAATTTAATGCCTCGGTAATCACCAATATCAAACGTTCTTTAATATAAAATAATAGATATCTGTATATATAATGATATATATAAGTACGATATGTGTATAGTATAGAGCCAAATAAAAAAAAAAAACATACAGTCGAATTGAGAACCTCCTCCTTTTTGAAGTCGGTTGAAAATAAAAGGTATTATGGTAAAATGGAAAATAGTTATAGTATTACTAGCGTTGCCCGCGGCTCCGCCCGCGTTTATCTGAACTAAACACCAAATTCTTAGGTTTTACATATTAGTATACTCTTACATTACAGTTTTTGTATTTTTCTCGTAAATGAGATATTTTCCCGTGGTAAAAATTGTGTCTTATATGTTGACCCAGATAACCAGCTATCACCATCGCAAATTTCATCAAAATCCCTCCAGTAGTTTTTCTATGATGCGGTAACAGACAGACAAAAATTCTAAAAACTATAGATTTGGCCTCTGTATCGATAATAATGTCTATTTCAATAAGATTTTCCACAAAATATCTAATGTATAGATTCGGCTTAGTCACAATTTTATTACATGTATAGATAGATGGACTTAAATAGGAAAAGGAATAGTTTTTATCCTAATACTTATATACTACTCGATACTTCGGTTTTAATATAGAATATATCTTACCTATAGTAATAACTAAGAGCTAATATTTTAGAGATAATCGTTGCTTTAGAGGCTTTTAAGCATGTACGGCTGCGTAGAGATCTGGAAATTCTGGATCTGAGTCCCGAGTCGGGCCAAATAAAGTTGTCGATTTTTTTGTTAACAAATTCTTCAATAGCCAGCAGCAAGTATTCTCAGAAGAGCCGTAACCTATCGGTCTTACGTCTGATCTCTTACCGGTTTCATCCCATCGGACTTTGAGAGCGGAATATACTTTGCGGAGACTGCACTTGATTTTGCACTTGTGATTATTCCACGTTTTCATTAAATTGCAAAACTCTTAAGTATTTCGGGCTGCCATGAAAAGATTCTGATGTGCCTCTTCTTCTAATTCTAAAGAATTATTCTATAAAATCACCCGAATACGTGAGCTATTATTATTGTTTTTTACTCCTTCACGTTTTAACGGCTGAACAGATTTTGATGAAAAGTACAAAGTTAGACTATGACCTGGAGTAACACATAGGCTACTGATAGGCACTCAGTCTATAGTAGTATTATAAAGAGGCAGAGATTGTTTGTTTATTTGTTTGTTTGAACGCGCTAATCTCAGGAACCACTAATCCGATTAAAAATATTATTTTTGCATTGGACAGCCCGTTTATTGAGGAAGGCTATAGGCTATATATTGTATAATATATAGTCTAATTATTGCATACTATCCGTTAAAACGTACATAGGGGCAAAGCCGAACGAAGCGAAGGTGAGTCTGTATTGCTAAATAAGTGATTTGAAATGAGCATTATATGTAAATATTGATTTCATATTTACATTTTATGTTATTACATTTAAAAAGTAATAAAGAAGACAGACTAATTTACGGCACAAAAATGAACGAAAACGGGAAAGTTTCTCATTTTCTTAGAAGAAAATGCATTTTGACTATTGAGGCCGAACTGGCAAGCGGCCAAGTGAAAAGATGTAGCACGCCCTAACGACTGCATCTGGCGACAACAGCTGACGGGAAGACGTGCTTAGTACACATACCAACACTAGCACTCCATATTGGAGATTAAACGTGTGATACGATGTTGGATAGATCCCTTTGATCTTTTCACCTGTCTCATACCGAATGAATATTTTAAATCATTATAGTATTCTCTGCATGATGGTATTGAGATTTCATTTTATAATTAATATCATTACGAGTCGTTATATGAAGAGACTAGCGACTCACCCTCGCTTTGCTCGGGTTCTTTCCTAGATACGTTTTAACGGTTATTTTAGGTAATTGATTCATTCCCCGTACAAAGATTCATCACCCTTTTCACTCTCTTAAGGGATGACTTCCGGGATAAAACTATTCTATGTCTTTCCCAGGGTCTCAAACTATCTTCATACAAAATTTCATCTAAATCGGTACAGCAGATTTTTAGTTTATCCATTACAAACAAATATACAAAAAAATCTCTTCGTAGATTAATAGTAGTATAGATAAACATGTTTGCTGATGAAAATGTTTTTAATCATGATAAATGAAATTTAGGTCATGAATTTCGAAGACAGCATGTTCATAATTAATAAAAGCTACGGCCGCATTAAAGTATTAATATTAATAAAAACATTCTAACAATAGGTGTAACCCTTTAGTTAAAATTAAAAATAGTTTATCTAGATTACAGTTTCAAGTCTAGATGCACTAGTGATTTAACCTCACTTCACTCGAGTGCGTCCTTCGATACTATCAACAAAGGTCACTTTTAGCAGTCCTGGGTTCAATACCCAGCAAAGCAATTTTATTAAAACAAGCTACACACAAATATATAAACTTCTGAGACACTACCAATGACCAGTACTTTTACTTACAAATGACTGGAATATAAACGATCAATATTTATAAATTCCTTGCATAATACATGAGAGCTCGTTTTTGAATTGATTTGCTCTAAGGAGGTCAAAGAAAAAAGAAATTTTATAAAAAGGAAAACAAAGTCGTTCGGTGTCCTCACGTATTTTCACAGTGAGTGCATTTCTCACTCTGTAAACGCTGTTTTATTCATTACACAATATAAATAATGGTAAATACCTATTTACTCGTATATAAAAATAAATATTTATTCAATTCAATTACCTTATTATTAGCTTTAAAGCGTGCCAGATGAGCACATTTCCAATGTCACGTAGAATGCAAAATGCACGATGGGTATATTGGTCGGTAAATAATATTATTATTAAATTATATTAAATTGTAATGTGTAAAAAGGGAGTAAATCCTAGATATTTATAGATGTTTTGGTTGTATGCATTTAACAGGAAAAACGCAAAATAATACCAAATTCGGAATAATATATTAGTTTATTTAGAACTAGCATTGCCCGCGGCTCCGCCCACGTTCAGATGACCAAAAACCAAATTCTTAGGTTTAACATATTAGTATATACTCTTACAGTGCAGTTTTAGTGTTTTTTTCTCAAAAATGAGACATTTTCCCGTGGTAAAATATATGTTGACCCGGATAACCAGCTATCACCATACCAAATTTCATCAAAATCCCTCCAGTGGCTTTTCTGTGATGCGGTAACAGACGGACAGACAGACAGACAGACAAAAATTCTAAAAACTATAGATTCGGCCTCTGTATCGATAATAATGTTTATGTCAATAAGATTTTCTAAAAAACATTTAATGTACAAATTCGGCTTAGTTACAATTTTATTATATGTATAGTTTAGCATCTGTCATACGTAAGTTTTATATTCCTTTTTCTGGTGTAGCATATGCGAAGTGAAATATGTGTGCATATTGAAAAAAACATTTCAATACACATAAACAAACACCTTTGTGCCCAAACTCATCTTCCAAACGGCTTAACCCATTCTAACCAGACTTTCTTAGATAAAATAACAAGGATTTGTAGAATAAAAATTAGAATAACAAGATAACTTTCTTGAAATTCATTAAAGCATTGTTCGTATTGGCACACCTATATTTCCATATTAGCGAGTCCCTAGCTTGCTTCCCAATACAAACTTTCTTCCCCATTTTAACCCCCTTAAGAGATGATTTCCGGAATAAAAAGTCCTTCCCAGTGTCTCAAACTATCTTCTTACCAAATTTCATCTAAATCAGTTCAGTAGATCCAGAGATTACCCCCTACAACCTTACAAACTCACAAACCCACAAACTCACAAACTTTACCTCTTTATAATGTTAGTATAGATTAATAAGTAATTCTCTGTAAGATCTGTGGTAATTTAATATGTAAAAGGCATACGCAGGTGGGTATAATATAACAGAAGCTGAATCTATTAATTGTGGGTAATTCAGTTATCCAAGACCCAGATCGTCGGCTTAATTGTCTCAACGCCGTAACATGAGATTAAGGCGATCGATTACAAGTACTGCATAATAAAACTAATTTAGTTGAATTAGTGCTTAGAAATTGTAGATGTTGGCTATTTACTCCTGTTTGCTATCGGTATATGCGTTGCTTTTAGTTAACAGTAAGGCAGTGGTAGCCCAGTGGTAACATGTAAGCTTGGGAATCCGAGTGAAGCGGGTTCAAATCTCGGGTCTCGTAGCTGATATTTACATGTGCGAATCATTTGCAACATTATGACCACTTACCATACGGTGAAGGAAAACATCGTGAGGAAACCTTCATGTCTGGAAGAACAAACAAGTTTTCGGAAAATATGTGAAGCCCAACCCGCACTTGGCCAATGTGGTGGACTATGACCTGACCCCCTCGAATTGAAGAGAGGCCCGTCATTTTTAATGTAATACGTACTTTTAGAATCGTAATGGCTTTTCTTTCTTTTCCTTCAAACTTCCGACCCTATCCCACAGAAACTCTGACTCGTAATAAAAATTTGCGGGACTTTAAGAATACAAACAATTTTGGTACTTTTCATATAAATCTGATTATAAAAAAACCTATTATTAATGGATTATGGAATAATATGAATATGACCTTTAATTAATATTTAAGCGATTTTTTTTAATTTTGCAAGAACATCCTTTGAATAAATCGAAACATTCGTGTTTTCTAATATACAACAAACTTTCATTTTTTATAGAAAATAGAATTCATTTAATCTATAAAAAGGATTGAAATTTTCTATTATATATAAATATGTATGTAGTATATATGCATTTGTTCATATCTCAAAAAATACCAATCTTTGAAGAAGGGGGTCAGTAATTGTTTTTACGCACCTAATAGTAATTTTGTATGAATAATATAACAATTTCATCGCTTTAAATTAATATACTTTATTTAGAAATACAAATATCTTTGTTCAGAAATATAAACATGAATTATAATTATACGTATATCAAGAAAACGAAACAAAAAAATTTAAGCGCCTTTACTACTTATTGCTAGTAAGTAGTGATCAATAAACAAACTCGGTTCTTAGAAGGCCAAAAAAGCATTTCCCATATTTTGTTAAAGAGTAAATACATTTATACGTAATTAATTAAATAAGAAGTAAATAACAGATTCTTGGTAACTATATTATATTGAATATCGAACTGAAAATTAAGTAATGATCATATATAAGTACCTACACCAAAACCAAGTGGAAGTCCCTCCTTTTGTTAGAATTTTACATAGAGATTAAAGGTATTTTAAATGTAACCAGAGGGTAAAGCAAGGTTTATCAAATTTTAACATTATCCATTATCTAACTCATTTTTGCATACCAACAAGATTTTTCTGTTGGAACCCTTTCAAGCTATCTTTGTGGTACCTTTCATGGAAATCGGCTTGGTCGTGAGATATAGGAAACACGACTGTGCACGAAATTTTTTATTTACGTTTAGATTCTGCTATCGGCTCTGTCTATGTAGTTTATTTATATATACTTCTCCTAAGCGTCATAGCATGAGGTATGATTGTCGTAATTAATATACAATAAATATGTTAGGTAGGTAAATATCTTAAGAACTTCCTCGATTTATAGGTACAAATTCAAAAAAAAAAACGGACTAGTAGTTCTATCGATTAGCGCATTTAAACAAACAAAAGACAAGTGAATTCTTCAGTTTTATTGTATATACTTAGATATACATTACCATCATGGCCATTACATTACCATCACACCCATGTCTATCGAGGTCACTTTTGGTTCAATATCTATTGATCAGTTAAATACTTATATTAGCGTAATTTAAATTATATTTATATATAAACAACATAATCACGCATGCCAACATTTTATAATAATCCTGAAATGAAATATAAACAAATTATGTATCTAGGAACTACAGGAAATTAAGTTATGGATCTTGACAACTTTGTAGCAGACTGGCTTAAAATTTTCAACGTGAAACCGGAAATCGCTTTCTATTCATGCTGTAATTTGCATTTAGAACAAATTTTAACTTTGGCAATATTAAGTATACAGAAGATTTATTTACTTATCTACATATATTTCATAATATAATTTCCATGCCATTTGACTAACCATCTACGCGAGACATCTTTAAACAGTCGGGTATCTCAGTGTACTGTGTATCGAAAGAAGACCCATACTGATAGGTACTTGAATGGTGAATCTCACCACCACCCTTCACAGTTAGCTACCGTGGGAAAATCTTTGTTTCAGAGGGCACGCGGGATCTGTGACGAGCAACACCTGGCCGGAGAGCTGCAACATGTCAAGCAATTTCTGCGAGACAACAAGCTGCAAGTGCCGCGCCTACGTCACAGGGACCGAGTGAAACCAGCCACAGTCGAGCGCGTCCCTGCAGTCCTACCTTACATGAGAGGCGTCACTGACAAGATTGGCTACATTCTAAAGCGAGCTTCAATTAAAACTTACTTCAAGCCGCCAAAGAAAATTAGTCAGTTTCTACCACCTGTCAAGTGCCACATCCCTCTACAAGATGCAGGAGTTTACAAGCTTGATTGTGATTGTGGGCTCTCTTACATCGGACAAACAAAGAGATCCATTAGAACCCGGGTCAAAGAACACATAGCTGATGTGAAGCACCGTCGCAATACAACATCTGCTGTCTGCAAACATAGTCAGGACCGCCCAAGCCATTATATTCGCTTCGATAGACCTCAAATCCTGGCGAAAGAAAACCGATATCGCCCTAGAATGATTCGAGAAGCCATAGAAATTAAAAAACATCCTAATTTCAATAGGGAAGATGGCTGGGTACTACCATCGTCATGGGATCCTGTTATTAATATAATAAAATCAAATAATAAATATAAACATAACAGACAGGCAGATGTAGTAAGTTCATACTGTGTAGATCAAAATGACAGCTTATCAGACTAATATTTTTCATTTTTCATTTGTAAAAGTATATATTAATAGTGTTGCTTAGTAAGTTGTTTTTTTAAAAATAGCAAACTAAATTAAAATTATTATCCTTAATTAATTTTAACTTTTTTAAATTACACATAGAACAATTATATGGCTTTAATAATTAATACTACATTTTATATTTTTCTTTATGGTTATAAATATAATAATGGCAACACTAAATATAGATTACTAATTAATATTTAAAATTGTAATAATTATAAAAATAATAGCAAAATTAAATAAATAATTTTCCATATTCAATTATAATTAAAATTATAAAAATGTTTAAAGTTAAAAAATATTGTAATGTAATTGGTGCAATTTTCATTTTGTTAATTGTGGGTAGGCTGTCTGTAACAACTATACATTCAAGACATGTAACACCTCAGTCTCTCCCGTGACCATGGATGCTGTAAAGCATTCGAAACGTCGGGAAACAAAAATCCAAATAAATCCGCGACAAAATCCGAAAAGATAGTTTTATTTAAAAGGTTTAATAATAAATAAAACTATCTTTTGGGATTTTTTCGCGTCTTTATTTTGATTTTTGGTTCCCGACGTTGGGCGACCACGATGCTGTAAAACATTTGTAACCTCGAGAACCAAACATTAAAATAAATCCGCGAAAAAGTCCGAAAAGATAGTTTTATTTAAAACTAGCATTGCCCGCGGCTCCGCCCGCGTTCAGATGACCAAAAACTAAATTCTTAGGTGTTACATATTAGTATACTCTTACATTGCAGTTTTTGTATTTTTCCTCAGAAATAAGATATTTTCCCGCGGTAAAAAGTATCCTAGGATCGCGCGCTACATCGCCCGGTTTATATAGCTTGAGCAGGCGGTCGAGCGATGCGGGGCAGAGGGGATGGACTCGCCGTAGGCATCTCAATGCTCGCCAAGCATTAAAAATGTTTCGCTACTAATTACTTCTAACAATGATATCTCAAAAACTATTCATCTGATTGATTTAGTGTAAAGAGCAATTTTAATCTGCATTAAATGACTAAGCTAACTAAAATATTCATTTGGATAAGGATTAATACCGAACTAAAGAAAATAACTTTGAAAATAACGTAATGTTTTTAATTAAAAATGTTAACATAAAAGTGGTTATTGTAAGTCAACCGTAAGAGATAGAGATATGCTATCGCGGACTTTTTTGTAGCATTTTTATAGATTTTGAATTCTCTAGTACATTACTTAACTGTATCTTTGCTAGTTTACGCGGCGTTCGCGTGGAAAGTTCCCATTTGGCGAGATTTTTTGCGACCTCTTCAACATTTGTCGCCGTATTTCAGCTAATTTAAATAAAAGCATAATAAATTATATACCTAAACCTTCCTCAAGAATTACTCTTTCTATTGTTGAAAACCGTATAAAAATCCGTTCAGTAGTTTTCGAGTTTATCGCGTACAGACAGACAGGAGGACAGAAAGACGCGGCCGGGGGACTTATTTTTATAATAAGTATAGATGACAAATATTCGCGTAAATCTGTGACAGTATTAAAAAAATAAATGAACAAATATGTTATAATAACCACGAAATTTGTTTTAACCACCATCCCAACGTTATGCTTAAATTACTTTAAAATTGTTCTCTACGTTGTTCCTAGAGCATTTCCTAGTATACTAATTATGCAGAACTGGCCAATATTGCCACTGGCTGATTTCATGCATTTTAATGTATACCTAATAAAATAAAAAGAAAGTAGATGCAGAATGTTCTTAGATTTGTAGTGTACATTGTACTATCAATAGATTAATGTTATTTTTCAATTTCCTACAATCTTATCTATTATTATAAATGCTGGTTAAACCTTGTTTGTTAGTTTCTTCCTCTTTTCTCAAAGAAACAGTGCAATAGACGAACGTGACTTTTACGCGTGAAGATAGCTTAAGAGTTGGAAATTTCCATACATAAGCTTATTTGTGTCAGTTTTTGCCTCTCAGTATTTAATAACTTGTTCCAAGCAATATTCCTAACACTTATTTCATTAAAACATAAATATATAACTTAATGATATTGAAAATATTGTACTGAGTAATATTTATGTTTCCATTCAATTTACAAGGTACTTAACATGACCGCTTTTAAAATGTTATTGGGACGAAATTTCTTAAAAGAATCTACATATTTATTTATATCAACTTTCTTCTATTGCATGTATCAAATACTTTTTAATTATTATTTACTAAATAAAATATTTCTATACAACGTATGTTCAATCATCGTTTAACAATTGATTTTAGTTGAGAACCATTTATAAATACGACCACAACATATTATAATTGCGCAATTTTTATGCGTGTGTTTGTGTGTATGCTTGTTACTTTTTCTCGATGAAATGCCTGGATTTGGACGATATTTACTATAGAGATATAACACGATCTGGAGTAACATATAAAGGAAACACCCGAGCGACAGTATAAGTCGTTAGTGTTACTTATTTTGTAAAACGCACGGAGAGAGGCTACAGGCAAAAATGTATACAGTATAAAGCTATTAAAATTACAAAGACTTTTTTAAGTAATTCCAATCTATTATTGTTTCAGGTTGCGGAAAATTGAATTAGGAGGTTTGTGCCTTTTTTACTTTATCTCTCCTGATCTCTGGTGCTTAGGTTAATCTGCGCCCAAACGAATGTCCGATTTAGATCCACTTTCATATTATATTGAAGCTCGCTTAAGGCTGGGTTTTAATTTCAACGCCCTTTTATTCAGATAAGCCCTTAAATGGCGGTTGTTAAATGAAAAAGATGCGTTACCGGTAAATGTATAATTTACAAAAATCTACTTGGGCATTCAAGCACTAGCTTTATTAAATTACTATACCTACAGTCTACAGATAATATAATACTATACTAGCTCTAATGGCCTTGGCTAATATTACGGCCCAAAAATAGAGAGAAATATTCACTTTGCATGCGACAATTTTCAAATGTATCTTTTATTTACTTATATCAAAAATAGCGACTCACCCTCGCTTCACTAGGATTCGTCCCTAGGTTGCTTCCCCATACAAAATTTCATCCCCATTTTCACCCCCTTAAGGGATGATTTCCGGGATAAAAACTATCCTATGGTCCTTCCCAGGGTCTCAAACTATCTTGTTACCAAATTTCATCTAAATCGGTTCACTAGTTTCGGAGCCTATTCGGTACAAGCAAACAAACAAAAAAATAAATTTTTCCTCTTTGTAATATTAAGTATAGATTAGGATATATACCTATAGATAATATTTTAATCTTCTTCTTCTTCTCCCTGTCCATTTCCCAATCACTTGGGATCGGCGCAGTACATCTTCTGTACTGCTGATAGGATTTGGCAAAAGTTTTATGACCGGTCGCCTGCCTGACGTCAACCCTCCTTGGGAATGCTATTGTTTATCGCGGAAGTCTTGTAATACGCACTTTCGATTTTGTTCTCTTTTAAAATATTTTTTATATTACTCAAAGTTTTAATGTAATTTTCGTATATATTTTGATATAAATTTTGATCACACAATAAATTTTGTTTTGACGTTGATTATACATATATACATAGATAATATTTTAATTTTTTGGTAAAATAGACAAAATATTTTCAATCTTTAATCTAAAATAACTAAGAGAAGTGACTACCACATTACACATTACTCTACATTACGAACAAGTGATTACCCTTTTTTGTTGACATCAGAACTTGACCTAAACAAATATACATATTTAATTTCCTTTATTGGAAGGCAATAGCTTATTCTACTCACAGGAAAACGGTAACCAACCTATATCCAATTTACATTTTAAAGCAAACGGCTAATGAGCGTAATCTTTTCAATGGAACGCTAAAATATAAGGGCCATAATAAATTATTTAAAAGGCAGGTGAAAAAGTGTATGCAAAGAAACAAGTGAGTCTTTTCATCGCCTACTAATAAAAAAATACTGCCATTTCTAATAAATTTATAACGTTTTCAAATTTTTTTGTTTTGATTTAGACCATTTAAGAGAAATGTGTTGAACGACGGCTTCCCATAAATTTCACCAGGTACAGCGAAATTCTAAAACGATACCAAACAAAAAAAGTTAAAAAAAGTGTTACTTTACATAAATAAAACTTAAACGTTGTGTTTGAAATTGACTAATTTAATGAAACTTTGAATTGTATATTTTATTGTTTCAAGAAGAAATTTTATTTGAAACTTTATTGTTTCAACGTGAAATTGCTTATTAAAAGATAAATAAATGATGTTTTGGTAAGTTTGTGACCATCGTTACATTTAAACTTTAATATAAAATTGTATTAATGTCTAGTATCCGACCATGCTATTTTCATTAATCGTGCAATATTATCTTATTAAAAATTAGTTTATTACGTCCGCGTACATGAAGAACGTGACTTAAATAACCATTTATGTCGTAGTACAATGTAAAAGTTAATGCGCAGCAACGCATTACACAATTACGCAAAATGGATAACGTCAAAACAATGTAAAAACACTTATACGCGCCGAAAAAATAAAAATTTCAAGCATAGTTAGTAATAACTAATAAGCTTTCGAAGATTGTACAAAAGTTGTACGCAAATGAACATTTACATTTTTATGTAATATAATATATTTTTAATTAAAATCGAAAAACCTCATGATGTTTACTTTGTTAAATAGATGGCGCTATTATGAAACCTGTAACAGCGCCATCTATGGGATACTGTCAAAACTTGTTAGTAAACTATAAGTTGCCACTCGCTTAACACAAAGACGTTAACAAAATAGTTTTGACATTGATTTTTAGCATAAAGCCATATCATTGGCTTATTAGAAATTCAATATATATTAACCAATAGAAATAGCGTATTCGCTCTCTGCTGTGCCACGTAAAGGAAAACAACGTTAACATTGAAAACAAATTCTTGTGAATCAATCTGTCATTCAGATGACTGTACGAGTAGTATATCCGCCTTGATTTTTTTTTTGTGAACAAAAGTAAGTAACAATATAAATATTTTAACGTTTAAAGTATGTAACATTCGCTTCTTACTACTAAATCATATTTAAGTTCTTTCAAATAGTATGTTCTTAATCGTAGACAAAATATTGACGTCATTAATTTCCATCACAAAACAAGAATTTTACTTGTCGTTTACTTCAATATATTATCCTTTTAAATTTATATATCACTAAAAATTATACAAATTGAAAATGATAGACAATGCTAGATAAATATTCTTTAAATAAGTGGTCAGATTTACTAATTATTTAATAATTTAAAATATTTGTGACATCTCATCCCTTAGGCATTGTTTTCACAGATGAAAGTTACAATATTGACTTTCCTGAATAAATAGAAAAAACAAATAATAAACTAGGGGCGTAGTCTCATATGTTGATTGGTACTAGGCTTAATTGGCGCAGTTATAAAATGTGTCAGCGCCTTAAGCGATGAGTATTGTCCTAATTCGTGTGCTCTAATTTAGGCACTCAAGACGAAAATTACAAAAATAAATTTATCACGCCTTTTCGCTTATTCCCTACATTTCTAGATAACACTGATAAGATAAAATAAAATGGCTTGTGATATAGACCTCTTTAGTGTATTGTAAAGTAATTATTATTTTAATGTTGTTGTAGGTAGAAGGGTCCATAATGACGACCCAAGTTCAAGCACTATATGACTTCACTGGAGAACCGGGGACCACTGAAATGTCAATAACCTCTGGAGAAATATTAACACTTTTGAATACAGATATTGGTGAAGGATGGTGGGAAGGAAGGAATGCAAAAGGTCAAACAGGCTTGTTTCCAGCAGCATATGTAAGAAAACTCACCCCGGAAGAACTAGCACCGACTAAAATGGCACCACCTGCTCCTAGATATGATCAGGCCGCAGATGATTGGAGTGATCAACAATATAATGCAGGTGACAATAATTATCATAAAACAGCTTCACATGAAGATGGCTGGGATGACGATTGGGATGATGACACTTATTCAGAAATAGGTCCGGGTGTCCCTCAACATAAGCCTCCAATGAGTCAACAGGAACCACTTACACCGCTACCAGGAATGCCTATTGGCGATTACGGTCACCATATGGATGATACTTCATCTAACTTTAGCTCCACTGTAGGAACAGTAAGAAAAAACAAATTTGCACCTTCATCAAAAGTTAGTGGTGAAAGTTACCTATTGGCAACATTAAATGTTGAAGTTCCAGACTCGGACAAAGTTTACATAGTACAAGAAGGCGATAGTTACATATGGGCACCTATAACACAGCCATACCATGTCACAGTTGCATCTCCTAAAAAGGAGTCCAAGTTTAAGGGTATAAAAAGCTTTATTGCATATCAGTTAACACCCTCCTTCAATAATATACAAGTTTCTAGAAGATATAAACATTTTGATTGGTTACATGAGAGATTACATGAAAAATTTACACTTATTCCCATCCCACCACTACCTGATAAACAAATATCAGGCCGTTATGATGAGCAACTTATTGAACGTAGAAGAGTACAGCTTCAAGAATTTGTAGACTGGATGTGCAAACATCCAGTGCTATCGAAATGCGAAGTGTGGCAACACTTTCTTACTTGTACTGATGAAAAACGTTGGAAAGCTGGTAAGAGACAGGCGGAGAAAGATAACTTATTAGGTCTTAACTATTGTATATCATTAGTTGTACCTGAAAAAGCTTTACTGCAATCCCAAGTGGATCACATCACTGACCAATGTCATACTTTCCTGAACAGTATGGACACAGCAGTAAAATCTGTTACAAACATGTGCTTAGCACAAACAAAAAGATTCCAGGGTCCTTACAAAAGTGATTCCCAAAAAATTGGTGAAGCAATCTACAGTTTAGGGAATGCACTCTCATTAGACGAAGGCACAATTATATCTACTTCCAAACTCACTTCTGCTATAAAATTAACTGGTGGTGCTTATATAGAAATTGGCAGAATGTATGAAGAGCAACCAAAACATGATTGGGAGCCGCTCGGTGACAAATTTCATTTATACAAAGGAATTGTTGGTTCTTTTCCCAATAATCTAGCAAATCATAAGGGAGCTGTACAGAAAAAAAGGGAGTGCGAAAGATTAACAGCTGAAAACAAAATGGAAGTAGCTCAGTTGAATGAAGTGTTAAGAAGAACTGATGTCATATCATATGCAATTCTTGCCGAAATCAATCATTTCAAAGCTGAGAGAACAGAAGATTTAAAGGCAACTATGCAAAACTTTTTGAGGCAGCAAATTACTTTTTATAAGAAAATAGTTGATAAATTGGAGACTACACTACAGCAGTATGACGAGTGAATAGACGGATATGGACAGTGTTTAGTATGCATTTTGGAAATGGACTTTTGCCATTATTTACTATGAATATTGTTTTGGTATTGATGTTTATGTAGATGTAAAATCCAAAGGATTAGGTAAACTTTTATAATAAATCAATGAATGTGATGAAAGTGACTGAATGTAAAATAATGCTAAATACACAAATTTCTTTAATTTTTATATACCAAGATGTTCTGTATATACTTTGCTATCTTACGATTTCCATAAAACCTATTTTTTACTATTTATATACAAGTTTTATTTGAACTTTCTACTAATTAATTATTTTTCAATAATTTTGAGACATTATGTATAATTATTTTAGTTAAGTGTTGTAAAATTCCATTTTAAAAGTAAAACTGCTAATAAAGCTTAAATCGTTTTTTGACTTTAATCTTCTTTAGTGTTTCAATCTTTTTTTCTAAAGCTTTTAACATTAATCTGTGAGTATAAATTCTTAACTATATACTTCATATATTTTGTAGTAGTAACTTGAATATTGAATGTAATGTTACATTTTTATTTTCAGAATATCTTCAAACAAGAAATAACCAATGTATACAAGTTAATTATCTATGCAGTGTCTTATTTCATACAAAAAATTCTTGAAGATACCTGCAAAATATAATGGCAGAAGAGAAAAAGAAAGACTCTAGTGCACTACTAGCGAAAAAGAAGAAAGTAAAACCAAGAAAGTCGAGAGATGCAGACTGCTGTAGTGTGAACTTCTTAAAGTGTGTTCTACATATATTCAACATTATATTTTTGGTAAGTATGTTACCTCCTTATTAATATTAATCAGACTACTGTTATAAATGCGAATGTTTGTATATATGTATGTTTATTACTCCTCACAGAAATGGCTGGACAGAATTGAATAAAATTTAATAAACAGATAGACTGACCTCCATAGGCTAATGTTAGACACCTAAAGTCGCTAGTATATATATATACTGTGTTAATATATTTTTAATAGTTGATATATTTTTGTTGATATATTCAATGCTGTACTATACATACACTGCACTAAATTAACTTATTTTTTCACGTCTGAAGGGTTTCTGGAAGAAATCTCTTAAAGAGATAAGTTATCCTTTGTCGATATTCTGTTACTTTATTTTGTACTAGCGAAAAACAAATTTATCCCACATCATCACAATCATATCCGTACATTTTTCCGGGATTATATATAGCCTATAGCCTTCCTCAATTAATGGGCTATGTAATGCAAAAAAAACTTTTCAAATCGCATTAGTAGTCCCTGAGATTAGCGCGCTCAACCAAACAAACAAACTCTTCAGCTTTATAATATTAGTATAGATAACATATACTTTATGGTACATAAATGAATAAATAATATAAATGTGAGGTTTGGTTCTTTTGACACAGATTCATGTAATTTTTATATGTATGTATAGTTTTAGACTGGAATTACATATAGGTAGGCAATTTTTTCAAACGCTTTTATTAGCTTCACTTTTAATTAACTATAACATCTGACAATTTATAAAGTCGCTTTTCGCGTGTGCCTTTTTTGATTTTGATACAATTTTCTTCCAAAGGGTTTATATGTATAACATACATATAAGGTATATTTATAGAAAGTAAAGAAAAGTGTTTTATAATCAAGTCGTCAAGCGAAACGGTACAGGTCGTAATATTATAAATGCAAAAGGCACCAAGGGACGCACCCGAGCGAAACGAGGGTAAGCCAGTAGTAAATTATAAATTCGTTTCTTCTACTGTTTTAAGGTGAATAGATAAAACAAAACCGTACCTTTTTAAGTATTATCAATAAAAACATAATGTATAATGAAAAATCTTTATTTGTTGTAAAATTATACATAAACCGATACATATTGATAAAATAGCCTTATCTTCGATTATATGCACTATCTAAAGGCACATTGACATTATAGGTTTTTTGTAGCGATGGTCCGCTCGTTTAGATTTAGTAATTATATAAAACTAGCGGCTTCGCCTTCAGAAAAGAAAAGAAATGTATCTCTCAGGCACCGTATATTTTTCCGGAATAAAAAGTAAGCTGTGTTATTCCAGACTATAATCTATTTCTTTGCCCAATTTCATTCAGATCCGTTCAGCCGTTCTGGCGTGAAAGAATAAAAAACATCTATACCTACGTACAAACTTTCACATTTATAATATTTATACAGATTATACAAACTATGTTTTTTGTTTTTTTTTTTTTTGTTGGGAACACTTCGAATACTTTACAGCAAATATAGTCACAAAAGATCCCTCTTATATAAAAAATATCTTAACTACCTATTCTTGTCAAAGTGGCGTTGATCCTAGTGGTACATATGATGCTATAAAATAGTAAAGTAATTATATACAATCTTTAGATTATGCACAAGGTCAGAAACTCTTTACAGTTGGCTTAAGAAAAAAGATCACCGACATCTTATGAGAATCAAATTTTTTTTGTAGTTAGAACACATATCACTATGTAAAAATCTAAAATTTAAATTTTAATACTTCCAATTACATACATAATAAACAACTAAGTTTTTTACAACTCTCTTAGCTTGTTTATTTTCTATTATTTTTCGTGCTACCTGTATATTTTCTCAGTCTTTCCCGGTATTGCTATTGGAAGGTCCACAATATATTGAGTTAGTCTATCCAATGATGTAGGTATTTAAAACGTAAATAAAAGAATTAAAAAAATATCTCTAATACTTTTTAAGGAAAGAAAGAAAACCTCTACCACTTTATCTACTTTTAATTGTAAAGCCATAGAGTACTTAATGTCGATCAATTGATATCATACAGATAATAGACACCCTCCTATTTTGAGGCTGTAAAGGTTTCTACTTTGCTATTAACGATTGTCCAAAATGAAAATCAATTTGTCAATACATTAAAATAATAGGCTTTATTATTTTTTTTATGTTTGTGTCACATAATAATCAACCATCTACCATATATGTATATTTTAATAGAAAATTAAAAATATTACAGAGTAAAACGGTTCTTAAAATACCTAAACACAACATGTATGCATCCAATTGCAAATCGGTCACACATAACGTTGCTGTGGTAAATATACTTCAACACCCTCGTTCCAGGCCCCTATTAAGTCTTATTCATTTCGTTTAACATCAAACAAATCGATTTGTGGCTTCCGCCTTTTCTGGTTTTAAATACGTAACACTTCATAAGTTTACTGTAATCATTATGGTATAGAATACAGTAAACGGTGGCTAACCTATTAATATGTACATAAATCCCATACCTCGATCTATTTTGATCACTTTTATAATGATCATACAAACAGACGAAAAGAGAACATTTCTCAAATTTGATTTTTACACATTAACTAATTTTTACTATTAATATAAACAAAAATGAACACGAATAGTTATCAGTAGCCGTCTATCGTAATTAAAAACAGGATCTGGTGTACTAAAAATCTCGATTAATATAGGTGCCAGTACAATCATCTTCCGTGATTTTTAACATCTTACAATTTAATGTAAACATTCACTATCCAGATTCGTTATAAATTCCACGAATTTATTACACCTTTAACGAAACGAACATGGTACGCCAGTTCAACTTTGGGTATGTGAACTTCTTATGCACAAGCGCAGTATTCTTATTTCTAGTAGTGAAACACTTTCTAGGTCCAGATGTAATCATGGAGCGTACCCATAAGCAAATCCTGCAGGATATTACAGCTGCAGGGTTCAGTGGTCTACTCTAGTTCAGCATGCAGCGATCACAAAAGACCAAAAAATATATACCAGTGATATTCTATAGCCACAATAAAGAAATTTAAAAAAATAACGTGGTATTTAAAAAAAAAAAAAAATTTGATATATAATATCAATGTCAATATTATTTTTCATTTTACGTATTGATGAAATAAATAACAATTGCGCACTAGCAAACTAGCACTATTTAACTAATTAATGATTTCCTGAAGGACCTGAAATGTATTTTCTAGACATAATATTTTTAAGTTTCCCAAGTGTAAATGAGAATAAGTAGGTAAAAAATAGTCTTTTCTATTAGTAATCGACTTACATAAAATTGACTGATCTAAGCTACGTATATACGTAAGCAAGCCGGCTAGTTTATAATGTATATATATATATATATATATATATAAAATATGTATGTCAGTCTTTGACAAATCCTTTATCCCCCATTGTAAATAAAGCTTATAATCCGTTATACCTGTCTTCTAAGTCACAGTATATATGTCACTCCCTTTGTCTAACTGCCTATAGACATTTGCCATAAGCTCCATGTAAATGATGTCAAATTCCTATTTATAGTAAGGAGAACATGACAGGCTATCGAAATTCATCATCAATCATGTAAGACACTTACCGAAATCTGTTAGGAGATTATAAGGCACAAACAGATAGATTGTTTGTCGAGCTTTGGTACCGTACGACTTCATATGAATTATGAAGTATCTACTTAGAAGTGAAAATACTTGAATCACTTCAATTTTATATGACGACACGTATGGCTTAGTTTGTAGTGACCCTACTTACTGTGCCAGCGGTCGCGGGATCGAGTCCTGCTGGAGGCATTCATTTGTGTTTACGATTGTTTGTACTCCAGTCATGGGTGATTAAAATATGTATGTATTTAAAATTAAATACATAAAATATGTAGTGTATCAACTACCTGGTATCCATAACACAAGCCTCGTAGCTTACCGTGGAATTAGATGGTGCTATGTGTATTAATTTTATTCATGACTCTATTAAACTGAAAACTTTGCAATTGCTTTCAATTCGGTATTTTATATTTAGTTTGCAGGAGCCGGTGTTTTGATGGTGGGTGCGTGGACAGTAGCAACTAGGCATAGATTCGTACCGTTGTTACCGACGCTTACCTACCCTGCCATCACGTACTTGCTCGTAATAGCGGGCGCTTTAGGCGTCCCGCTTAGCGCCCTCGGCTGTTGCGGCCTCAAGACTGAAAATAGAACCAGTTTATTGTGTGTAAGTATCCCAATAGTCCCTTCTAATTATATACAGTAACAAACCTGGATATTTTTTTTTAATTTGCATTTCGCTAGAAAAAACTTCGCTTAAAACCAACCCAGAAACTTTTTAAAATATCCATTACATATAAAATTAACATCTTAAAATTCGCATTAGAATAAACTTGAAATTGAATATTACATAATAATCTCAAACTAGTTTTTTCTCTTAACATTCTTGTTAACGTCTAATCTCAAGGCCACAAAAACCGTTACGTTTCATCATAATTTTGCTCTTATCTCAAAAGAAAATATTTATTAATGTTGTATTAATATAAAATTATATTATTTTTCTTTGATAATGAAGATTAGAAAGCTGTATATTTAATTTAAACAATTTAAATTTAAAGGTGGCATACCACCTTTTTTGGAAACAACTTGAGGCACTTTTAGACCCCCCTGTTTAGTATTTTTATGTTTTATGACCCACATTTTTAGCTGTTTATGCCGTTTAAAAATGCCCTTTACAAAAACCTCATTGCCTATTACAATATTATATGAAATTTTGTGTTTATTTAGAAATTCTTAGTAGTAGCGTACATGTGTACTAACTAGACATCTTTAAGTCGGAGGGATCTTAAAACGAACTAGTGTCAAATTGCAATCCAATCGTATTATAAGGAAGATGCTTCACATTAACCAACTAAATAACTCGGTGTAAATGGATAGTTTCATTAGAATTGGGAACCGTATCCGAAAATCGGTTAGGAAAACAACAGGCTTTGGGGGGAGGGCGGGGGCATATACGGTGCGGCTTCTGCCTGAGGCGCCAGGTTATACAGGGCGCCGCGCGCGCCAGCTCAACTTAACCATTTAATTTGAATACTTATTTTGATCGATCTAAAGGAAAACTAGATTCAGCGTTTTATCGTCCGTTCCCTAAATAATTCTACATACACGGTTTTTTTAATTGTAATGAAATAAGTATACCTAAAAGGGTGCCAAAGGCATGACTCGCCCGGGGCGCCCAGATGGCTAACGCCGATCCTGAGCATATACTTCTAAAGAGTATTCCTCAATTCTTCCATTAAGCAAGGTCCTATGTGTATAAATCTTATAATTCTATATTATTTCCAGTACACATATTTTCTACTGATCACGTTCATTTTGGAGGCGGGTGCGGGAAGCCTCGCGTACTACTACGAAGTGGCTGTAGAAGAAGAGCTACGTTTAGAACTCAATAACACTTTCATAACCAACTACGCGTTGGACACCGTCATCACTAACGCCGTAGATAGTATGCAGACGGAGGTAAATAGTACTTAAAATATGATTTGTTATTGAATAGTTTTTATGTGTTTTTACAGATATGAACAACTAGCGACTCACCTTCACTTCGATCGGGTTTGTCCCTAGGTTGTTTCCCCATACAAATTTCACCCTCGTAAGGGATGATTTCCGGGATAAAAACTATCCTATGTCCTTCCCAGGACCCCAAACTATCTTTTTACCAAATTTCATCTAAATCGGATCGGTAGTTTCGAAGCCTATTTGATACAAACAAAAACACAAATTTTTCGTCTTTTTATATGAATAGACTAGCGACTCACCCTCGCTTCGCTCAGGTTAGGTACATTTTTTTTTTTAAGCGGAACCCTACTTCTTTTACTGAAATAAAAGTAGCCTAAGTTACTCCTTGTAACATCAACTACCTGCCAGTGAAAGTTCAGTTTCAGAGATTAGCAGGAACAAACAGACAGACTGTTGACTGTTACTCCTCCACAGTATTCTAATTTCTGAATGGTAAGATTTCCTTATATCATAATATGTGTCATACAATTTTAGATTTAATAGAATATATGACATTTTAAGTATATTGGAGGAGTATTTAGTTACCTTTTTCTGTTATAAAACCTTAATAATGTTTAAAGTTACTATGCTATTTATCTAGTTTAGTTTTTATTACTTTCGAATTTCGAGCAGAGATTACGTCTCGAGCGGGGTCGAGACGCCATCATGATATTGTTCGGAGATACGTGATTTAGTAAAGTTGGTTGATCTTGATTAATTGGTTGATTTGAAGAGTTACATATGTTTTGATACTAGTGCTAGTCAATAAATAATTTATTATTTGAGTCCTGATAATACCCACAAGACTAGTACCAGTAAAGGTGGTGTTCGTAGAATATGGACAACACGATAAATAAAACTATCTTTTCGTTTTTTTTTCGTGGATTTATTTTGATTTTTGGTTCCCGAAGATGATGCCCATGATTGCTATAAAGCATTCGAAACTTCAAAAGCAAAAATCAAAATGAATCTCCGAAAAATAGTGTTATATATAATAACACGTGTGTTTCAGTTCAAGTGCTGCGGCGTGTCCCGCTACGACGAGTGGCGCAAGAGCGCGTGGCACGAGCACGACCCGCGCCTGCTCGTGCCCGACTCCTGCTGCCGCAGCGTGACGCCGCGCTGCGGCGCGCGCGACCACCCCTCCAACATATACTACCATGTGAGGCCTCTCGCTTTACTTGTATTGTAGTATGAACATCATGAATCATCCATTGGCGATATCCATATAGAAAAAATATATTCTAGTAATTATTAAAAAAATGCGTTTTTTCAGTAAAGACACCTATATAGAATTTCTTAAAAAGAAAAACCTTATAAATACAAAATTTGATCTAAATCGTTAGAGCTATTTATAAGATACATGAAATAAATTTATATGCCTACGAACATATACAATGATTGCTCATTTAATTAGGATAAGATTATATTATACATATATAAATGTTGCATAAAAAAATATTGTAACTCTGTACTGAGATTAAAAGTAGAAAGTGATTTGAATATTTTTCTAAGAAAGCTGACATTAGGAATCTGCCGCCATTTATTTATTTTTATTTTCAAAATAGCGACGCATATTCAAACTGGTAGCGTACAATGAAACTGATGTGAATGTATAGAGGATATTTAAATAAACAAATATTGCTAGCAATATGATGCTCTAAAATGTCAAGTTTCTGAGATTTTTGAAGGTCACGATATGAATACCTGGAGATACAGCTTGTGTAAGAAAATAAGAGTTATTAATTTATAATTGGTCGCCCAAAAACCTCCTTTTTTGTTAGTAAAAGTAAAAAAAATATATTGAAATAACTCAAAATAATCGTACTAATAATATAACGTTAAACTTAAATTGAAACCACAGGTGATTTTCTTTATACTTAAACGCATTAAAACAAGTAAACAAAAGTGATTTATTCTTAAAATTAGAACGATTCATGTATGTCAATTAATATCTTATCTATGCTATCAATACAAAAGTATTTGTATAAAGACCGTGTCGCTTACTTTTTGTTTGTATTTAATTAAACAAATATTTCTAAGTGGATTTAAAGATTAATTTACTATTATCGTATCTAGAAAACATGAATACATCATATTTATAATATGTATGTATTTAAAGTTATATATTATGTGTAGTGTATCAACTATCTGGTATCCATAACACAGACCTCGTAGCTTACCATGGAACTAAATGGTGATATGCCAATGTCTGAATATATTTTAATTTTAATGTCCCAATATGTACATATTTATTTATTTATTTTTATGTATAATTTCATTTCAGGGTTGCATGCGACAGTTTACCAACCACATACGAGACAACTTAATCATATTAGCCGCAGTGGGTGTCGGTATGTCTGTCATACCAATTTTCGGATTTTTCTTCTCATGCGTCTTATATGTAAAGATTAAACATGTAATCGACTGACCCAGGCCTAAACCTGCACCCCAAAATAAGTGCAAGGTTTTCGATAAATCTGCTTCAGCAAATGACTTAACAAAGGCGGTAGCTAGACACCCCCAAAGAGCGCCAAAGATAGCTAAAAGAACACACTCGAAACGAAGCGTTAAAAGACCACCGTGCCCTTTACATTCGAATCCGGATAAAGAAGAAAAAATACCCATATCCACTATTAGCGATAATGTCAGTATATAAATATTATGAATATTCGAGTATTTGTATCGATTTTATTTGAGAGCGTTTACGCGTGGTAGAAGTGTGTGAATATTTGCTCTCTTCTACTCTTTTAGTTAAACAAAAGTTACATAATGTTTTTAAAGTATGTTTTCTTCTACATTTAGTTATTAATTTATTAAGTAAGATATATTGATGAAAACATTAATTTTAGCCGTATTATAATCCTTAATAATTGACTTAGTTTGAATTCATTTTTTATGCGAATAACCTAAATATTATTTTTTTATTTGAAGCTGAAAATGTAATTACGACCTTTGTCAAATATCTGTATAAATTCCACAAATATTAATTACAACGAAATAGCTTCGAAAACCAAAAAAAAAATTGTTGCCACGCAACGCCGAAAATGCGTAAACGCTCTTAAGCTTGAAGTACTTTTTTTTTACTCTACCGTTCAAAGTTAACACTTTAAAAACGACAGATTCATATTCATTTTTATACCTAATGCTTTGATAATTTTTTTATGATTCTTTAAATTATTATTAATAAAATATTTTAGCTATCGTTTTTTAATGTACCCACATAACTTTGAAGTAAGAAAATTATATTTATTTATATTAAAATACAAAAAAATATTAAACTTTTAAAACCAATATAATACCAATAAAAAAATTATGTAAATATTTTGTTCATTTAACAATCTGGAAGTAATCTCAGTGTATTAATTTATTGTTATTTAGCAGGCCCACTATAATATACGGTAAAAAAATTAACAGTTGTCTGTGTGTTCATCAGTGCTACACTGTCATAGAATTTAAAAACCTAGATAGAGTAGCGTAGAATCCATGACCGAATTTATATATATATAATTGTGTTAAGTGTGCAATGTTTGTAGTTACTATAAATGTAAAAATAAAGTTCGTGATATAAACGAGAATTAAAATTAAAATAAAATTACAGCACATTTTTTTTTTCAAAAATAATATATGTATTACTGTTGTAATCACTAGAAAAATCAAATATATTTTATAATCTAAAGGAGAGATATTATGATGGTAATATTATGTTTATTTATTACTTATTTTACGAAAATATTCGATTAGCTTTTATATAGCAGCCTTTACATAACTAAGGACAGCATTCAGCATCCTTAGAACAAATAAGGTCGCGTTCAAACTAAATTTAATGTATTAAATATAAAATGACCATTTTATAAAATTATTATCTGTGTGTATACCATAGTGTATATAAATTCTCATTTATATCATGTGCATGAAATATAAATTGAAAAGGTGCTATATTTGTTATCAAAACAAGACATTGCTTACTTAAATAATAAGATACAAACATCGAAATATATATATGAAATATAAAAAATATAATAATTTGTAAAACATATTTTATATTTATTATTTATTTATTGCACTTTAGCAGTTGTTTTATGTAAAAGCTATATGTGAGAAAATAAATGTCAAATTTTTCTTGTTATAGCATTATCACATTTTTCATATTTTACTATTTTTTTTATGGTGTTCAGTGATAAACTAGCACACCTGATGGAAAGCGATTTCTGTCGCCCATAACACCTGTGGTTCATGCACTTAGGTTTTATGTTACAAAAATGCAGAACCGCAGGTGTGTTGTCACTGTTAGGACCAAGATATGACTCTTGCCTGTTATAGGGAATATGAGTGTGATTTAAATGAAGGTGAAATATTTTTTTATTATCTTTATTGCTTTTGAATTAAGCCTATGTCAATATTTTTAATGGAATTTCTTTTTGACTAAGAAAATACTGTTTAATAATCAGTACAATTAATATAGGTGGGAAATTTAAAGTATTATCATTATACAGCAATTAGCGATTTTATTGCTACAAACTAAAAGTCGTCATTTTTCTATATATGATACTTTGACGTCACGAAATGGCGTTCGTTTAATGTTTTTAATATTAAAATCGGTATAATATTTTTAATATTAAATTCTAGTTTTTTGGAGCTGGATATTTTTTACAATTATATATGGATGTTATAAAATAAGCTATTGTATAAAATAATTTAAAAAAATCACGCATATTCCCTATTGCGCTGGCTACGTTATCCTTCAATAGATAAATGGGTGGTACCCATCCAGCCGGACTCCTCAGACTTGACAGAGTCCTACCACCAACAAAATCTATTATGACTAATAAACATATATTTTTTCTCTTTGCACAAATAATAAAATCGTTTTCCTCTTCGTCAGGTCTACACGTGTAACATAACTGCGTATATTATATTCTTTGTTGTTCGCTAATATATTTTTGTAGGAAAATATTTACATTTAACCATTAAAATAAAATAGCTTTTACTGCCTGCGATTTGCGAGATAAGAAGCTTGTAATAGAAATCTATAGAGAGGTAAAATAAAATGTTTTAAAGTAGCATTATAAATGTTTTACAGTTATTATTAAATTTAATGCTGCTTTTATTATCATGATATTTAATGATATAAATATAATAAACAATTAGCAATTCTTAAGTAATAGTTTATAGCTAAGTTTATAACTACTATGCATCACTGGAAAACGATTCACCGTACGTCAAAGATTTAATTATATACCCTATTAAAAATCCAATACGATCTCATCAAAAGCGACAAAAGTCACATGAGAAGCCGATAAATTTTTATTGGTTTCTATGTGGCTTTTGATGAGATATTGGAGTTTTTCAGTAGATGCGCCCTGCAACTATTAATTAATATGGTCACGTTTTGCTTACAATAAAGAAAATTTCGAATATATATACTTAATTATAGCTCCTACAAAACAAATGTACACTTAGTTATTACTGTACAAGTCATTCAGATTTTTAATTCGTTTATTTAGCCGTTACCATAGTAAAAGTTTGCATATGAATAACAAATATAGTGCGTCTCGCTTACTCATACTTAAAATAAAATGTACATACACATGGGAAGAATTTTCTGTTTTTTTTTTCAATTATTAGAACATTTCATAATGATGCGAAATTGGGATTTTATTTCCTGTAGACAATGAATTTTACAAAAACTCGAGACTTACGCGGTTAAAGTTTTTTGAGGGCAAATCGGAGATAAATCTTTGCCATGAGTATGGTAAACTACCACTTTATTTAGCTGTATACAGAAATAACTATCTAAAACATTTATTTATAATATAAAATGTAAATTAGACATACCTAGATGTAAAGTTACTTATATTATATAAATCACTAATAATATTGTAATAATATAACCAAAGTTAATACGTGCCTTACTAATAATAAGTAACTAGCAATTAATTTATTATCACTTAATATTACACGTCTATATTTTTATTCCACACCGTTTGCTTATATTCTTTAAAAAATATGATTTATCACAAGAATTCAAGGACAAATATATCATGGTAAATATAATTTGTATAATTTACTATTAGTTTAATATTCTTAAGCTAATTATTATTGTATTCAACCCTTTTTAACGTCCCATTGCTGGGCACAGGCCTCTTATGAGGGGGATCAAGCCATAGTCAACCACGATGGCCAAGTGCGGCGACGTCACATATACTTCGAGAAATTGCTGCTTGCTAGTTTTCTTCGCCGTAAGGCAAATGGTAATTGTCTTGGAGAATGATTCGCACATGAAAATATCAGAAGTGCGAGACCCAGGATTTGAACCCGCTTTCTCAAGTGAGCGCGTATCCACTGGGCTACCACTGCCTTAATATGCAAAATAGTATAATCATTATTATTTTTAATAAATCAGAATTAATAAAATAATTAGTGTAAGTTCAAGACCGATTATCTCGAATTAAAAGTATGTTTTACTTTTGTTTTTTTATAAAATTGTTAAAATCATATTTAAAGTCTTAATATTACTGTTATTGATATATGTTATTAAATAATAATCAAGCGGAATAAAGTTATTTTTAAAACCAAATATAATTTATAAATGTATTATAATTTTTATTTATCATCACTTTATATGAATTATTGATATGTCGATGTTTAATGTCTGCAAATTGACGGTATAATTAGATCTGCAATTATTTTAAATACAAAATTTATGAATTTCTTTTTGTTTTATTTAAACACTGGCGATTCCTAAAGTGTGGAAAATTTGTGTGTTGTTGTGTGTGTGGAATGTTTTATCGGTTAGTATGGAATAGATAGACTATCTATATATATAATAAAACTGTAGAGGTTGAATGTCTGTACATAGAAAAAAAATGCTAAAAACCGAGTCAGGAGGATGTAAGAAGACAAATAGAAACAAATCCAGTTTTTTTTCGATTTTTTGTTTCTCTGTCTGTTTGTACGGGCTAATCTCCGAATCTATTGGGCCGATTTAGTTGAAATTTTGCATGGTGATACCTTATATCCCCGGACAACATCTTAAATACTTTTCGCCCCAGAAAATTAAAGAGTTCCCGTAGGATAGTTAAAAAACTATAATAAATTTTACAGCTTAGTACACAAAAACTACTGATTGGATTTTGATCAAACTTTACAACAATATCCATACCAATATTATAAATGTGAAAGTGTGTTTGTTTGTCTTTCTTTCACGTCGAAACGGATTGGCGTATTTTTCTGTGTGGAGATAGTTGGCGGGCTGGAGAATGACATAGACTACTTTTTACCGTGGAAAATTATCTCTTTCCCACGGGAAAAGACGTTATAATACAACCCAAAAAAATATTTATGATCAGAATTACTAGAAACTTGGTATTCTTGCTCTTTAATAAAATTAAATAAATACGTGTTTTAGCATTTTTCCAAATTCATCCTATAAGGATGTAAAATAGGGGATGAAAGTTTGTATGAAACTATATTTTTAGAGATTTTTAGTAATTTTAGCGCTAGTGAAGCTGCGGGTTCTGCTAGTATATTATATTACTGCTCCGTTCCCTCGGGTAGTAGCATGATGATATATATAGCCTTCCTCAATAAACGGGCAATCTAATGCAAAAGAAAAAGTTCCTGAGATTAGTGCGTTCAAACAAATTCTGCCTCTTTATAAATTATAATATTATTATAGAAGTATAGATTGCTTTCGATTATACTTTGATATATTGCAATTCTAAATGTTAGCGGTGAATGTATTGACAGTAAAAAAAATTGATTGACCTTTCCTCAAAAAACTGGTAACAAAATATGTAAAAAGCCTTGGTTAATGGTCATTAAAACTGGTTTTAAATCAAAAAATATTTATTCATAGCTAAATAAATATATTCTTAACAAGTTGATGCATGAATCATATTACCTATATACATATAATTCAAGCAGGCGCCGATCTAGGGTTAAGCTTTAGAGGAGGTCATTGATTGAAGTTTATCGAAAACTAGCGATTCACCCTCGCTTCGCTCGGGTTTGTCCCTAGCTTGCTTTCTCATACAAACTTTCATCCCCATTCTTACCCCCTTAAGGGATGATTTCCGGGATAAAAACAATTTCACTCACATTTTATATCATGAGGTTAAAAAAAATGTAATTTTAGTAAACATTTTTTTTCTTTTGTTTTTCTTCTATACAAAACTTGTCTTGACAATAACAAACAGAAAAAAACGAAACGAATTATCCAATTTAGTGCAGACGATCGGAAGTTATTCGCGTACATACATTTCGGTGATTCATTTTTATTTATATATCGAAAATTAAATGTAAAAGTTATAAAAAATAAGAAAAAATAGAATTAAAATAATATGAATTTATTTTTCCTAAGCTATAGCGTTAACTATATTGTGCCTTAGTGTATTGTTTGTATTAGTACATACAAAATAATTAATTATAGTTTAAAAAGTAAAAAAAAAGAAGCTTTAATGATGATGTGAACTAAAAATTTAAGTAAATAACAAATTAAAAAAAGCGTTTTAATAAGGAGCAGCTTCCATTACTCACATGGTATGGACCTAGGATCAGAAATGTCGAAAACCATTTCAATATATTTGACGAGTGACGACCTTTTCGGCTGACTTTTGCGTCGGGTTGTTAATCAGATTATAGATGGCGCTGATTCGCAAATAATTTACATTTAATTAAGCAATACATATGTATGAGACCGCATGCTAAATAAAAAATGTGATTTTGTGGGATTACCTACTCATTCGAAAAACTGATTACTGGCTAGAAAAACCAGTACTACCCACTAAAACCCTACGGAATCACCCATTTTAATAGGTTGTCGCAGGTACGCTAACGCACTCAACCACGACGCTCTGACCACTGATCTGTTGAGGTAGACCAGAACACGATCCTCTCTGCTATCAGAGAAATACCAGGAGTAACCCGCATGGTACACCGTTCACCCACACGGGTTGCCTCCAAAGTGCGTATCTTGGCTTCGCAGCCGACTAGATTGCTGGACGCTAATAAATTTTAAGAACGTATTATTTCATTATCATTTAATTATAATAGAACTTTTGGAAATCTATTTCTTATTTTTATTTAACACTAAAAAATAAACACCTGTGCCATTATTTTTCTATGTATCATGTGTAGGAACACATCATTTTTGTCATGATAGCACTGCCACTATTAAACAATTCAAGGTTAAGACAATTATGATAGTTAATTGTAAATAATTATTATATTAAATAGACACATTTAATATGCCAGTAGAACATAACGTAACGAGACTTCCTTGTATTGCGTTTTAATTACTTAAAGCCATGATAGTGATCGTTATTAAATGAATACCTACTCTCAAAAGCCCATTCTGTCTACTGTCTACTATATAGTTACGTACCATATACATATACCTATTATTTTGTACCCGGAAGTGTTTACGTATCCGTTGTAAGTGTACTCATACACTCGAATCAAATAATTTTTAGATTAGATTATTATCATTTGTAGAGAACCGAAACTTATAAAATTAAAACATACCTACTTAAGTTAAATATTTTACGAGTGTTTAGGTATTTTCCGATTATTAATGCACGTGCAAAACTTGTTTGTGCTTCATTTTTTTAATATTCTTACATGCCAGTTTGAAACAAGGAATTATTAAGTCCCATTAATTACTAAATACATACCTAACTGTGGCTTCACGAGCATTTATTATTCTGTTTAGTCTACAACAACCACTAAGCATGACCCATGTTTTATATGAGATTGCGTAGATTGGGGAGCTCAATCTGTGTCTTTGAATCAATTGAACAGCGGGAGTTTAATTATCTCTTAATTCCTAGTACTAGTTGCACAACAAAATATACCATTGAACAACATCTAGCGGATCTGCATTCTCGAATAAACCACGAGTTAGGTTATCGGGACGGTGGGTTTTAATAAAACAACGTTTCTCTTCAAAAGGACAGATACTACTCTTTATTTCTTACTTTCTAGGTTTATATACATATGTTGCATGCGTGCGGTAGTGTGTCTGTGTTCTCAGAAAAAAAGGACCCTTCGGCCCAGATTATTAGATAGTTTATATCTTATAATGTATCCTTAATTTATTATGACGTTTTAAATCGTTGTGTTGCATGAAGTGCGTTGTTACATTGTACAATAATAGATCCTTCTGAGAAGGATATTTAAAGAGACCACATTTTTGATAACTCACAAGTTACTTAACCTTTTTACATCACACAATCTTTCCAAAATGTTTATGGAGCCAACAAGAATAACTGCCACTAGTGCCACTTGTATAGACAACATTTTTACCAACTTTACACCAATTTCTAAAAACATTATTAGTAAGATAGATTCTGATCATTGTGGTCAATTAATAAAGTTTAATATCGATAAAAATGTTGTCACAAAAAGGAAAATCTCTTTTGTGCCAGTAACTACAAACCGACTCATTCAATTGCAAAATGACCTAAGTTGTTATTTACCATTATTAAGTAATAATTTAAGTGCGAATGAGATGTATAACCAATTCTTTAAATCTTTTAGTAAACTTTACAATTCGGTATTCACTACCAAATCGGTTACAGTTTCTGATACATTGGTATTTAGTGAGTGGGCAACTGCAGAGTTATATAAAAAAAGAGAAAAATTATACGAAATGTACGCAGAAAGGCAGCATAACACTAGTGAACGGTTTAGAGACAAAGTTAAATCATTTTCCAAATTATTTAAAAAGGATTGCGAAATGGCAAAGTCTCATTATCTGAGTAACAAGATAGAAAATAGTGGTAATAAAATTAAAGCTACATGGAAAATAATTAACGAGGAAACTGGAAAGAGTAAAACTCTAAACAATAGCTTTAAATTAAATATAGATAATAAATACATTAGTTCTGACTCTGAGGTAGCCGCCGCGTTTGAAACCTTTTTTACCGACATACCAGTTTCCACTACTAGGTCTCTGAACTCTTCACCTGCCACTGCGATCAAATTATTGGAACAAAATGTGGAAGAATGCAATATTAGCTTTAAGTTCGAAAATATAAATGCACAACAAATTATAAATATATTTAAATTACTGAATGTTAAAAAAACAAAAGATCTTTGGGGAATTTCTGTTAGCATCCTTAAACCACTTATTGATGTTGTTGCATCTGACTTAGCATTAATATTTAATAAGTGTGTAGAATCTGGTGTGTTTCCTGACTTAATGAAACTTAGTAAAATTATTCCTTTGTTTAAATCGGGTTGTACCTCTGATGCCACTAATTTTAGGCCTATTTCAATATTACCTACATTTAGTAAAATCTTTGAAAAAATAATGTTAACTCAAATTACGAAACATTTTTATAATAATGAACTATTACATGTAAAGCAATACGGTTTCACTCGCGGTCGTTCAACAGCCGATGCTGGAGTCGCGTTACTTCTAAATATATTTGAGGCCTGGGAGGAGTCACGTGATGCACTTGGCATTTTCTGTGATTTGTCCAAGGCATTTGATTGCGTTCATCATGAAACGTTGGTCAGAAAATTACACCACTACGGAATTAGAGATAAGGCTCTGGATTTACTTAGATCATATTTGAATGAAAGAATCCAGAGGGTAGACGTGAATGGAAAGCGTTCCCCTGGATCAGTTGTTGAAATGGGTGTACCACAAGGTTCAATTTTGGGTCCTTTTTTGTTCCTCATTTATATAAATGACCTACCATACCTCGTAAAGGATGACCACGGGATAGTTTTGTTTGCTGATGATACATCTTTAGTTTTTAAAGTTAACAGACGACAAGCAGTAATTGACGATGTGAACATTGCTTTATCCAAAGTGGTACAATGGTTTAATGTCAACAACCTTTTACTAAACGAGAAAAAAACAAAATGTGTAAAATTCACTTTACCAAATGTTAAAAGTGTAAAAACCAATGTACGACTGAATAATGAGGAACTAGATCTAGCTGATACCACTGTATTTCTAGGCATTACATTAGATGCCAAACTCCAATGGGGCCCTCATATTTCTCAATTATCGAATAAGCTCAGTTCTGCAGCCTACGCGGTTAAGAAAATACGTCAATTAACAAATGTAACGACAGCTAAGTTAGTATACTTTAGCTATTTTCACAGCATTATGTCATATGGTATTTTACTATGGGGTAATGCTGCTGATATTGACACAATTTTTGTGCTGCAGAAAAGGGCTGTTCGAGCTATATATAATTTAGGCCCAAGAGAATCTTTGCGGAATAAGTTTAAAGAAATTAAAATAATGACTGTACACTGCCAATACATCTATCAAAATCTAATATATGTACATAAAAATATTGATAAATTCAAGAAATATAGTGACCTGCATAATGTAAACACTAGAAACAAAAATAAGCTAGTTCAGCCCACCACTAGGCTCCATAAAATTGGTAATTCCTTTATTGGTAATAGTATTCGCTTTTACAATAAACTACCAGATGATACTTTAAAACTGTCAATAAATAAATTTAAAATTTACATTAAAAGACAATTAATAAATAAATCCTATTATAATGTAAAGGATTATTTAAGTGATAAAAAAGCTTGGGAATGAATTGCTCTTTATACTGAAGTAAGGATGTTTGTGAAACAATGATCACAATAAAAAAAAAATGTTACTTGGCTGAGTTTCTTGTGGGTTCTTCTCAGACCAGGGCGCGTTACGAACCCTCGTAGCTTTAGTTTAAGTCTTCTAATTGACGTACACAAGTGATCATTGAATTGATACAATGTGTAAAAAGAAGTAAATAAATAAATAAATAAATAAAATAAACAATTAAACATATTATAATAATGCCGAATGCCCATTATACAATTTCTCGACCGGTGGTCAAATTTTCGGCCATAATTTTACTTCAATTATTCTATTGTCGATTAAAAATGCTGTATTTGTTAATCCAATATATAAATATCTCGTATCACGGTGTTTGTGGTCGCACTCTTCCGAAACAGCTCGACTGATTTAATGTTTTTTTTTTTTGTAGGTTTATTTGATAGGTATGATTTTTTTTTAATATGGCTTATAGTTGCGTTAGATAGGTATGATAATAAGTTGTAAAACATTTTTCAATCACCTACACCGACCCCCGCCACGCCCCCCCCCCCTCCTCCTCACCGCCCCCATTTTTTATTCGCCATTTTAGTATTTTTGTATTATCATTATATTATAAATACGCTGTATAATATAAAGCCAAAGTTTTTTTTGTAGATTGAACGCGACCGTACCACGGGTTCTGCTAATAATATAATAATTAATAATGTGTAGGTAGTACCTGAAGTATCTACATTCGAGGCCACAGGCTTATAATTAGCTTGGGATTAAATTACCACTTATTACTAATAAACAACTTATAGTGATTCTCGCTGTGGCCACATTCCATAAAATTATAACAAAATTATAAAAAAAATATTACAAGAATCTTCAATCAACAATAGTATTGTTGTAGTCTCTTAAATAGCTGGATAAAATTTGGCCACAATGATAGATTATAGTCTGGAATAGCACAAATTCTATTTCTTATCCCGGAAAAATGTACGATTCACTAGGGAAGAACCTGAGCGAAGTGAATGTGAGCCGCCAGTAAAATATTATATTTTGACCGGGGTGCCTAATAAAATGTGCCCTCTAGTATGTTTAATTAGATAAATAATAATTGACTTTTTGGAACAAAATCGATTTTTTCGATTTTTTCTGTGCATGATAAAATACTACCATGTAAAAGTGGCCCCAAAGTCAAAAAGTAATCTTTTTCACTTTCACTTTATTCTATCTTGCCATGGTAACTGTTATTATTGTTTTACAAATGATGTACATTTAATATTATCCAAATCAAAGCCAAAAAGTCCTCGAAGCTTAGAGGCTAATTGTGATGAACTCTAATTTCTATGCATCATTATTTGAACCTGGTTAAATCCAATAATATGATCAAAAACGAAATCAACTTCATTTTATCCACATACACATTATAAACTTATCCTTAAGTAAGCACTAATTATAATTTTGGGATGTAATCTTTGTTGGGTTCCGTTAGCCATCACACAAGAATGTACAGATTTCGCTTTGTTACTATTTTATTATATGTATCTATTGATTAAATAGAAAAGCTGATATTAAGAAACACAAAACTACAAAATATTTTTCTTTGTTAGCCAAAAAACCTAGTTAAAAATATATTATATCTTGCCTCCGAAATTTTTGAACCATGGACCACAAGCATACTAGACAGAAGAAAATAACACTTGAACTTTCTTTCTTAACTCTTTAGATTCCATAAGGTAGATATTCCTTCAACTCGTACTTACACGAGCGAATAGGTATTCATTTTAAAACAAAGCAGGTAATACTAAGTATTATATATTTTTTGTGTATTTTTGTGAATAAAATTTTATCATGAGTCTTTAATCCAATCAAAATAGGGATTTAACCTCGGAGTGGAAAAATGTTTTAAACTTATATTTATCATTGCTTTGGCATTTTATGAGTTGGCTTAAAAATCTCATATGATTTGAATACGTGTCACATGAAATCAAAAATCTTAAAAATCGCTTTTTAGTAATTTACGTGCTTTTTCTACTCTTTACATGTATAGCTATAACCAAAAAACTTTTGGAATAGAGCCCAAAAAGTGAAAGGCCAGCCAGCCATGAGCAAAATACTAACTTATTTCGAGAGTAATTAAAAATGGCCAGTAACCTTATCATTTAATTGACGAAGCTGGACTTGCTAATCATCTTAACGGTAAGTAAATCTATTTAAAAAATCTACGCTACGCTTATTTTAAAGTATAATTTTTCCTCATGTTTGCTCATCTGTAATCTGCTAAAAACATAAGCAACCAAACAAGTTATATTGTCGTTGTTCAAAATAATAATAATGCCCTCCCGACCGATTTCGGCCACGGCGGCCAATCTCATTGAGACATCTGCGCAGGAGATACAACGATGTAAAAGTTCCCGATTTATCGGGACTTTGGTTATTGTCTCCCCAAAGTGGCATAGACCGCTGTAGCGATCGTATCTCTCTTTTGCATTTACCTCTGATTATTGCATTTTCAACCAATGTAGAATAGTCTATACAGATAAATAAAATTGAAGTGTCTGTTTGTAATGTCAAAATATAGGTCTTTACTAAATGCATATGGAATTGTGTACGGTACTTATAAGAAGAGAATAATTTTTATTATTTTTGTTTGTCTGTCTGTCTGTTTGTTCCGGCTAATCTCCGAAACGGCTGGACTAATTTTGACGGGACTATCACTGGAAGATAACTGATGTTATAGGGAGTAACAGACTACTTTTATTTTAGAAAAAGAATTAGAGTTCCGCCCAAAAAAATTAAAACGTACGGTAAACAACAGAAACTAAAACGGCTGGGATCAGGCATATATCATGGACTTGTTTTTTTTTAAATTAACAACGATTATAAAAGGCCAAACAACAACGACTAATTAATGAAATCAAAGCAAATGAGTTTCTTAGCTACAGGTACATAACAATAACAAATTTTCAGAAAGTCAAACTGTCACTTGTCAGTTATAAACTTGATACCACCGGTTTAGGATAAACCGAATAAACAATATTATGTCAGTCGTGTTTGTTGCCGTGCTATACGACACAATTGGCTCTTAAATTTTGAAAGGTTATACTTACACTTAATCACATTTCTATAACTGTTTTAGAGTAGCCAGATTGCAATACCTTATACATACTTACATTATAATTTAAATCATAAATTGTTCTCAAGTGCAAAAATGAATATGTATTTACAATTTCATAATAAACAGCAGCTTATTCAAATATAATTTAAATTATAAAGACATTATTTTGATCGCAAAAAAATTTGAAACGAGGAAGAACGGCATCTAAAAGTACCTGTTTTATGATTTGTTTACCTGTAGTTTTAAAACTACCTAAAGTAATGGAGTATAAATAAAAAATCTCCCGAGTTAGCTGCCAAAATTAACAATTTTTAATTTTTTACTTTTGCAACACCGAGGAGATATTATAGTGCAAACTGCAGCGCGTGTTCGTGCAGACAAAAGTGCACTCTATTCCTGTCATTCTCATACTCCGGTGACACGATACTTCGACACGACCGTTAAGTTTCAAAATATCGTCTATATCTCTTCAAAACTGCAAATTGATCAATAAGTGATTTTTAATTAGACCTTTACGTACTTTAGAACTTAGTTGACACTTTGTATGGCATAGAATAAGACATATTCTTACATTGTGTAAAAATGACAGTGAAAGTGTTTTTCGCCATAATGTTTTTTGCTTTGTTACTACAAATTGTAGTTTTAGAAAGAATTTCAGCATCTGCACGGGCATTCAGTCATTACAATTCTTTTCCTTCTGTACATCAAGCAACAATGCACTTTAATATGGCTAAGCGAATGAAAGACTTAGAAACCCGCATCAATGCCATGAAAGAGAAACATTTACAGCAACATAAGGACATGATGAAACGCATGAATCAACTCCGGAAACAAATGAATCAAGAACATAATGAAGAATCTTTTCCACATAACGAGCTAAGTCACACCTTAAAACCAGTTACAGTCCAACCAGTATCTAATTACCATAGTGATTTAACACAAATAAAAACACCGGCGACAGAAATAAAAAATACAAGCGAACAAATATTTCACGATCCAAAGAAACAAGATGCCAAAAATGACGTATTAAATACATTTACGATTCCTCCGACATTAGCCCCGCAAAGTGATTTTACAGAAACAAAAAGACCTACGGAGGAAAATGCAAACACAATAACCGAACAACCGTTTAAAAACCAAAATGAAAACATTCTACACCCTTTAAATAACATTTCAATGGATACCGTTAATAGCAAAGACTCCGCCGTAGAAGATTTCGACATAGATATCCGTGATGGTTTTATTTATAACTCAACTAAAAACGTCAATCCTGGCCTAAAGATAAATCCCCTCATTATAGAATTCCTTTAATAAACGATGATGATTGATGTACATATTATAATAAAGAACCTTGTTAATGTTATTTCTATTACTAGTTGACATATAATAAAATAATAAAAACAATGACTGTTATGTAACAGATGTTCTGATGATGATCTCACGCAAAAAGTACTAAACGGTTTCTAATAAAATTTTATGTAGTGAATGCCAATGTCGCGTAGAATGCCTGTCTGTTTATCACACAAGGGAGTTCGATACAAAAGAAAGAAGGATAAACGAGAAAGTTCTGTGTCAAACTAAAAACTGTTTTCGTACGCTTACACGGCTAACACTGGCCAAATCTTTAGAGAAACATCAAAAATGTTATTATATATATTTCTATATATAATATAATATATTTCATATAGAAAATTGTAGGTCTTAAAAAGTCATATAGAAGAGGGTAAGTCGCTTTTTTATAAATTCTTTATTCAAATGAAAACTTTATCGTTAGTGAAGAATATTATCAACTAAGAAAGTAAAATGTCATCATTATAATTAACTAGCACTGCCCGCGGCTCCGCCCGCGTCTATAGGTGATCAAAAACCAAATTCTTGGTTTTACATATTAGTATATTCTTATAGTGCATTTTTTGTATTTTTTCTAAGAAATGAGATATTTTCTAGCGGTAAAAAGTATCCTATATGTTGACCCGGATAAACAGCTATCATCATACCAAATTTCATCAAAATCTGTCCAGTGGTTTTCTCGTGATGGGGTAACAGACAGACAGACAAAAAATCTAAAAACTATAGATTCGGACTCTGTATCGATAATAATGTCTATTTCAATCAGATTTTCCAAAAAATATTTAATATACAGATTCGACTTAGTTACAATTTTATTATATGTATATACTCGTATGTATGCGACAAACTTGTTTCTTTCTTTTATTTTACATTAAAATATTTTAATGTCGGTGTGAGACGAGAGGTTATAAATCATAATTTATATACAAAAGCACAAAATATTAGTAAATCTTAGTTTATTAGATCCTGTGGTTAGAAAATATCTGCATCAGTGGTTTCAGATTCAATATTTTCTACATACAAGAAAATATATTTGTTTTGGCTACTATCAGATAGCGTTAGTTAGTACGAGTTCTTGATATTCGAAAACGAAATCTAATTCGATATTATTTAGTGTCAAAAATAAATTGTAATGAAATTGTTGCATAAATGGTACCTAATATTATTATTTTTGAATACCTATCGTAACAAAGACCGCAGGTATTTGACGTGGTTTGTGTAGTGTTTACCAATGGAAAGCGTAAAAAATAAAAATCCTGCGGTTTTGCTACTTATTACATACAATGTTTATTGTGGTACTTATGGTTGCTAAATACATAAAAACCATAAAACCATAGTCTTTTAGTGTATAATATTACTTTTTCTCTGATTCTCCCTTTGATTTCTAAAAATATTCAGAAAATCACACTACTATTACAAAAACGAAAGTGTATATGTGTGTATTTGTTTGTTTGTCTATCACGCTGAAACGTCCAGTTGTTTTCTGTGTAGAATTTGATAAAATTACAACATCATAGTGAAGTTATCAGGACGACAGTTAATAAAACAACTTTTCTCGTCAAAAGGACGGTTACAAGTTACAAGTGTCTTCATTTCTGACTTTCTAAGTTTATATACGAGTATGTTAGATGCGTGCGGGATTATGTGTGTATTCTCAGCAAAAATGGACCCTTCGGCCCTTAAACTATCTAGACTTTATTTATTATGACGTTTTAAATCGTTGTGTTGCATATGCGTTGTTATATTTTACAATAATAGATCTGAGAAGGATATCTAAAGAGACCACATGTTGGGTTATATAACTCCGTCTGTAATAAAATTTCCAAAACGTGACGCTACCTAGACATTATATCGTAAATTTAAACTTACAAAAGTAACCTAAGCACCCACCCGAGCAAAGCGAGGCAAAAAAAATGGTAGTTGTTTAATTAAATTTCGTAAACAATCGTACTTAGGTAACTAGTATCTGTACTAAGTTGCAACCTACCTATAAGTCTATTCGTTAACCCACTTGTTAATTTAGAATGCCTAACATATAAGAAAAACAAGGTAAATAATATATTATTAAACAGGTTTACCTACCTAAAATGTATACGTTGTATTATGTATATTATGTCGCAGGGAAATTATAAGATCCGTTTAAATTATTATATATTAATTAATAATTACCCAGAGTTTTGTCATTCGCCTCCTTTTCTTACAATATGACTTTTAGATAAATTATTATTTCCCTAAGCACATTCAGTGAAATTGTGAATCGGTCACCGATTGGTCAGATTATATTGGACTTAGTAAAATAAAAAAAATCATTTTTTACATCATTTTTTTCGTCGTAAAAAAATATTTTTTTATTTTTCCTAACGCGCCAAAAGAAGTGTAACTTCAATAAATAAAGTAAAACGATCCACACACAGCTAAGGTGTGTTCAATTATCTTAAATAATAAAAACGTTAAAGAGCCTCATTGTTCACCTCTAGAATCTACACAGCGTGATTTTTTAAAAAAAAGTTAAAACTACCAATATCGAAGTTATATTAATCACAGTAAAATATGTACCCGTATTAATTAAGAAGTTCCGTCGGTAAGTCTTGGGGAGGATCTTCAGGGTATATCTTCATATTCGTATCGGACACACTTTAAACACTTTCAAATGAAATCGCCGAGTATCAGTGTACAAAGTACATATTATGTACATGTAGATAAAAATGCCAGTAGAACCGCGAACGTTTTATCGCCTCTTTTATGATTTTTTTTATAAATAATGTTGAATACTAGTAGAATATCAACAGTTTAGGTAAAATATTTTCGGTTCGTTAAAATTGCTAAGCAAATTAATATATTTCATTCTATTTTAATTAAAATAGAATAAAAAACGTAAACGTTTCGAGGTTATTGACTTCTTCTTATGAGGTTATTTCTTCGTTTGTTGTTAATCTTGAACAATTATAATTCGAACTTTTTATTTAGACAAATTATTAGAAAAAGCTCTTTTATATTTTGATAACATCTTCAATTTTAATGTGTGCAGCAAAAATAAAACAAAAGCTTCTACTACCTACCTACTTACAGTTAATAGCATTTTACATATTACTCTTATTCTTTATTACATTTAAGAACCATCTATACTAATATAGATAAAATAGGTTTTTAATAGACATTTAATGACGTCATTAATCTAAAGAGTTTTAGTGTCTCTCAAGTTTTCAATAAAGTAACACATTATTTTGAAAGCAAAAATGTCTCTAAAGTTATTAGTTACATCTGGGTTACTTTGTCTAATACTTCAAAAAGTAGTGCCGCGAATAATTAAACCAACTATACTAACTCCATCAATTCCAGTATCTATTAACGAAAGGAAAATCATATTTTTGACCAATAATGGAAATACAAATATACCAAATGCAGGACTGATAAAAAATAAGTTAAGCACTGGTGTAGTTACAAATTTTGGACAAAGGCTACATCGGATAAATATTTTAAACTTAGCTAATCCGATTTTTCAAGTGCCTCATAATATATTTTTAACCATTTTTCGGCCTTATCAAAATTTTAAACCTAGTGAGGTTGTACCATCGTCTGTTTTTCTGATCCACCCAATTGATGAAGAAAAGCCAGCCGTAGTAATTAACCTTAGTAGCACAGAACCAACTACGAATACTAATGAAGAAGAATTTGAATCTACTAGCTCACTACCAGAGGTTCAAGCAACAACAGACAACGAAGACGATCGACACGAACGAAACGAAGACGACGACAATGACTATGATATTAACATTCGAAAGGATTTGTCTTAAAAATAAATAAATATATATATATATGCCCTCAGGATTTCCTATGTAACTAATTGTACCTATTTACATGCATTTTACCTGCTAAAAACAAAACGATTATAGTAGATAAATACTATTAAAAATTACTAACTCACTTTATTTTACTTTAAAATACATTAAAAATTGATTGATATTTAATGATATATTTAACTTTCAACATCCAAATCAGTTGTGTTTCAGAATTCCACACGACTAGAAAACTGACAAAATGACAGTGAAGATGTTATTTATATTAGTGCTATTTTGCTTACTTACTCGATCAATACAAGGAACAAGCAAACCGAATTGGTTCAAAACGCCCGATTATTCCCGCTTACAGAATTTTAATTTCTTCATGAATCAAAGAAAATTTCAAGATCTTGTTCCAGCTCTAAAATTTTTTCGTATGGTGTCTTTAACTGAAAATGATATAGAAAACCAACTAGAAAACATTAATAAACATTTTTATAATCTACAAGATGTCTGGACGATTGCTGATAATTTTAGGCATTTGGAGAATCAACTATTAAAACCAGGTATGGCGTTACCATTGTCTGTCTCACCAAGCTCAAAGGAAACAGATACAGCGAACTTACACATAAATAGCAGAACATCAACACCACAGCCCTTCACAAACTCGTATGTTACAACTGCTGAAGATATAAGTACTCTTCCAAATATACTAACTAATTCACCAAAAATGGAGGATAGCTTAAACAGCAGCCAAGAAGATGACTATAATATTGATGTACGAGAAGATTTAAATTAAGTATGAATTAAAAATATCGATATTACATTAGATGTCACCGTTTTTTTTTGCAAATAGTTAAAATATATTTTTTAAATAAAAGTGTTTCGGACGACCAGAACCAGGGTATGTCTAGTACCCGGAGGTCGACCTGGGACAATCTCCCAGACGTTCTTGGCGTACACGGCAGTATGTCCGTTCGCTGGTAATGTACGCCACCACGCACCCCTGAATGCGTAGCTTGGGTCCCGATCCACTAGGGTTTCTTCGTTGCCAGGAGACTATACTTAGAGGCGATGAAATAAAAACATAATTTTTCCTTTTTTCTCTCTTGGTTTCGGTTCTTCCTTTTCCTTTTAGTTGTTGCCTCTTCGGTGGCTGTCTTGCGACTGACTCGAATCGAGAAATGGCTCGCCTTTTATTTGGCCCGTTAATACCTTACAGAGAGCCGCGTACTTTGAGCTCATTTTTCGAGTAAAATTTCCCTAAACCGAAACCTTGAGAGTCCTTTTATTTTATGTTTTCAGTAAAACACCTTACACATATTTATTTATTTACATGCCTTACATACTATTATACAATATTAAAACATAATATTCAATATATAATAATTAATTAAAAAAGTCTTAAAACAAAAATATCTAAATTTCTAGGTTGCTACATTTTTACTATACATTTTCCCTTATAACTTTTGAACGGATAGTCCTATCGACCTAATTCTTGTTTTATTATAAGTTTTATAATAAAATCTATTATTTAAAACATAAACTATTATGCTATTGCAAGAAACAAAAAATCTCATTTTCAAGTTACGTAATTATATGCTAACATTTTACTTACGTACCTATTCCTTTCAAATTAATGTTAAATAGTCTTATATGATTCAAATAAGCAAAAAATACTCTAAACTAACCTTATTACACTAATTAGAACTTATTTTAACATAATAAATCTAATAAGAATGAGATTTCATATTTACAACAATTATTCATAATACGCTAAAATGACATTGTCCCTATATTAATACACACGTTACTCGAAGATAGGTTTTCCGTCGCCGACATTCTCCCCCTCGTGCTTTGCACCAACTCCTGGACTCGGCGACGCTCCCGGCATCAACAGCACCACTCTCGAACTGGGCCTCCGTAGAACACCTCCTCTGGTCTCGACGTCGACGACTCTGGTCCGCCCGTCTGGTCCAGGATACACATGCAGGATTCTTCCGCGTGGCCAGATGCATCTTGGTAGGCTGTGATCGACGATCAGTACGATGTCTCCGACTTGCAAATCTGTGGCGCTGACTCTTCCTTTGGTTTTCCTTGGTAGTAGAGTGGGCAAATACTCTCTCAGCCAACGTTGCCAGAAGTGATCGGCAAGTCGCTGCGTAGCCTTCCAGGTGTGTCTGCCCACAAGCTCGTTGTCCTCGAAGCTGCCGATTCTTGCTGCGCCACATGATCGCCCGATGAGAAAGTGGTTCGGTGTAAGTGCTTCTTCTTCAGGGTTCTCGGAGAGGTGGGTGAGGGGCCGAGAGTTGACTATGTGCTCGGCCTCTAACAGGAGGGTATGAAGTACCTCCTCTCGTGGTTGCCTTTCGTTGAGCGTGGCGTCCAGTGCGGTTTTAATGGATCGCACCAGACGCTCCCATGCACCTCCCATGTTTGGTGCACCAGGAGGTATGAACTTCCACTGCACACCGATCTTCTCCGCTTCCGAGATAAGGTCTTCTTGCTTCATGGTGTCTAGTGCTTCTTTGAGTTCTTTGTTGGCGCCAACGAAGTTAGTGCCATTGTCGGTGTAGATTATCTTTGGCATTCCCCTTCTCGCGGCGAATCGTCGTAGTGCCATGATCATGCTGTCAGTGGAGAGTGAAGGAGTGAGCTCAATGTGTACAGCTCGTGTTGTTAAGCATGTGAATAGAGCACCCCATCTCTTCTCATGGCGTCTTGCTACGGTAATCGTCATAGGGCCGAAGTAATCTATTCCCGTGCACGTAAATGGAGGGTTTCCGTGCATCAGCCTCTCAGCAGGTAAGTTGCCCACTGGTAGTTCTTGAGGTCTTGCCTTTCTTGTTTTGCACCACTGGCATTGATGTTGAATGGTCTTGATCGCTGACCTCAGTCCTAGCACCCAGAAGCGTTGTCTTACTTCGTTCATTACAGTCGCGTGATTCCCGTGATTGAAGCGGCAGTGAAATTCTTCTATGATGAGAAGTGTTGTCTTGTCCTTGCTGTCGAGTACGATGGGTCGTTTGTAGTCTCTGGTAACCCCTCGTATCGCGTCGATTCTTCCTTTCAGTCGCAGGAGACCTTCTTCTAGCACTACGTCGAGCCTTTTCAACTTGCTGCTGCCCTCTAATTGTTTTCCTTGCTGTAGGCACCTGATGTCCTCTTTGAAGCATTTCTCTTGACTTCTTCTTAACAACAGCGTTTCAGCTTGCTCTAGTAGACTTGTTTCCAATGGTATGTATTTCCTTTCTGACGTTTTTAAAGACAGATGTCGCTTCTCAACAATTTTCTTATTCCTTTTTGTAGTTTTCCAGGTAGGATCTTCTTTGCTGGCGTGGACCTTTTCCTTTCTTCTGCAGAGTTGTATGAACTGCAGTACTCTTGCTGTAGCTCGCCAAAGTCTTTTCCACGACGAGAACTTTTCGGGATCTGGTGATGGATAGGAGCTGCCTGCAGTCGCTACGATGTCCGCTGCCTTTTCTTCGCCAGTGGTTTCTTTCTTGAATGTTCTTGCCGCAGGCCAGTGAACTTCATCTCTTCTTAGAAACCCTGGTCCGGTGTACCATCGGTGTTGGCAGTCGAAGTGTTCTGGTACGTCACGTGTTGCATCATCTGCAGGGTTCTGCGCCGTCGGTACCCATCTCCAGTCCTGTGGTTTTGTGAGATCTTCTATCTCCGCCAAGCGATGAGCCACGAATGTCTTGAAGGTTCTCGGGTCCGTCTTGATCCATGATAGCACGATACTGGAGTCTGTCCAAAACGTCTTCTTTTCTATTTTCAGATCCATTTCTTCCTCGACCGAGTGTGCCAATCTGCTTCCTAGGAGGGCCGCTTGCAGCTCGAGTCTCGGGATTGACACCGGCTTCAACGGAGCGACTCTTACTTTTGCTGCTACTAAGCTGACGTCATAAGTCCCATTTTGATTTTCAGTTCTCCAATATACCGTAGCTGCATACGCCATTTCGCTTGCATCCGTGAACGTGTGCAGCTCCCCCTCGGTGCGACGTGGTGCCAGACATCTCGGGATCTGAAGGTCTTGGAGCAGCTTCATCTTCTCCAGGTAAGTCTTCCATGACTCGTACTCCTTTTCTTCTATCTCTTCATCCCAACCGACGCCACTTCGCCATATGTTCTGGAGCAGCCTTTTGCCTTGGATGAGAATTGGTGATGCTAGCCCTAGTGGATCGAAGGTCGACATCACGGCGCTGGTGACTTCTCTCTTCGTAGGTACCTTGAGTCCTTGTGCCACTTCATCTGGCGTGTTCCGAAGGTTCGCCCTAAAGCCTATGGAGTCCTTCGGTGCTACGTCACGACGATCCCCTCGCCACAGGAACTTCAAGCTGTTTCTATCTTCTGGCCGGATGCGAACTTGCAGGAACATTTCCTTTATGTCGGCTGCCACTGCAAACGGGCCTTGCCGGAACCTCAGTAATACCCCGAAGAGCGATTGCAGTAGGTCTGGTCCCGGTAGTAAAGCGTCGTTGAGGCTTCTCCCTTTAGACTTGGCTGCAGCGTCGAAGACGATCCTTATTTTCTTCTTCAATGGATGTACCACGGAGAAATGAGGGAGGTACCATGTCTTCTTTGAATCTTCTTGTCCACCAGGTGCTTCTTCTGCATACTTGCTGTCGATTAGATGCTGGATCTGCTTATTGTATTCTGCCTTCAGCTGAGGGTCTTTGTCTATCTTCTTTTCAATGTTGAACAATCGGTTCTTGGCAGACGTGTAGCTTTCAGGCATCTGTTCATCTTCATTTTTCCATAGAAGTCCAGCTTCAAATCGACCATCTTCTAGTCTTCTGCAGGTCTTCTCTAGGATGGTGAGTGCTCTTTCTTCTGAATCCGTAGTGGGTCTTCTTGGTAGTACTCCAAGTGCTTCGATTGCGAAGTGATCCTTGATGGCTTGATGCATCTCTTCTTCTGGCGTGCTGACATGTAGACACGTGTTTAAGAAGTGCACCACTTTCGCGCCTCCAGTGTCTGACCCGTGGAGCACCCATCCAAGTCCTGTTCTTGAAGCGACTGGTTGTCCTGGTTTCCCTCTTCTTACTTCTTGAGTCACGATTAGCTCCCAGTTGTCTTGACCGATGAGCAGCTGTGGTGACTCCCCCTTATAATATAGAGAGTCAGCAATCTTCTTCAAGTGTTGACACTCTTCTATCCTTTTCTTTTCTAGGAACTGCGGTTCAAGCTTCAACTCTTCGATGGTCCGGACTCTTCTCAAGGTCTTCTTGGTCTTCTGATGAATCCCCTTCACCGTAAGGTCAAGCATCTGAGAGTCTTCCTTCCTTATCAGTCTGCCTCCAACAGTCTCGATGACCAGTTCCTCCTTTCTTCCTTGAGCGCCGATTTCTTCTGCTACCTTCTGGTCTAGCAGCGACACTGTTGACCCTTCATCCATGAGGGCCAATATCTTCTTTGATCCTTTTGACCCGAAGATTTCTATCGGAATTATCTTCAGGTATGCCCTTGCGTTGTTGACCGCATTCACCGATGCCATGATGCTCGCCACTTCTTGTGGTTTGTTCTTCTGTTCTTCCGAGGAACTTTTCTCTGTCTCGACGTGCAGCAGATGATGATGCCACCTCTTGCATTCCTTGCACGACGGCTTCTTGCAGCTCTCCTTCCGATGTGTCCCTTGTAAACACTTGAAGCAAACGCGGCTTTTCTTCACTATTGCCCATCGATCTTGCACAGACGCCTTCAGGAACTTCTGACACCCGACGAGGAAGTGTTCACCCTCACACATGGGGCAAGTCTTCTCTGATCTTGAAACCTTTTCTTTGAAGTCCTTTTCCTTAGTTGAATGCGTTGCTTGTCGATGAGTCCGTCTGAACCCGCTCTTCTCTTCTGTTGATGCATAGGCTCCACACTTGTCTGCTTCTCTGTTCAGGAACTTGGACACCAGTGTTAGGTCGGAGAACTCGCCTTCTTCTGTTGTTTCAATGAAGTCGTACCATCGGAACTTGAGGATCGTAGGCATCTTCTCAATAATTTGTTTCACCATCTCAGGTGAATGCAGGTACTGTGGTTTCTTCAATCCTTTTATTGCCGCTACGCTGTTGCTGATCTGGCTCGCGAAGAGGCATATGTCCCTTGGGTTTTCAGAAATCTTCGGCAACGTTTTGACCTTGTCCAACTCTGCCAGCACCAGTGCATCTGGTCTTCCATATCTTCTTCTGAGGGCTTGAATCACTTCCATCGGAGAGGCTTCGGAGTACAGCAGACTCTTGATAGCTTCTCTTGCGTTGCCCTTCAGTGCTCTTCTTAGCCGAGCCATATTCTGGACGTTGTTGAACATCGGTGCTGTATCTTCATAGACAACCTTGAAGGCCATCCACTCGCTGCTGTTGCCGTCGAAGTAGGGTAACTCGTGAATGTAGGTTGGCTGTCCTGCTGGTCCTCGCGTGGTAAGAGCTTCCTTCAATGCTGCCGTCAGTGCTTGAATTTCAATCGTAGCTCCTCTCGTTGAGGAGTTCTCTTCAGGCTTCATCTTCTGTGGCTCTTCCAAGGGGTGTGGACCTCGCATCTCTGGTTGAACTTTGTTGCCATCCTCCAGCACAGACGTCTCGATCCAGTTCTGCACCTGTGCTGTTCTGTCTTCCAGGTCTTCATCCACGGAGTCCTCTTCTTCACACTGTGCCATCTCCAATCTGACACGGGCTAGCTTAGTTTCAGCCTGTGCTTGCTTCAACTCCAGGCGTGCCAACTCTTCCTTTGCTTCTAGCTCGCGTCTTCTGGCCGAGGAACTCGTGGTCTTCGTGGACCTGGCGCGACGACTGACCCCCATCGGTTTCAGGGTCTTGGAGGAGCCTTGAACATCCTTTCCAGGTACATCTTCTTGGCTCTTCCTGGTCATCCTCTGTGCAGCATCTTCTTTGTTGCCTTCCATAGACGCCGCCGTAGTTGCAGTCGTAACCGTAGTCTCCGTCACTGTGGTGCCCTCCGTGGTCGTGGTACCCGAAGAAGTGTTCGATGTAGTTGCAGTTCCCGATGACGCCGACGCTGACGTGACCCCTTCTGATCCCGACGTTCCATCTGTCGCGTCCCTATCTGAAGGACGGGACCCGGGACGTGAGGGGGCATCCTTCTGCGACCTGGTTACCGGCATCTTGAACGCAATCTTCTGTTTCTTCTGAACTTCTTCTAGCAGGGATCCGGCTCGAAGGACCAACTGTTTCGGACGACCAGAACCAGGGTATGTCTAGTACCCGGAGGTCGACCTGGGACAATCTCCCAGACGTTCTTGGCGTACACGGCAGTATGTCCGTTCGCTGGTAATGTACGCCACCACGCACCCCTGAATGCGTAGCTTGGGTCCCGATCCACTAGGGTTTCTTCGTTGCCAGGAGACTATACTTAGAGGCGATGAAATAAAAACATAATTTTTCCTTTTTTCTCTCTTGGTTTCGGTTCTTCCTTTTCCTTTTAGTTGTTGCCTCTTCGGTGGCTGTCTTGCGACTGACTCGAATCGAGAAATGGCTCGCCTTTTATTTGGCCCGTTAATACCTTACAGAGAGCCGCGTACTTTGAGCTCATTTTTCGAGTAAAATTTCCCTAAACCGAAACCTTGAGAGTCCTTTTATTTTATGTTTTCAGTAAAACACCTTACACATATTTATTTATTTACATGCCTTACATACTATTATACAATATTAAAACATAATATTCAATATATAATAATTAATTAAAAAAGTCTTAAAACAAAAATATCTAAATTTCTAGGTTGCTACATTTTTACTATACATTTTCCCTTATAACTTTTGAACGGATAGTCCTATCGACCTAATTCTTGTTTTATTATAAGTTTTATAATAAAATCTATTATTTAAAACATAAACTATTATGCTATTGCAAGAAACAAAAAATCTCATTTTCAAGTTACGTAATTATATGCTAACATTTTACTTACGTACCTATTCCTTTCAAATTAATGTTAAATAGTCTTATATGATTCAAATAAGCAAAAAATACTCTAAACTAACCTTATTACACTAATTAGAACTTATTTTAACATAATAAATCTAATAAGAATGAGATTTCATATTTACAACAATTATTCATAATACGCTAAAATGACATTGTCCCTATATTAATACACACGTTACTCGAAGATAGGTTTTCCGTCGCCGACAAAAAGTATATAAACAATAATTTAATATTTTATTTATTTTATTTTTATATGTAGATATATATTATTATCTATACTATTATAATTAAGTAAGGTTTGTGAGTTTGTAAGTTTTTGAAATTGTGGGTTTGTGACGTTGTAGGGGGTAATCTCTGGATCTACTGACCCTAAAGGACATAAGATACTTTTTATCCCGGAAATCATTCCTTAAGGGGGTGAAAATTGGGATGAAAGTTTGTATGGGGAATCAAGCTAGGGACGAACCCGAGCGAAGCGAGGGTGAGTCGCTAATAATAAATATAACAATTCATCCAATTGCGAGATTTAACATCTGATTAATATACATAACAATTTTTATCAATTATTACGCATTTTATATTTACGCGTTAAACTGAGTGTGACAACTAACGACGAACAACTTTATAAATTAAGTTGGGATTGTTTTTGTTATTCTTATTATCCAGTCCGTGGGAAAATTTTGATTTCATTGAATTTCTTTCACGTGGCTTCCTGTCTAGAGAGCCAGCCGATGCAGTTACTTGACATTGATCACAGGATATTATTTCCTGGTAAAGAAAAAAAAAGGGTACTTTTGTAAGTGGAAAGAAAGTTTAGGCAGGTCATTATTAATATAATTCATGTAAAACTAGAATTAAAGTAAAATATAGTATTCTATTTTTTTTTCATTACTAATATAATTTACTTATTTTTCATCACTAATACTTAAAATTGTTGAGATTTTATTGAATAATTTGATATTGTAGGAATAAATAATGATTAAAAAATCCAATGCTTAATTATTTTGTATACTTATATTGTTTTTTTTTAAGTCTTCAAAACATTAAGTAAATATATCTAATTAATCAAGTTATAGCATTTTCGCATATTAATAAATGTATTTACGTGAATAAAAAACCATACTAATAAAGTACAGAACAGGTTTTTAAATACATAAAAACACAGTCCGGCCGAGATGAGTCGTGTCAGTTGACCGGATCGTCCTCAGCGCCACACGCTGAGCCACCGCGATATAATTTAATATTATAATTTAATACTACTGCGTGTGAAATGGAAATTAAATTGCAATTATTTTTTTTGTACCTTGCTACATTACAGTGCAACGGACATCTTTTCAGTGATTTAATATTAGGGACGCATTCGAAAATCCATGAAGTTGCTGGAGGTTTGGTTGGTGGGATCGCACAGGGACTTAATTTAAATTTCGATGGAAAATTTGAACTAAATACACAGCATCAGAGCCAACAAACGAACCCACCTGAAGAAATCATTGTTGTAGTTGAAGAGGAAAATAGTCATTCAGGACACCACCATCACAGACCCCATGAATATGAAAAGCCGCATCAAAATGAGCACAGACCATATAATAATAATAACGGACAATTTGGCCATGGATATAACGAGAACAGGCCATATCAAAATGGTCCAGGCAGACCATATAATAACATAAATGAAAATTATGATCACCAAAATAATAATAACAATTTAAATCGTCCGCGCCCTAATGGTCGTCCTCATGACTACAATGACAACATCAACAACGGTAATCAAGGATATGATCAATACCAGAACCAAGGTAATAAGCCAAACAGATACCCACAAAATCCTAACAATCATGACAACTTTAACAACGGTAATCAGGGATATCAGAACCACAACCAAGGTAACAAACCAAACATATATCCACAAAATCCTGGCAATCCTGACTACATCAACAACAGTAATCAAGGATACCAAGGTAACAAACCCAACAGACACCCACAAAATTCTGGTAACCAAGACTACGTCAACAACGGTAATCAGGGATATGATCAGTATCAAAACCAAGGCAGCAAACCAGATAGATACTCACAAAATCCTAATAATTATGAAAACAATAACAATCATGGGGCAAACACGAATAAACCGATCCCGACAAATAATAAGGTTTATCCAGGATACATAAATATTTATGACGATGATAAAAACGTAAATAACAATCCCAATACACATGTTCCGAGTACAACAGAACTTTCGACTAGCAGAAAACCAAGCTCCACAAAGAAACCGGACGACGACGCGCCTCTATTCGTTGCCCTCAATGAAGAAAATAAAGACGATAAAACTAATTCAGCCCCCAAACGGGACACTGAAAAGAACAAAGAGGAAGAGGAAGAGTTTGAGCTGGATATAAGAATTAAACAATGAATAAAACTATTTATAAATTTCAAGATCTGTTTAAAATTAATATTTTTGTCTAACGACAGTACAGTAAAAATATTTTTTTTTTTAAATAAATTCGCAGAGTGGGTATATTTTTAAAACTTATTTTTCTTATGAGAATCTAAGTTATTTATTTATGTATATAAATTTACGAATACATTTTTTTTTATTATTTTTATATGTTTTCGTTATATTCATTTACATTATGTTGTGATAATATGTTATGTACCTTATTCTTAATTTTTATAATTAAAACAAAAAATCAACGCCAGCCATGAATAACAATTTTATTTACTGAAGAATATCGGAATAAAATTATACCTACTAAAGGTTCTCTGTATAATATATAATAAGCATACGTACAATTTTGTATTTCACTTAAATATATTGATTTTGGTTTTTTTTAATGACGAAATAATAATTACAATGAAGGCGAAATGCAATAAATATAATTTAAACGACAATTTTCTATTTTTACCTTATTTTACCTAAAATATTTTTATTGAAACATATAAATAAAATTAATTTCTTGTAAAGCGCAAAAATTAATTATCATATAATAAACTATACTAATTATAAGATCAACAATAATATATATTTTTAGTATTCGGTCTACGTATCATATAGGTATTGTTTGGGACATTAGCAACAAGAATTAAATTCAAATGATCTAACTGCAAGGCCATATAAATTTCAACCTCGTCACTGTATTTTCCCCCTTTGTATTTCTCACGATATCATTACTAATATTACACAGCTCGCATCTAAGTGTTAAGTACAAAATCGTAGTAACGACTGATCAAGACATCTGTTCTTACGTGTCTATAGTTTTAATATAAACACATTAGGTAATGAGAATAAACGAGTAAATATCCTACACAACAACATATTCGCTTGCGCAGTTAGTTTAGTAAATTTCCTTCATATCGTTTATTTAAGGACAAAATTAAATCATGGTGGGTCCATTAATATTACTTTATTTGCTCTTAGTGAAAAATATTGTCAGTGATGATATTATAACGTCCCAGGTGATACGGACAGAAACTTTGGTTATTTCATCTAAAAGATCAAGTTTGAATAAGGAAAAACCTGAGTTAGTCAACTCTCTATCGTCATCGCCCAATACAACTCAATCTAGTTTTCTCCATGAAAACAACAAATATTCTAAAAGCAATGAAGTTGAAATCCAAATTGCAGCAAAAGATGGTAAACCAGGAAAACATTCAAAAACATCGGATAACGCGTCGAAAAACGAATCCAGCTTATTACATCGAGTAAACGCAAGTGATTTGCTTTCCAATGGTAATAATGATATTCCTGAACCCGTGGAAAATGCATCTGTTGATGTATTACCAATAAAATTGAACAATTATACATATACAATTTCAAATACAACGAAAGGATTGGAGAATAGCATCCTTAATGCAACTTCGGAGCAAAATCCTGATAAACCGGCTAAACCAGCAGGAACGACCGCTGATAACCCTAACACTGCCGTCATAGATAGATCTGCATTCGTTGGAGATCTCTGTGCGACAGGATACGTCAAGGTGAACGGAAAATGTGTTCAACCGGAATAAATTACTCGTATTTATAACATACCAATATTGCACATATTTTTTAGAACCTCAGACTAATAAAAATCTTTTTATATTATTTATTGGTATGAGTTGTGAACTATGAGTTTGTGTGACATTAGTAAATTATTATACTAGAGCAAGTATCTACACAAAATCTCTCTATAAGTTCCACCCTTAGTGATGTAAGTTATTTACCTATAACATAAAATATAGAAGAACTATGAAAATTTGTTCAAATGTAGTAAAACCCCCTGAACCGGCTGAACGGTTAAAAATACTTATAACATAATTATAAAACTTGCTTGTTTAGTTTTCTATCTATATATTTCTAAGCTTCCATATTTACTTTGATAACGTAAATACTTTTAATGACATTGACCTATATTAAGTAAGAACTTATATTGTGTTTGGATTTAGGAGTATAAGGCCTAGAGGTAACAAGGATTTAATATGAATCTTCAACTAAAACCGAGTCTGCTAAATGTATGAATTAAGTTCCAGTGATTTTTATTTATTTATTAAAATATATATATATATATATATATATATACACGTCCCACGGACTAGAAAAAAAGGACTCCGCGCCAGTCATATCGAAACTGAAGCACCCCAAATATATCGACAAGTCATACATACACTCCTTTAACCCAGTTACGCACACACTTATGACTTCGTCATTATATGCCGAGCGACTACCATTATTATTCTCATACATGATACACGTTTTCATTCTACTAACACTTGATACAATTTACTATTTTTAATGCTACAAAAATACTAATGGACGATATTTAAACAATGGGGAACGCGATTTACATTCTGGTATCACTCGAATCACTCTCACTCACACATACTTCACTGGAAATAGTGCTTCATTTGTGAATGTGATTTGCGTTACGCGGACCCCTTTCTTTTTTTTCTAGTTCATGATACGTCCATAGCGACATAAAACAATAATACTTATATTACCTAGTTAGGCATCTGATTAATTTAAATATATGGCAGTAATTGAAGCGAAATAATCTAAAAGAGTAACAATAAAACATGTAACTATATTTTTAGACTGTTGTCAATATTGTTTTTCTTTTTCAATAATAGTCAATTAGTAAATAGTATGCGATCATTAGGCAACCAACTGAGGCGAATTTAAATCCGGGTCTTGCACCTCGCGGCTCGCACCCATATGAGAATTGAATATTACGAATCACTTTCATCATGATTAGCACTTACACCTTACTAACATCTACTACGAACGTATAAAGAAAAATCCTGCTTATCTGAAAGAACTCACTAGATGTTGGAAATACGTTTAAAATCCACCAGCTTGTAGGATATGAGGATATATTGTTAGCGTGGACACAACGCTAGCCACGCTGGTTTAATATCTGTCGTATCAAAAAGAGTCACGTTCTCAGCAATACACAGTGCGACGTTATAAAGCAGACGGCTGAATTATTATTATCATTGATTTCGTATGTGTATGATTATAGTTTTGTTTCATTTTTTAGTTTACATTTTGTAGACCTTTCTATGTATTTGGTAGGTACGACATAATATGAATATGACGGGAATCCGGTATAATGAACCTTATTCCTTTAGGTATCTATAATTTTTCTTTTCTACTAAATTACCTAACATACATAAAGTATTTAAATGATTTTTTTAAATCCTAGCAGTCTAATCTGCTTGATATGTAATATATCGCATGTCCTATTATTAAAAACGTGGGGGAAATAAATTCATTATTATAATCAACTGTACATTGTCGTAACTCGTACGAAGGTTATTGTTGTACGGTAGGTACTCGGTAGGGTACAGACGGGTCTACCATCGTATGCTATCTATAACTTCTTTTATGGTGTAATATTTAATCAAAGAGTATAATAATATACAAGGAATGTAAATAGTTGTACGAATTTCGTTTGACCTCCGTTCAGACTTTTCGAGGACGAATCCGTTGTACATTTCGCATGACATATGGAGGTTACAGGTAAGGTGAACTTAGTCTAGTCAACAAGTGCCTTTTAAGTCAACTTTTTTCAGCAGTCTCGGAAAAATATGAACGAGGTCTTCTTCGATTCGAAATGGCATGTAGATGATTTTTGAAAAAAATCAATTTCCGCTTGCAAAAATTGCTAAAGCTATAAACAATTAACTAAAAAGACAATAGGGGGTATAGTTTTTTGCAAATATCTAAAACTAATTCTTCAAATCTAAAAAAAGAAGGAAATTTCCTAAAACAAGGTCTCAACTCTTGGAACTGTAGGACCAATATTTATAATTTTCTCAGAGCCCGGATGAAAATACGGCCTAAAACGTGCCCGCATTATGAACGCTAGGATCTTATTATGGAGGGTAGAGGTAAGTGGGCGTCTCTTATGCGTCTTATAAGGGAGACAAGTAGAATATACACACGCACACATAAATTAAATGTCCACCATGTTCACCTGTATACTGACAATAGGTTGCGCTGCCGTACGAAAGACTACGATATGAATTTAGCTGTTGTAGACAGAGTGAAATGTGCAGAGTTCAAAAATTTATAATTTTTCATGACTTAAGATAGTTAATGAAATACCAGTATACAAAACCTCAACTATTTACGTAGTTTAAAATAATTGAGTAAATTTAACCATCCTTGTTTATTTCTCTATCTTACTCTAAATACTTTTAGCACTTCCTTTAAAATATATTGTACGCTACCGCAGCGCCACCCTTATTGAACGCGTTTTGATGGACACTTTTTAAGCGCAGAGATAGTACTCCTTATGTCTACTCTATCCTTCATAGATTATATCTCTACTTAGTCTGTGGCGAGGATGTTCGTCTTTGACAAATGACAATTGACATTTTATGTTCAATAAAGCGAGGCCGCTGACCAACTGCTAACCCGTTACCCGTTACCGGTACGCTAGCGTAGCGTACTCAAGTCGCAGTTCGCATTCGAACTTCATATTATAGAAGCCGGTTAGAAAGCCTTCGCTGTTTTAAAATAAAATAAATTAATATTATTTTAATTTACAAAGAAGATCATCATACAACAAAGAAGATCTATTACACAAAAGTGATATTTGATTATACAAAACTTATTTAATATTTCCTTGAAATTTTCTACGAAACTACAAATACCACGTGTATTTAAAAATATTTAAGTGAAATAACTACCAAAACGTGTTTAACCTAGAAATCTCATTCTAAAATTTGACGATATATTATTAGAAGCTTAGTGTATAACAATTTTTTTCTAACACGTGTTACTTTTTACAATAACAATCATGTCAAATGCAGAGGGTGACTTAAGAGATGGACTCTCGGCTAAAGAAATTTTTGCCAATAGTGAAGGATTAACTTACAATGATTTTCTTCTGCTTCCGGGGTACATAGACTTTACATCAGAAGAAGTAGACTTGACATCTCCTCTTACGAAGAAAATCAATCTCAAAGCACCTCTGGTGTCAACCCCTATGGATACGGTTACTGAAGCCGATATGGCTATTGCTATGGCTTTATGTGGGGGTATTGGGATTATTCATCACAATTGTACTCCTGATTACCAGGCCAATGAAGTGCATAAGGTAAAGAAGTATAAGCACGGCTTTATTCGTGACCCTGTCTGTATGGGTCCTGAGAACACTGTAGCAGATGTTTTAGAAGCAAAAAAGAAAAATGGATTCACAGGTTATCCCATTACTGAAAATGGAAAACTTGGAGGTCGTTTGATTGGTATTGTGACATCTCGGGATATTGACTTCAGGGAGGGTGACCCACAACTCAGTTTAAAGGAAGTAATGACTCCCATAGAAGAAATGATTACAGCACAATCTGGTGTGACATTGCAAGATGCCAACTATATTCTTGAGAAGAGTAAGAAAGGAAAACTGCCTATCATCAATGGAGCAGGTGAACTTGTGGCTTTAATTGCCAGAACAGACTTAAAAAAAGCTCGCAGTTATCCAAATGCTTCTAAAGATTCCAATAAACAGTTACTGGTAGGTGCTGCCATAGGAACAAGAGTAGGAGATAAAGAACGTCTTAAGCTTCTTGTAAACAATGGAGTTGATGTCATTGTTCTGGACTCATCTCAGGGCAATTCAACTTATCAAATAGAAATGATTAAGTATATTAAAAATACCTATCCAGATATCCAAGTGATTGGTGGCAATGTTGTAACAAGGATGCAGGCTAAAAATCTAATTGAAGCTGGGGCAGATGCCTTAAGAGTAGGAATGGGTAGTGGTTCCATTTGTATTACACAGGAAGTAATGGCATGTGGATGTCCTCAGGCTACTGCAGTATACCAAGTGTCCTCATATGCTCGTCAGTTCAATGTTCCTGTTATTGCTGATGGTGGCATCCAGTCTGTAGGTCATATTGTTAAATCACTAGCCTTAGGAGCTTCTAGTGTCATGATGGGTTCTCTTCTTGCTGGTACTTCTGAAGCTCCTGGTGAGTACTTCTTTTCCGATGGTGTAAGGTTGAAGAAATACAGAGGCATGGGCAGTTTAGAGGCAATGGAAAATAAAGAGGGTAAAGGCTCTGCAATGAGCCGGTACTTCCATAAGGAATCAGATAAACATAGAGTAGCTCAAGGTGTAAGTGGAAGTATAGTTGACAAGGGTTCAGTTCTCAGATTCCTCCCTTATCTTCAAACTGGGATGCAACATAGTTGTCAAGACATTGGTGCTCGCTCTATTACAAAATTGCGTGAAATGAGCTACTCTGGAGAATTAAGATTCATGAAGAGAACTTACTCTGCACAGCTTGAAGGAAATGTTCATGGTTTATTTTCGTATGAAAAACGATTGTTTTAAATCAGCCATATTATATTTACTTAATAAGTCATAATAATAAGTGATATCTATACAAATTGAGCATTTTATAACTTTATAATGTTTAAAAAACATGCCATGAGCTAAAATAAAAAATATTTTGTGTACTTGTATATTTGTAACTTTGAATGGAACAGGTGATAATGCAATTGACGAGAGTATTCCATTTTATTACGTTTTTATTCCTTGTTATTATTTAATAAAGGACCAGATGTGTAATATCTTTCATAAATAAAGTTTATTATAACATTATTTTTTAGTTTTAATAATACCCCTACATTAATATAATTGTATATTTTTTTATTAAGATGTAAGTATACTTAAATAATATCAATATTTAATGATATTTCTGAACTTTCATAAATAAAATTGGAATTAAATTACATAAATAATAAAAATTTAATTTATATATGAAAACTAGACACTGTCAATATTTACAAAAATGGGTAAGATATTATATTTATATACAAAATGGGCATTTTACAAATAAACCTGTAGGTATAATCTCATTATATATTATAAGGCTTCTTGACCGACTTACTTAATATGATTAGCCTGATAGATTATATAAAGAACTTCAAAAGGAAAATCGGGTCAGGGTATGATTAAATAAAAATGCAAAATAATTTCTAATAATCACAATTTAATGGAATTATAATATGCACATGCATTTTTATGCATACTTCGACAATAAATACAATTGAAAGTGCTAAATAACTTAATAATAATACAAAAAATAATGTGCTACATCTATGCCTAGGACTGGTGCGTCCAATAACCTATAATCCTTAAAACTCACTAGAAAATTGCACGTGTCTCATTCATTTGCCACTTCAAAATTTATTCATAAAAAAATCAATTATTAATGTTCATAACATATAATACTGATCTATATATAAGAGAGCCATACCGCCAATACTCAAACAGTCAATTCATTAATATATAAAATATCGCTTGACAGCGCAGCCTTTGAATAATGGATACCTAGCACTAAATATAGGCATAATGTTGATCTTAAACCTGTCAAGACAACCTAGCTAAGATTTTTAATAAAAAGACTAAAAATTGTATATTTTTTTTAATTTTGTATATATCACTAGACGTAGCGATAGTATATACATACATAGGTACCATTTTATACCAATTCACATTTAACCCGGAAATTATTGGGTCTTAAAACGATAAACTTTCAAATTAGTACAATGATATTATCATTTGGCAAAGGTCGAAGGCCATATTTATTAGATTTCAGTCCATAAAAACGCAGAACAAATCTATCATAGATATGTCGCTCCCCGCACCAGTCGGAATGCATTAAGTCAAGCAAAAAGCGTATAAATCTTACTGGGATTATACCTTAAAACTTAATCAGCACGTTCTCGTGTATACAGATTCGCCATCGAGGTTGCTCACCTACGACACACAGTGAGAACTGCTCTTAAGCTAATGCTAGCAATATTTCGTATTATGTGCTACATAATATATCCTGCAAATAATGCAATCCTAATAATTGTATTTGTGTTTAAATATGGAAGCTAAAAATTTATTTCTGAATGAATTAATTCTTATAATGTATGCAGTTTCACCGCAGGTCGTAGGTTGGTCATACAAAAATTAGCTTTTCAGTAAAAGTTCACCAAAGTTTCCTATTACTGTTTCGTAGTCGTTCGAGTATTCTGTTGGCATCTTTCTTTGGTACTGTATCATACCAGAAAGTGCTGTAATTATTAAAAAGTAATTCTACAGCCTACTCCTTATCGCCCTCTGCGTCTTCGTCCTCCCTCTGAAACTCCGGGCCGTGAGTGACGTCGTCCTCGAACACAATCTCCTCTGGATCGGGAGCGCGCGGCAGGAATTCCTCGCCTGGGCAGATCTTCTTAAAGATTTCCTCCGCCTAAAAATGCAAAATTCGTGTAATTCCCACGATATAATGCACGTTTTTTAATTCGTACTGGTATATATATATATATTATATATTATATATATAAAATTGAGGTGTCTGTTTGTAATGTCAAAATAACAGCTTTTTATTAAATGCATATGGAATTATAAACGGTATATATATGAAAAACACTATTTAAATTTTTTTTGTCTGTCTGTCAGTTTGTTTCGGCTAATATCCGAAACGGCTGGGCCGATTTTGACGGGATTTTCACTGGCAGGTAGTTGATGTTATAAGGAGTAACTTACTCTACTTTTATTTCAGTAAAAGAATTAGGGTTCCAATCAAAAAAAACTTAAAATGTACTCAGGGACGAACCCGAACGAAGCGAGGGCGAGTCGCTGGTTATTATATATAATTAAATAAATGGTGTGAAAACTCAAAAGCATTCGTAAAACTTTTGTTATACTGTAAAGTTTTAATAATAGCATAAGCTCGTCTAAGTACTATATTATCATAACCAAAAAGAAACTACATATAGAAATCTAACAATTACTTGTTTAATTTCGAGTAGGTAATTATTTTTATATAGGTAACATTTTAATGTAGATATTGCGCTAAAAAAACTACATGGATTTGCCACGTGATAGGAGATAATTTTATTTGTTTTATTTTACATAATCATTATTGGTATTATGGGTCAAACAACTATAGCCACAATTGTTAGAAGATTATAAACAATTACAAAAAAAAAATTATTCATTAAAAAATATAAACAATTAATATTACTCAGATTATTATTAATTTGTAAATATTTCGTAGCGAAAATTATATTGTATTAAAAAATATTATCAAATTATCCATTTTATTTTGTTACTGTACTGGAAATATTATCATATAGCTTAGGTGCTAGTGAAGTACCTACGTAAAAGATAAAAAATTCTAATTTAATAAAAACAAACTTTATCTTTAGTAGGCAGTTTCTAAATAAACAAATCACGTTTTTTTAAGTACAATTTTATAGTTGTCCCATATAATAAATTATTATTACTATTTGTATAGTTTATGTATAAACCTTGTTGCCATGTTACTAATGGTTTACAAATAAGTTAAATTTTGGAATGGTTCACTAATATTTTGGTCATTAAATATATTATCTTCGGTTTGCGGTTTTATACTTTATGTTTTATCTATACTAATATTATAAAGAGGTAAAGTTTGTGATATTATGAGTTTGTGACGTTGTAGGGGGTATTCTCTGGATCGACTGAACCGATTTAGATGAAATTTGGTAAGAAAAGAGTTTGAGACCCTGGGAAGGACATAGAATACTTTTCATCCCAGAAATCATCCCTTAAGGGGGTGAAAATGGGGATGAAAGTTTTTAGGGGTATCAAGCTAGGGACGAACCCGAGCGAAGCGAGAGCGAGTCGCTAGTTCCATATAAGATGAAGCAGCTTTTATATAAATTTATGCCATTGAACTAATGCTTCTTTATTACATTTAAAAATACAGAACAAATATCTCGTAAATTATACAAATTGTACTATTATTCTTTAATTATTTGATGTATGATTATGGTATCTAAATTTAGCATTTTATCGCATTCAACAATTCAAACTTGTCACTATGTAACAATGTAATTTTATTCCCTTAACAAAAACTAAAACCCATTCTTACGTAATACGAGAAATCTTATGTATCCTTACAGGGGGTAGGGGGGTCAAAATTCGTCAATATCATCCTTACGTAATTAATGAATGCTATATACATACATATATAGTGCTATAATATAAAAATATTTTTAGAGCCAAACTAAAATAAAAAATGATCTAAAATAAATAAATTGTGCTACTTAGGGTGACGTGTTTATTTTGGCTTACTTGCAACGATTCAATCAATTCGGCCTGGGCCAAACTAGTTAAGGCTAAAGTATACATTAATTAATGACAACAGTTGTACGAATCGGCCAACGTACCTGGTGCACGGCGCGGTCGAAGTCGAGGCCGGCGTCGGGCCCGCAGCACACGTGCACGGCCGCGTCGTCGCGCGCCGCCGCGCGCGTGTCCCGCACGTTGTAGAACAGCGACCATAGGCACTGGACGTTACACATACCAATAAAACACTTATATCTACACTAATATTATAAAAAGGTAAAGTTTGTCAGTTTGTGATGTTGTAGGGGGTAATCTTTGGATCTACTGAACCGATTTAGATTAAATTTGATAAGAAAATAGATTGAGACACTGGGAAGGATATAGAATACTTTTTATCCACGAAATCATCCCTTAGAGGGGTGAAAATGGGGATGAAAGTTTGTATTCGGAATCAAGCTAGGGATGAACCCGCGCGAAAAGAGGGTGAGTCGTTAATTACTTTATAAATCTAAAAGTGAGTTAAAAACAGAAACAAACTTAAAACAGAAACCACAATAAATATACGCATATGTTAACACCACGACAGAAATCGTTTCATGAATTATATCAATTCGTCGAGACGAGTGAGAGCTTTAGAATAAAAAATAGTACAGCCATGAAATGTTATGAGAAAAAAAAAATAGTTCAAGTAAATGTCTATAGATGGAGTAACGTGCATGATTTTTTTATGTTTATGTAAAATTAATAATGCAAAGATTCTTAAAAATATATATTCCAATATAAAACCATGTAAATTTCAATTTGAGAAAAAAGGAAAGTCAAATTCCATAATTCCGCAAATTAAAATTAACCACAATAAGTTTCTACTGCGTATTCACAGATGGCGCTGTTTACATTTTATGTATACCCATTTTGCAGATTACAAATTATTTACAATTTTTTTTATGAATACCCATTGTGCAGATTTCATATACATATATTGGAGAGTGAAACAATTATATTAAAAATATAGAAGAAATGTAAGAGAGTACCAAGATGTGACCAATATTTTTTGAAGTGAAAATTTCTTAAGCCACATTGAGCGATTTTTGATAGAGGCAAAACTCATAGGTTCGCGTCACCGACATGCTTCGTTTGACAATTGACGGGTAAACGCAGTCTGACGCAGCGCTAGTCTGCGCCAAACTGCCTCATATGTTTTAATTAATAAATAAACTATATCAAAATGTAAATAATTATTGCTGAGAGTGCCAATGTAAGTGAAAACCAAAGTAATAATAATTTCAATTTACAAATTATAAATTATTAATTATTCATAGTATAATTAATTTAAAAATAAATAAAAAAACCACAGATATTCCTAAATTATAAGTTTTCATTTCTGTTGGCAGTCCCCATATCTATCTATTTTATTTTTTGATGTATATTATTTGTAAGTAAATAAATACCTTAGGTTTATCCGAGGTCTCAGTCTGGTCGCCGCCCGACATGTCGAAGATTTTCTCGGCGTAGGGCTTGAGGTCGCTCTCTGCGTCGTTAACTTTATTTGTTATGAAGTACACAACGACTGAAAAAATAAGAATATTTATAATACTATCATTTATAATAAACAAAATTAAAGTAAGTAAAGATTTAAAATAAATAAATACATATGTTGCGACATTAACACACAGCATCATCTAGTTCCATGGTAAGCTACACGGCTTGTGTTATGGATACCAGATAGTTGATACACTACACATATACCTACAGGTGTATTTTTCAAGTGGGCGTGGATGGCCAAATCCGAAACTATGAGGAATAACGAAAAATACTCAATCGAGTGTCGGGACCAATTTTCATAAAAACTAATACTGCATCATTGGATTTTTGAAAAGTCAATATTCCTAGCCAAGAATCGAACCCGTTGACTTTGTAAAAAAAACACTGTATTATTATGCTATTCAATAGTGTCGCTAATAAGGAACGCATTCCGGGAAGTAATTACATACGGCAAACTTAAGGAAAGGGCTCATTTTTATCAAAAAAAAAAAAACGTTTTTCCTTTGTTATCTACCTATTAAACCTTAACTGATCAATTGTTCAAAATGATGACCACGCGTTGATTTTGAAAAAAATCACACGCTGCATTATTACACCATTCGATATGGACACTTATATGGAGCTAATTCAGGGAAGTAATGACATACGGCAAACTTAAGGAAAATTTTGGATTTTTATAAACTGCTTCATATTCTAAAGTAATTTCTTTAATAATCATGCCTACCTTGCTTGGCTACCATGCTTAACCTGTACCTTGTTTGGAATTATGCTCAATATTTTTTTCAACATACACCCGCAGCGCATTTATCTTCACAACATTATGTTCTAATTTTACATATTTACAATTGATCAGTTAAGGTTTAATAGGTAGGTAACAAAGGAAAAAAGTTTTTTTTGATAAAAATGAGGCCTTTCCTTAAGTTTGCCGTATGTAATTACTTCCCGGAAAGCGTTCCTTATTAGCGACACTATTGAATAGTGTAATAATACAGTGTGTTTCTTTTTTCAAAGTCAACGGGTTCGTTTCTTGGCTAGGAATATTGACTTTTCAAAAATCCAATGATGCAGTTTTAGTTTTCATGGAAATCGGTCCCGAGACTCCTTTGAGTATTTTTCGCTATTCTTCATAGTTTCGGATTTGGCCATCCACGCCCACTCGAAAAATTCACCTGTATAACTTTAAATACATACATATTATAAATATAAACACCCACGACTGGAGTACAAGCATTCGTGCTGATTACACAAATGAATGCCTCCAGCGGGACTAGAACCCGCGACTGCTGGCACAGCAAGTGGGGTCACTACAAACTGAGCCAAACGTGTCCTCATAAATTTCAAATAAACAAGTGCGCTGAAATTGCCAATTTTAACATCAAATAAAGAAAAAACATGAGTGTACTTTATATATCTTCTGTATTGACTGTGCTGCCAACTTAATAATAAAAAAATAACAATATTGTAAACAAAGAAAAAAGGAAAATGATAAAATATATTTTTATCTATACTAATATTATAAACAGGTAAAGTTTGTAAGTTTGTGAGGTTGTAGGGAGATAATCTCTGGATCTACTGAACAAATTTAAATGAAATTTGGTAAGAAGATAGTTTGAGACCCTGTGAAAGACAAGATACTTTTTATCCCAGAAATCATCCCATAAGGGGGTGTAAATGGGGATGAAAGTTTGTATTGGAAAGCAAGCTAGGGACGAACCCGAGTGAAGCGAGGGTGAGTCGCTAGTTCAAAACAGTTTATATGTGCTTCTGATAGGTTTTTACTGTTATAATTTTTTACCAAATATAGCAGCGTGTGTGATAACTACGAGCATAACGAACGTGATCGACATTTTAGTCATAAAAGATATTTTTTAAAATAAGGTCAAGGAAGATGAAATTTTATCCTTAATTGAGTATCTTGTACAATAGCCTAAGCACATTTTCATTTAAATCGTTTTTGAATATTCTCTATGTGAAAAGCTCTCAACTAGATGTCAGCAATTTAGGGACTATAATATAATTTTTATATGTGCTAAAAATCTATATTTTATTTTTTCTGCCTGCTTATTATCCAGTGCATATTATGGTGAAATACGTAAAGACTACCAAAGAAATGTAAGAACATCTGTAGTTACAGCAATATAACGATCAGAATTATAAAAATATATTGAATTTACATATAATGGAGAAGTTTCATGATGTTGATAATATCATATTTAACGCAATGGAATTATAATATGGATCAAAACTAATGAATCAGTGATATTTTTTTTTGAAATCTATCAATAAATGACTGAGGAATTAATTTAAATTTCGATCGTTAAGGTTAACAAAATGATTTATTACGAGCGCAATTTTAAAGTTCCACAACTTTTTCATTAATTCCTCTTATTTCATTATATTTTACTTATTATTAATACATAAAAAAAATTGGAACCTTCTCCATTGTGTAAACCATGTATTGTAATCAGCATGTATGTATTGTTAGGTATAACCACAAACTGTTCAAACGTTTAAGAGGGAGGTCAAATCTTAAATTTCCTCAATTTGTCAGTCAATGACTCAGTGTTATTTAAAAAACTCGTCCCAAAAAAGCTACAAATTACTTCAGCGGTGAAGTACAAAAAAACAGGTGATAAAAAAGAAAAATGTCTGTTGATAGATGTAAATCATGACTTAATTATTGTAAAAACATATTTAATTACATATTGTGTGTCTTTATCAAAGGAGTACAAATTTTATTACTTATGAGGTAAAATATCATGTGACACATAAAAAGATTTTAAGGGTGGTGAGTGATTCAATACAGTATAAAATTAAACATTCTTTTAAACAAGTAGTTATAGTAAATGATCAAATTATAAAATAATTGTGGTACAGTAGTTTTTGGTACATGTTTGAGATGTACTAATTCTTATATTTGTAATAGTTAACTGATAAAAAACTTAGCAATCATTTTTTGCTTTCATTTTACTTTAGAACGGCCGGACTGTTCGATAAGTTTTTTGGCAATTACAAGTTTGTATTCCAATCGAATCACAAGAACCAAAAATACCTCTATAGTATAGTATAATAGCTCTCATATTATACGGTCCTATATAAAACTAAGGTCAATTTTTTTTGCTAATTGCATAAAAATAAAATATTTATGTTCTTTATAATAAAATACTTACAAAGTCCCTTAGGACAAGATCCGGTCGCAGGACCAACTTCCAGTACAGTAACGGCTGAACCATCTTCAATGAGAGGTGGGAACCGTAACAATGTCAACGGCTCCTTTTCACTGGGCATGATCGTTCCATTGGTTATAAAAACAGCCTTGGATATGTCTGTGCTTTCTGTTGTTTCTGGCACTATAAGATCTTTCGGGCACTCGTTGATGCCAATGACCAAATGGTCGCATTTGAGCGTTTTAGATTTACTGCCAATAACAACCACTTTCTTGCCTTCTTCAACAGTCTTGGTCTCCACGGAGTCGATCGGTCGGTTCAAACAGTACACTCCTCCGAACACCGCGCATAATCTTTAAAGAGATTTCATTGTGTTAAATTTGTATATTAAATAGTTTTATGTTGTCTAAAGGAGATCAAACTATGGAGATTTAGTATTATTAATTTCCTTATTAAAATGAATTATTTGGACTTACTATAAAATAATAGCAAATTGTTTTAATATTACAAAATTAAAAAACAAAACAGCTTCAAGCATTTTAAAGTGGGAATTTTATTGTAGGGAAGAATGTTTATATTAACCATACATATGTTTGTTTCGGTCTGGTGTATATAAAGCACGACATCGGATATTAGTATCCATTTGTATCGATAGCGATGAAGAATGGAAGACGCGGTTTGAATGGTTACTATGTTATTTCTGTATACTTCTAATAGAAAAAAACATGGTGACACAAAACAAATATCAGTCGAGTCAATTATAGGAATACTCTTTTGAAATAACGCCAAAAACATTTCTTAACAAAATGTCAGTCGTGCATCATGCAACGCTAGAAAGTCGCCTTATTTTCGAATGCGCGAACGATGCACATCTGGGTCAATAACCGCACCGCAACACTTTCATGGTTATTTTGCAAAATAACAAATGTATACAAAAAAAAAGATAAAGACGTAGACTAATTTTCTAATATATGATTAAATTATTTAAGACATTTAAGATTTCAAATCTCCTAAAGAGCTCTCTTACTTTTCAAATAAAAAATATCGAATGGCGTATACATTTTAAATATAACATTCAAATAAGTAAATAACAAACAGTCAATCGACAACCTGTTTTAAACCTGTCAACAGAAACCTTTAATCTCGTTTTATTCCCCATTAAAATCTCGCGAAACAAAATTTGTTATTGCAAATATTTGAATAATTCAATACTTCTCTCGCGCCCGTCGCATCTAAATAAAAATAAACTGTACAAGCCGACCACTGTGAGTCAGGATCGTTACGGAAATTTTATGTGGCCGAATTATAAATATGTATTTTTACTTTTTAAATTTTTATTTTTATTTTTATTAGACTCACTGTGTGTTTAAAACGAATTGAGTCTCTACATTCACTTGTTAACAGATAATATTTTATTTGAACACAAACTTTCGAGTGTTTCGTTTATTTGAAAAAATACTGAATATTCATCGGATGAATAATAATAATATGTATTTGACTAGCGACTCAACCTCGCTTCGCTCGGGTTCGTCCATAGTTCCGTTTTAGCGTTTAGTATACATTTTTTAGAATTGAGATATTTTCCCGAAGTAAAAAGTATCCTATATGTTGACCCGGATAACCAGCTATTATCATACCAAATTTCATCATAATCTGTCCAGTGGTTTTCTCGTGATGCGACAGATAGACAAAAATTCTAAAAACTAGATTCGGTCTCAGTATCGATTATAATGACTATTTCAATAAGATTATCCAAAAAAATATTTAATGTACAGATTCAACTCAGATAGAATTTTATTATATGTATAGATGAGAAAATTTCAATAAGAGGATACCAATAATTAATTCACGTGCTAATAATAATAAAATGGTATGGTAAAGGTTAATAACTTTGGACGAATTTCAGTATATCAAACTGAAGAATAAGTACATATATGTATAATAAATACCACATAAAATATTAGAGCAACAACCTTAAAACAAAATGGCAAAAGTATCAATAAATATAAAAAAAAATATATTTTTATTTACCAAATTCAGACTTACCGACAGAAGCATTGTGGTAGTTCGCCACCGCCATACATCGGCCACAGGAATGGGGTGTTCCCATAACGACCAAGGCTCATGAGGAACTTCTTACATTCCCTCACTCCCTCCAAACATGGCATATTATCAGTTCCGCCCGCGATCGCAAATAGCACGTAATGAATCAAATTCGGGGTCAGCCCTTTGTGAGTCAAATACTCCTTGAAAGTTTTGTCATCCCAGTCTACGAAAAAAACGTTTATTTATTAAGAATCAAAATAATATGGAATTTAGAACATCTATGCATTAAATTTTATTTTTTGTGTTAAAGATGGAATAGAAAATTCAGCTTAATTATATTATTTATTTTAATTTAAAATCTAGCAAAGGTAAAAGACAAAAGGCACCATTGTGCTGAATATTTCATAAGCAGTAGAAGTATCACTTGAATTTGATATCATGTCATTCTGTTGACTATAGCTAGCTTTATTTTCATTGACTAGCTGATGGCTTTATATAGTGCAGTTTTGTAATTATTGTACACAAAAAAAAAATATGGCAGATAAAATTACTGTCAAAAATTACGTATTTCCTAATTAATTAGAGATCCCTCTAATAGATACACCTATTAGGTATTTAAAAATCAATCATTTAAATTGGGTCAACTAAATCGTTCATTATTCTATTATTTCCAATACTTCAGTACATTCACCTTTAAATTCATTGTTCATTTCCTCCTCGCTGTAACCAACGATCGAGGTTAGCATTTTCATCAGCATCCTCTTTTCAACAATGCTGACCGCCTCGGTAGCGAACACGTCGGCCCTCGAGCAAGGCACCGGCATCAGCTTGTCATTAAGCCAAGTGAGCACACGTGTTACACAACGAAACTCGACATAACGGGCGATATTAGAAGATATCAGGAGTTCTACCAGCGGCCCCCGAGAAAACAGCAACTAGACAAAGGAATAGCGACTTCAATGATTTATTCATTTAACGTGCATGTTTAATACGCATTAATGTCACCTTGTTACCTATTAGCTGATCAAATATTTGGTACTAGCAACTCACCTTCGCTTCGCTTGGCGTTTATCCCTAGACAAAAACAAACCAATCCCACGGGAACCGTACATTTTGTCCGGGATAAAAAGTAACCTATGTGCTATTCCAGAATCTATCTCTGTGCTAAATTTCACCTATATCCGTTCAGGCGTTCTAGTGTGAAAGAGTAACAAACATCCATTCATCCTCATAAACTTTCACATTTAAAGTATTAGTATGGGTATGGATTTCTAATATTATATTATCTTATTGCGAAAATGTGTTTATTTCCCCTTCATGCCTAAACATGATTTTTAATACTCTCTATTAAAACTTAAATTGTACCTAATTTTTTAGACTACTTCCTTTCTTCGTCCAAGATCCGGTAACTGAATAATCTATAAAATATACTTATGTTATTCAAATACCGTAATCGACCGACAATATCTGAGCGAAGCAAGGTCAGGTCGCAATTATATCATACATATTTAAAAAACAAAGTTTTATATAAGAGTTTTTTATCGATTGATGATGATGAGATGAGATGAGTTTGACCGAAAAATCACTGAAAGTCTAAATAGCTCTAATAGAAAGTTGCAAACATTATTTGTTGCCTTGGACGCTTAAGTTTAGATATGTAATCGTTCGCATTGTTGACGAATGATGTAATATGTTTAAAAATATAATTAAAGTGTATGTCTAATTTAAAAAACAGATACGGCTGGTTGCTCATATTGTTATGTACGTTGATATGGTTACTTGCAAGACAACAGTCTTAATAAACTCTTAATGGCTGCAAATCTTCTGATTAGAAAAACCAATATACAGGAGAATTACTAGCGAATGAAAGATTTTAGTATAAGACATGTGTTATTTATTATCATCTAAACAAACGAGTCATGGCCAAAAACTTGTTTTATATAAAAATGTACACTAGAGGTGTATTATAACTCTTCTAAAGGCAAACAAAATAAGAATGTTAATCATTGTCTAAATATAACTAAGCCATTGAGAAGAGTAATTGAAAGTGTTTACAGAAGACTTGAAGTCTGACGCTTAATTGGATTTTCGTGGAGATATAAAAAAATATATTGGCCAATAAATATTTAACTCGGATACTTAGTGAATAGAGTAAGCAAACAACTGATAAAACGACTTTGAAGTTTCGCTGAAACTCAACAGAATTTGCGCCAATTTATGTGATAAAAAAATAAATTTAGACTAATCACCAATCTTTTAAAACTTTATCTACAAATACCATCCGTCTTTACATTCTTTGCAGTATTTATTTGGACAACCACTGAAGATAGGTTAAGAGTTGAAAGAAAAGATAATATAATTAGATATACAAAGGAGGCATGTCAAAATACTACAACGTTTACAAATATTTAAGTCTCTATGTTGTCATTTGCATTTGAAAGTTAGCTGTTACACTGTAATTGTATTCACAAGACGTTTATTTAGTAAACTAGCATTGCCCGCGGCTCCGCCCGCGTTCAGATGACTAAAAACCAAATTCTTAGGTTTTACATATTAGTATACTCTTACATTGCAGTTTTTGTATTTTTTCTCAGAAATGAGATATTTTCCCAGGGTAAAAAGTATCCTATATGTTGACCCGGATAACCAGTTATCACCATACCAAATTTCATCAAAATCCCTCCAGTGGTTTTTCTGTGATGCGGTAACAGACAGACAGACAGACAGACAGACAGACAGACAGACAAAAATTCTAAAAACTATAGATTCGGCCTCTGTATCGATAATAATGTTTATTTCAATAAGATTTTCCAAAAAATATTTAATGTACAGATTCGGCTTGGTTACAATTTTATTATATGTGTAGATTACACAAAACTGTAAAAATAAATGAATTAAACATAAAACATACCTTTGGGGTCATATCAATATAAAATTTCCTGTACTCAGTCGCGAAGTCGTTTTGACTCCAAATCTTTTTAGGAGGATCAGCCTTGCCATCTTCAGTCTTACCATCTTCTCCTTCGGCCTTTTCTTCTTCTTGCGGGGAATCCCTAACCAAAATAATAAATATTATATTCTGATTCTAAGAAATATACCTACTACATCAAAGAAATTGATACTTTAAAGTCTAAACTATTGTAGATCGTCAAAATTCTTTTTACTTATACAGACGGGAATTTTCGCACATAAAAATAAATAATATAATCAATTTATAGCGGGTGTTATTATAGTAGGTATATACATTAATAATTATCTGAAAAAAAGTGAAGGGGAAGATTGAGTAAGACACGCCAAAATATATAAAGTTTTAATCATTTCGTCTAACCACCCAAGTCCAATGAATGTCAATGGAGTTTTGTAAATTTCATTTCAGCTAGCTAAACAAATCCAACTTGACCTTCCCGTTCAAAGCTCTCGTATCGAACCAAGGGTCAAGATATATGATAGTGAACTAAACAACAATGAATACGCAGGCGGAGCCGCAGGCAGTAGTAATAGAGGCATTTAAAGTATTAAAGTAAACGGTCAAACGAATGTTTGTTATATTATTACTGCCGCACTGTCGCACAGAATCGCAATGCAGTGTCTTTGCAGCTAAATATACAGAAAGATATCTAAAATTGTATGTTAAAATGTAAATTTTGTTGTACGTGGCGCAATTAGTACGACGTAAGAGATGTATAAACGAATTACGTAAAATCGGTGTGTATAAATAATAATCTAAATTACTAAGATTATAAAGAGGCAGAGTTTGATTGTTTGAATGCGCTAATCACAGGACCTACTTATCCAATTTGAAAAAATCTTTTTAGATAGCCCATTTTAGGAAGTTGAGGTACTATAGGCTATATAACATCATGGTACTGCCCAAGGGCGCAGGGCAATAATCACAAATGTCAACAAATCGGGCAGACTTCCACTATTATAAAAGTATATATTATAATATATATACATAGGGAGTACATGTGAAGTTTAACCTGTCTGTTATAAGTGTATTTATACTTATCAATATTTTTTTTAAAACAGCAATTAGTTTTTATAGGCATTAAATATTAAGAATACTAAATGAAAAGACTGACTGTTTCAAATCAAAGAAAATATACTAATTATACTTACTTATTTATGTACCACTGCTCATTAAGATTGTAAACTTGAAGCTGTCTATTAGGGTCAGAGTTGACCTCTTTGATAAATTTTTGCAGGCCATCAAAGTTGTAAGATGCCCACAAACCTCCATAATGATCACTGAAGTCCAAGTGAAGGACATCTTTTCCTATTCGACTACATGCTGCGGCGACAATGGATTCCACCATTCCTATTGACATTTTTAACAAAATTGTATTTAACCTAAATATAAGTTTGTGTTAGTAAATATATATGTGTAATTAATTAAAACTATATTTGATCCTCATAAGATGTGTGTGATTTAAAAAAAAAGATAAGGTATGAAAAAAAGAGGAATGCTTATAATGTGAGGAACTAATAAATATTGAAACATAAAAATCAACGGCCATAATATGACAAACACTGCTAATAATTATATGCCATAGAATGAGGTAGTAATTTTAATTTCCACTTGAGGCAAGTCTAGCCAGCCTATTATGGAAATAGAATACACTATAGGATAGTAGGTCACTAACATTGTGTGGATAATATGTTATATATTGTGTGTGTGTGTGTGTGTGTATATAATATATTGAAATGCAAGGAAAATTATGAAATAAGAACATTTAACTTATATACTTTCTTATTGTCTATTTGTACTTTCTCTTTTTGTCCCGCTATTAACGCTATATCCCACATACGTACATGGATTGACTGGAAGAGAGCGCATATAGAGATAAATCCACTTTTGCCAATATCACTTTCTGTGGGTTTTTTAATTTATTTGTGCAATAGATAAATATATATATATATATATATATATATCATAAATCTCTAAATAAGGGCATAAAAAAAGGACTTCCCTATGGATACCCTTACTATTGTTGTAAAGGTAAAAGTGTATTCATGAGTTTTTTCTTTTACCCACCAAGCAATCAATAGATTGATTTTATTTATTGAACAAGTTCAGAGTGAAAAAGACTACATTTATTTTCTATAAAGAAACTTGGTTCCCAAGTATATAATTCTATCACAGAAAGTTATTCAGATACTTCAGAATTATATTAAAAAAATTAAAGAATATTATATTTAGAACTAAGAAATTATTAATTACACAATTAAGTATTTCTGTAATTTAGAGGATTTTTTAAGCCTAGCAATTTTAAGCTCGAAAAATAATAAAAACTAAGTAATATATTAGATTGAAATCACAAAATTTATCTAATTTGCTTAATACTTTTTTTTAATCACACACATTGACATAAAATATATGTCATTACTATTTATTGGTGTATACTTTTTATGCCTAATATTATATTTCAAATTAGATTTTTATCAAAAATGTAAATTAATTCTATTTCTTTGTACATTTGGGGTTGTTACGTGTCCAAATTAAAGAGACAATGAATGCGATGTAACTTCGCCAATATTTCATAAATTAGGAAGCTTACAACTACATAGGCAATATCACCATAAAGATCATTAAATTATCAAAAGTATTTTAAATTTCATCCAAGCATATGAAAAGTATTTGACTATAATTCAGGCCTGTAAAAAACGTTCGGCTGTACAACTCGACCGAAGCGAATGAAAAAAGCTAAGATCGATACCTAAGTAGGCTACCTATCGCCATCACGCCCGGTCTCATTTAATAAATAATATAAGACTTACCCGTCCCAACTACGATGACCTGGAAGTCGGTCGGTAAATCGTCATCCATTTTTATGTCTCAATTCGTCCGCCACAAATTAAATTTTTGAATTTAAATAATTAAATGTAAAATGTGCCTGCACTGTACAAAGGATTTTTACTTTCTCTGACATTTGTGAATGACAGTGACAACTGACAACTAAGCAAGTACGATCGGATATTTACGTTTCATATGTACTTCAATGATGATACACCAATTTTCAAAAAGCAATAATAATATTCTAAATCTTTAATTTAAATTTTAAATTAATAAATAATGAAAATGAATTAATTAATAGTCTACAAGTAAGTTATCTAAAAACAAAATCTTGATTTAACAGAAAAAAATCATATTTCTACACTAAACGTGTTACAAGTCTACTTCATTTGTTATTTATATTTCAAATCTATAAGATAAATTAATAAAAACTTTTAATATTACACTCTGACAAAAATATGATTTAAACGAATATCACACAAAGAGGAGAGAATAATATTTTATCTTTTTCTAAGCCGGATTCTTATAATATTCCGCATTTTTAAAAACAAATTAGTAAAAATAACAATGGTTAGTATGGTAACCTAATGCAAGCGGTTACGATGGCAACCATGACGGTTTTTCGTGACGATTTCTCATGACGCGAACTTGAAATTTTATTCTCATGCGCGCAAAGAAGTTTCCCTTCAAAAATTCAATGAAACTTTATAAATATTAATACTTTTTCCGTGAACATTTAGATTAATTTGAGCGTAAATGTATTGAACTACTAATGTAAGATGATTTTTGTACAAAATTTGCGTCAAGTGACCTTTACAATCATTTATATTACCGCTACGAAGTAGGTACTTCAAGGGATCATTTACTTAAAATGAAATATGCCATAGAAATTAATTATATACCTACGATATTTTCGTAATATTTTTATATAAGTAGGTAAATTCTTTTCGTCTATTTATTCATATAATTAATCAAATTATATTTTTATACCTACACCTGCTTATTACTTATATTTCAAATACTTGCCTGTGTGAAGTCTTCAAATACATAATATAGACGACAAAAAGAGAAATCGATACATATAATAAAATTGTAACTAAGCCGAATCTGTACATTAAATATTTTTTGGAAAATCTTATTGAAATAAACATTATCATCAATACAGACTGAATCTAGTTCTTAGATTTTTTGTCTGTCTGTTACCGCATCACAGAAAATCCACTGGAGGGATTTTGATGAAATTTTGTATGGTGATAGCTGGTTATCCGGGTCAACATATAGGATACTTTTTACAGCGTGAAAGTGTCTCATTTCTGAGAAAAAATACAAAAACTGCAATATAAGAGTATACTAATGTGTAAAACCTAAGAATTTGCTTTTTGGTCATCTAAACGCGGGCGGAGCCGCGGGCAAGGCTAGTATGAAATAGAATAAAGAATAATCCATTAATTTATATTTCATTTTAGTCTGGCTAAAGTGCAACTTTGCAAAAAAATAGTATTCCTCGAGTGTCCAAAACACTTTTTGCCCTATTTAAGAAAAACCATTATCTATAAAATTGTATCCTATAGATACCATTTTATAGATAATTCGATGATTCAATGTTTATTAAAAATGATACTAATGAACTTGGATTTAAAAAGTATTGAACACCGACACGAACCCTAACCTTTACATACCGAAGGTAAATTTAATTTTGGAAAATCAATTCTCTGACAGCTATATATATCTTACGACCAATTTGCTAGTAGGATAATACGTATTTAGAATATTATGTACCTACGTCAGATTATTTTTTATACATATTTTTATGCAAAATAAATCTGAAGACACGTAACTAGTAAATATTTATTTAGGCATCTAAAGATTTGCGATGGTACATTTTCACTGTAACATCATAATATCATAAAAGCGTAATTAATATAGTCATGTCGTCAATGCACGTCACTAGTTGCAATCCGCTTTGGTGGTTAGAGAAACCGACATTTATTGAGTCATATTTAACTTTATTGTAGTTTTATGTTCTTCGAAACCGGGTACTGTTTACACAGGAAACCAAAAATGCGATCATCAAAAATGAAACGACAGTTGAGTTCTGTTTTATATTTACAATATTTTTACATACATTTCAACATTTTACAGGCTACTGGAGCTCTTTTTAATTCGAGCAACGAACAGTTACATAAACTAACACGTAAATCTAATTCGTAATAAAAAACGATCTGTGTTAGTTAATCTACTGGGCCCGCGATATACGGGATCGACACACTAGAATCAATAAAACCCTGGTGTGCGTATTACATTGTTACTAAACGAGAACAGTGGCAGTATCCTTGAGAGTAATATTCGTAGGTAGGTTCAAGCAATATTTTATTAGGCCTCTCCCGTTCAAATTTATTGTTCAAAGGACGAATTGGTCTTGTGTGCCCTTTTAATGGGTGAGGGATAATTCAAACACTATACAAATATACAGTTTAAAATTGACTCGACGACTACCCCTACCGAGTTAATACTACCTACACTTTAAAACGCTGCGAAAAGTTCATTATTCGAAATATACGTGGCGTCGAACCGTAAATGAGAGTTTACGTTGGTGTACTAACATCATTCATATTATAAAGAACGTCAATAAATAACTTAGAAAAACGAACAAAGTATAAGTAAGTAGGTACTTAGTGTTACCAAGGGACATGTCACACGGGTAGGTATTGGTTTCTTAAAGCCTTTAATATTGCATAGGGGTGTACAAAATTATTTCTAGTATTTATAAATATTAAATATTAATAATTAATAAATTAAAAGATTTTCTTAAGTGCCGATCCAAAAATTAATTGTTCATATTTTCTTCGAATATTTCCGGCAATATTAAATTTAACATTTTACTCTTTTATAAATACGAGCTGTAGTTTCTTAACGCGATAGAAATAAAATTAATAGCATAGAAGTGACCAGTCTCAAGGAGTCAAAAATTCTTCGAAAAGTTACAAATACGAACGTTATCACACTTGTATTTTCGGCTACATACAACCGTGAAGCCATAATATAATTCTCTAGACTCGCATGTTATCTTAGCCTCCTACTCGAACAGATCAATTATAAATTGAATATTCATTTAACATCCGCTTATGAATTTTATAACAACCTATGTTGATAAAAAAAGTCTAAATGTAAGTGCTAGTACATTAACAATAGCTTCGTAATATTTACATACACTACTTTTGGACAATCTATAGATAACATATAACATAAAATACATTTGTGCGTACATTTCGCGTGTTCATATCAATATTTTTTTCAGTATGAAATAAAAAAAAACAAAAATAAATTCGATCTTCAATTTCGAAATCAGTTTTATATTTAACAAATACTTGTACAAAATGAACACACGAATATAATAAAATTGCGAAATGACAGCTACAATTAAATTTTAAAATAAACATCTGATTATTCTCAGTAAATATATTAATGTGCCATTTAAACACTAATTCGGCAGATCATTATAATACCTAGGTTTTTAAAGAGAACACTAAGTGGTGACAATACCAGCGGAGTTAATGATATTAGCGATCTAGGACCAAAAAAAAGTTCGCTATTGCAATGTATACATTTTCGATATTTAACGGTTTTATGAATAATGATACAAAGTAAATAAAATAAGTAAACTACAAAAGATAAACAAAAAAATCAGATCCATTTTAATTAAACTTGATACATTAGACATCGATACGACATCTGCGAACAGAACATATCTAATCAACGTAAACTTACAGATATAAAACAAATCTCACGTTCACTCAGCAGCCACTTGGCCACTTTTGGGAAACTGAGTACCGATTCTGAAACTATACTTAACTCCTTAATATTATATGCAACATATAAAGCATTAGAATTTGACTAGTAAGCTTTGGATTCAACCAGTTTCAGGCATCTCATAAAATAAAGGCCGCAATCACAATTAACATTTCTATCACGAGGACATTAACATTGCGATACACTTATTAACAAAACAAATTATTTACACTTGTAATATAATATGCAACATCAAAATATCGACACCTTCGCATTGCAACAAAATTATGACTATTTAAAAAAACTATTGAGCTTCGATAAAGCTGCAAATAGTTATATTAAAGTATATACACATAACTATACATATTTTTGGGCATTTTAAATAAATTCAATGTGATGATATGTCAATGAAAAAACAATGTTATGTTACCATTAAAAAAAAGTAAGTGCTACAAAAAGGTCGATATTTTAACGTAATATGATAACCAGCAAAAGTACTGGTGACTAGAATAACGTTTCACGAGAATGAGAAGCGCGGTCTACGCGCAACGGGAGTACCGGCCGGCTCGTGAGTTCGGTACAATCGTGTGCGCCTGCGTCTGGACCACCGCTGTCAGTCGAAAACTGTTCGACCTCGTCGTCGGTAGTATCTGCATCGTCCTCTGCAAACACGGAATCCGCACCCACCGACGCGAGATCGCATTCCACCGCGAATGACGGTCCCACACTACCTACAGAGGCTAGCGGCGCCAACCGCTCACTGGGACATGGCGATAAGCGTCGCTCCGGTAACGAACAAACAACCGACGACCCGCGCCTCTCCAAATAGGAACTTCCCGAGCTCGAGCAAGTCGCTGAGCTCAAGCGCCGATCACGAGGTCCCGACGCTCGTCTTTCACCAAAACGTAGCGCGGAACCCGGAAGTGAATCTCCGCGTAATGTTGACAGCCTCCGAGGCGGCGCAAGGAGGCTGCCGTAGCCCCCGCCGTAAGATGCGAAACGAGATGTTCTCGGCCATAACGGCTCTTCCCCTAGTGAAGGACGAGACAAGCGGGCTCGTTCCGACAATGCCTCTTCTATAGCCGCAGTAAGTTGTCGTTCTTCTTCTACAGCCTGCTCTTCTGCGACCACAGCTTCGGCTAGTTCTACTATTTTAGGATCGTTCAAAGCTTTCACCGATTTACTCCGGCTCTTGTAAACAATTAAAAATACCATTAAAGCGAAAAAGCCGCCTAGTGTAGCGGCTATGCGCACGCCGGTCATGACGTCGTACGTAGCATAGAATTCGATGCGTACGCGATCTCGGTCGGCTTGCGAGCGCTCTGTAGTATTGTTAAGTGCATTTGTTTCTCCGCCAGCCCATCCATCCTGATGTTCCATGGCGCGGTCAAGTGTTCATAGCCTGTAAACATAACGATAGTTAGAAAATTCTTATCGGAACCCTGAATAACATATGCCAAGAGCTTTTAGATAAAATTGAACCTGTTAAGATAAGCATCGATGTAATAAAACGTAACGAAAAAATATTTGATTTATTTCGAAGTTTCGTATTTATTTCAAGTAGTATAGTGCTATTAAGTTAGTAAATAAGTTTTAGGTACAAATATGTACCTAAATTAAATCTAATTTTTGTTGCCTACGTTTATTTTCTAGAAACGGTGTGTAACTGGAAGAGCGAACAACAATGTTGTCGCTAAGCGATTTCCGTTTGCCAGTTGCCGCCCAGCCCCGACCGACGTATCTGGGACACGGCATATCGCATAATGTAGCATTGCTTTTGCACCTAGAATCCTTACTTTTGGATTATATTAAATATGTTGAATGTATATGTATACATATAATAAAATTCTAACTGAGCCGAATCTGTACATGGAATATTTTTTGGATAATCTTATTGAAATAGACATTATTATCGATACAGAGGCCGAATCTAAAGCTTTTAGAATTTTTTTGCCTGTCTGTCTGTCTGTTACCGCATCACGGAAAAGCCACTGGAGAGATTTTGATGAAATTTGGTATGGTGATAGCTGGTTATCTGGGTCAACATATAGAATACTTTTCACCGCGGGAAAATATCTCATTTCTGAGAAAAATCAAAAAATACAAAAACTGCAATGTAAGAGTATACTAATATGTAAAACCTAAGAATTTAGTTTTTGGTCATCTGAACGCGGGCGTAGCCGCGGGCAATGCTAGTCTTTCCAATATAATAAACATTCTCTGATATATTTTATTGGTTTTAAGTAAAAGTCGTGGTCCGAATTCGCGAATTATTTTTTAATCTCAGTAAATGTGGATTAAAGAATATATTATAGATTTTAAATAAAACTATCTTTTCGGATTTTTTCGCGGATTTATTTTGGATTTTTGGTTCCCACCGTTTCGAATGCGTGGTCGTGACCATAATTGCTGTTTTAATGAATTAGTATTCAATATTATTATAAAATTGTAAATAAATATTATAAAATTGAATATAACATTTTAATTATTGATATTATATCAAAATACTCTTAAAAGTTATTATTTATTCATGAAATCCTTAACCACTTTTTTTGATATATTTAACTTGTATGTTTTTAATCTATACATTATCAATAAAGAATAGATGACGATCTTTTGAGTATACATATATATCACAAAAAAACTAAATCTGTTGAAACTGATCAGATAATGTTGTAGGTAGAATTGGTAAGCTCAGGTATTTTAATGAAAGGTAGAGATATACTGGAACTTGAAGATGGAAGGATAATCTTCATTGCACAAATTTTAAATTGGCAAAAAAATTTCGTATTTAACAGTAAAATATTAACAAACACATAATAATATTATGTACTTGATCATAACTTACAGGCAATAAAAAAAATAGAGATACATAATATGCTAATATAAAAAAGCAATTCCGAATATAAATTTTTTTTTCTTCTCCTTTTACAACGAACCTTTGTTATTTGGGCCTACGACGGTTATTTATAAAGCAAGCTCTCACGTACCTAACACTATCAACGATATACAGTAACAAGTAACAATATTACTACATCTAGTTTATATTACATCTTAATCTAGTTGTTCTTTTATACCGAGAGTATTATAAACAAATAAGAGTTTACTGGAATATAATGTTTATATTTCAAGGGCGTAACTTTACGATGTTTTATTGTGGACGGATAATGGAAATGTTTTGGCTCAGCTCATAGGATTATCAATTTTACTATTACGATCATAATCAAACATTAATGCATTATAGATACTATTTTCGGACATTGTTCCTTGAATATAAAATGTAATCAACTCATTCATCCTTAAAACAAAACAATCTATTTCTGACCAATATATAAAACGTATTTTATAGCAAAGTCTTAGACGTAACGTACGACTAAACTTTAAATACTTCTTCAGACTTTTGTAAATGTTCTGGTATACATATATTGATATATTAGCCGAACAATAAAACTGCAAGTCTTTGATAATGGCGAGCGAATTTTAAAACAAAGAGTAAGAATAGTATTGTACAGATTTCAATGACGCTGATTTCGCGATGTATTCGGAGGTTGGTTTTTGTATTGTTTATTTCCTGCAAATATGTACAATGTCTTTGGTGGTGATGCATAAAAACTTGTATATTTTTTTATAACAATTGTTAAATATCAAATGTGTTGTAGAACTTTTTTAAGTTAATCTTGGAAAAGAATGATAAAAATATTTATTAGATATTGTAAAAAATATTTTAATAAGCTACAGGAAGTTACATAAAGTAAAAATGTATTTGTCAAAAAAATATTCACATATTGTTTACTATATTAAAATTAAATTATCAGTTTAAAAGAGGATAGCATTTATCAAAAATAATATGCATTTGATATTTTAATTCTGTACCTTTAGTACCTTTGTTTTGAAGTTTCAAATTGCAGCTGTTCAATATAATGCACATACAATGAGACTAAATATAGAGTACAGGTAAGTAATAAACAGTGGATGAAGAAACAACATTCAAAATTATAAGCTGACTTCCCTGCTCCATTTTGCAAACCGCTTAATGGAAACAAAGGAACACCAGTATGTTGTGTCCTAAATATTAACTTATAGTTTCACAGCACACCTAGTTATGCAGCTTTCATATTTTATACACCTATAATGACACCTGTTTGGAAATCAATTGTTTTTTTTAAACTACTTGTTTTACTTATCACTTCATATATTTTGTGCACATGTTTAGTAGTATTGTTATGATATTAATAGTTAAATTACATATTAGTGTTGTATATGCATAGATTTGTAACTGACTGAAATCATTATCATTATTTTTAACAAAATATTCATTGACTATTGTCATATTTATTATTTCCATGCCTTATATTAGTTATAATAAAATATATATATTTCATCTTATCTAATAATGCATAAACTAACCTATTTAAAGACTTCAAAAGGATCTCTATTGTTTTCTATGTGGCTTTTGTCACTTTTGATGAGATCCTATTGGAGTATTTCAATAGGGTATACTGATAGATCTTGTACATTGAAACTGGAAGAATAATTGTTGTTTGAATATTAAAGAATGTCTTGATATTAAAGAATGTCTTGATATTAAAAAATATAATATTGAATATTAAAGAATATCTTAAATATATTAGACCTATTGTATAAAACAGAATGTAAAAATAACTGCCATATGTCAGAGTAAAATATATTTTTTTAAAAACTCATAAAAAGTAATAATAGTATCAATATAATAGTACCTATCAGTAGTAGTAGTCAATTCAATTTAATTAAAAAATGAGAAACATTTTAAATCTAAGACTTTGCTCACGAGTACAACTTATTATAAATTTATGTTTATAATATTAATTTATGTTCCTTTTAAAGTAAACTATTTAGAATATTATAAAATTAAAGTTTATATTTACCACTGATAGAGCATGATCCGAAGCCCGTACAAATTGTCAAATATCTTAGGCGACGAAGATTTATAATGAACATGTCCTTGGTATGTTATTAAAATTTAAACATCCATACATTGGAAATAAAAAAACACGAATGGTGAAAACGAAAGCAACAGTTTAATGCGCGCCGATTTTTTTTTTATTGTAGATATTAATTTGCGTCAATAATTACGTTGGATTGTACATTACGAAATAACAATCTGGTACATCTAAGACTTAATGTCATCACTAGGAAATTATAGCATTAAAAGTAACTGAAATACTGCTAAAAATTTGACTTTCTTATTTATAAAAAGCACTTAAACATTTTTAGATTTCAAGAACCACCACCTAGCCAATGACACTAATTCACTAATAATAAGCACTCTGTGCTCTTCAACTGCCTACTTGAACTACAAAAATGTCAAATTCCTAACTTTTTGGTCACATCCACAGAATAAATATGGACGTGACATATGCTGCTATGTAGCTAATGCAGCTATTTAAAATCTTGAAATTAATTCTTATAAACTCCTGTGACTACCAATATATTTTTGCCGCTGGCAATAAGAATATCTTCGCCAATTGTGAGCAAATTCTCATAATACTTATTGTTTCTTCCTCGCATATCAGATTATATATATTCCCATAAATACGTTCCAAAAAAAAATCACTCCTGATGGACAGCACACACCATCGAATTACATATCATGATATATGTATATTAAAGTATAAAAATATTATTATTATTATTATTTATTCTTATGTGAAATCTGTTGCGAGCGTATAAAACTGGATGTAGCGTGAAGACTGACCAAAATTCGATGGATGCGCGGATTGGTGTGTGCTTGCCACTAAAGATCTATGATTTAGGAAAAAGTTAACTTTTTTAAATTAAATTAAAATAAAAACAATTAAATAAAGAAGCAGATTAGCAGCCGGTACCTATCAGTAGTTTATGTTTTATTCATCCGTATCCGTTCATACTAATAGAGAAGAATTTTACCATTTTCTCCCGCCAGATAGTGCGATCACTATGATCGTCAGTATCATAGACCAAGAACAAGTCAGTATAGTGTAAAATTCTATAATGTGGCTGGTTTTTTTCATTTCATTTAAAATTTAATTAAAATTACAAATCGTGCAGTGCTAGGATGCAAAGAAAATAGATATCATTTGTTCCCAAAAGACAAAAAGTAAGAAATTGTGGGCTAAAGCAATAAGACATCCAAAATTATCGAAATCACAATCTTTACATTAGTAATAAAATAATAAGGCTATCTGGACATCATTAATTTAATAGTGCAGAATTGAGGTTATATTTTTCAAACTTTGATATTTTTGAAGTAAAACTTCTTTATGCACGCTTGACTTAGGGAGTAAGATGGTGAATGCGTGACGAGAGCGGTACAAAAATGTGATCGGGCGAGGCAAACGTTTGTTGCCGTGGTAACTATTGTTATTGTCTAACAAATGATATATTATATTACTTTCCTATTATCCTAGTAATATGCCTAATATGCGTTATTTAATTATTTTCATTAAAATTTACGAGCTGAGAGTTGTGACATACTGGATGAACCTTTAGATATTTTCGTTCTGTTACGCCAAAGAAGTTTAACTTCTCACGTGCGTACATAAGTACACACACTCGTATTTTTTAGTATCTCACCTATCCTAATTATTTAAAACATAAATCGAATTTTATAAAGAGTACCGCTTACCTAAAGAAGTTTTACTTCTTGCGCATGTACACATTCATACACGCACTTTTAATTTTTTTTTATTTACGAAAATATTTATTTCCTCCACTTGAAACTTTGTGGGATTACTCTAGATAATAAGTACTTCGCACAAAAAAAATCAAGGGTCTACTGGGGAACTCGCTTATAAAAAACGAGCCCTGTACTTTTTTACATTTTAATTATAGAGTTTTATACAAACTTTCATCCCCCATTTTATCCCCTTACGGTATTGAATTTCGAAAAATGCTGGAACATGTATTTATTTAATTGTATTAAAGAGCATTAATATCAAGTTTCAAGTAATTCGAATCATAAATAGTTCTTTGCTCATATAAACTTTATTACCCCCTAGGGATAAATTTCGAAAAAAAAATTATATTTATTTCTTATTTTTTATCTTAAAGCTAAACACCATTTTCTGTGTATTTCATTAAGAATGACAGAGTTTCATACAATCTTTAACCCCTATTTTACCCACTTAGAAGATGAATTTCGCAACATCCTTTCTTTTCAGATGTCTACATCATATATAAAGGAATACGTCTTCCAAATTTCACGTTCTACGACCAGCAGTTAAGGTTGTGTGTTAATCCATCCAGTCAATCAGGACCACCACAGGATGCACCTCTCCTTTTCAATTCTTCCTTCAGCTGGTCTAACTTCCAGGTACAATATATTGCATAGGTAAGATACGGACACAAAAGAAGAAAAAAACAGGCACAAAAACATATCATAATAAATTGCATTATTATCTCAAACTTAGACTGAATGTAAATAGATCATACATGTAGCGCCCTCATTTCAATAAATTTTTGGAATTGTAATTTAGAAATATGAAGTGTCACAGACTATATAGTAAACGTAAGGTAAGTGATGTCAAATGTGTGATCAGTCAGTGATGTGTCAACTGTCAACAAAACTAAATGTACAATTAGCCAAAACAACCGCTCTTTTTATTTATTTCTTCAATATTTTACTTTATGTGAATAATATTTTATTTGATGATCGTCTACATTTTACTGCCACATTTTCATAAAAAAATCAATTATAATATTATATCATGTCTGAAGAATGGGATGAATATGTGAAAGATCCTCGTATAATTTGTAAATATGGAAATGAATGCTATCAAAAAAACCCTGAACATCATAAAAAATATAAACATCCACCCCAGCTAAAAGCTAAGGCTGCTAAAAAGCAAAAAAATAACCGCTTTCAGCCGTATAACAAAGTTATAAACGTCAATGTAGAATCCAATGATGAAAAGAATATTGAAGAAGCAGTTGAGGAATTGAAAGAAATGAAGTGCAGTGTTGATAATCAGGCATCTGGCTCAACAGAAAAAATAGATAATGGAGAAATAGATGCAACACAAGATGTTCAAAAATTATGTGTCAATACTGATAATATATCTTTTTATGATAGAGATTCAAATCTCACTATTTTAAAGGAATGTTTTTTAGTTGAAATGCCAACAGATTTCTTCAAATTTTATGAGTGTCTCAAGGAAGATTCAGAAGATATAGAAAAAATGTTAGCCACTGTTAACTTACAACTTATTGGTCCTTTTGAGTTGTTTTTGGGTAAATTACCTAAACTCGAAAATAAAGATTTATACTTAATACACTGGAGATTTTATTTTGATCCACCAGAGTTCCAAGTTTGTATATAAGTGTTTTATTTTAATAAAGTATTTTCTTTGACTATTTATTTTTAAATAGTACTTATTTCACTATACAATTTAATTTACTTTCAGGCTGTTTTAAAAAAGAAAGGAAATAGTGAATTTCATATTGGATACTATAGAGATGATCCTAAAGAGAATCCAGTGTTTTTAGCTAAGAATGATAGTTCTTCTGGTTACACCTTAACACCTATTTCAGAAAATATATTTGGAGCAGTATAGTATGTACTATTATTGTTTTCATTTTATATATATTTTTTCAAATTAACAACTATTTTTTTATTGATTGTTTTTTATATAGCCACTACTTGCAAGCTGAAAAGAAAACATCTCCATTTATTTCAATGGCATGTCAAAAGTTGATGGAGAAAGTGAAAAAATGGGCAGACCAAAGTAATTTTTCCCTAGAAGAATTTAATATGAAAAAAAGAATTCAACAAGTAGTATGTCGAACTTTCCACAGTGCTGGTATTGTGGTACCATATAACAAGAAGACTCAATTGGGCTACAGAAAATTAGTAGAAAGTGATGGTATGAATATTACAATAATGTTATTAACTTTTAACTATTAGGTTTTACTTCTAATCATAATGGCTCAACAGATTTAAGTGTAATTTGCATTGTAGGTAGCTTATATTTTGAAGCAGTGGAGTAGCTATCTCAACACAAACGCTGGGTCCTCTGCTTCTAGGGGACCCCAGCAGGCCATAACTTTTATTTCAAAACATTTTTTCAAGGATGACCATAATAAAAATTAAAAAAAAAACAAGAAAAAGTGACCTTTTCTGCATATTATTTCATAATAGGCAAAAGCCCCTTTCTTACACTCTTCCATATTTTTTTTTGCATTAAGGCCCAAAAAGGATAGTTATACCACTGTTCTGTAGTAACATATGGGCTACTATGTTATTAACATACTATGTGAGTGAAAACTGCTGTGCTACATGTTTAAACAAATTAATTGCAAATAACACAAACAAATTCATGCATATGCATAGGCATTTTAGATACAGCATAGAAACAGAATTTCTGATATTATTAACACTGCCAAATAGAAACTGAACTTTTTTTTAAATTGTTGCAGCCTAATTTATTTTAAAACATTTATTTATAAAAAGTGTCACCTAATATCAGTATGTTAACTGATATTCTTCTAGCATAGTGGTATATTTTTACAACAGAAGTTGCAACTTTAGCCCCCCTCAAAAATAAAAAGCAAATGCTGCTTATTTCTAATTTAGTGTTTGCACATAGGCCCTAAGGTAAGTTAGTATTAGTAGTGTCAGACGCAATACGTTTTTTAAACACACTGAACGCGCGTTGTTTGCACTGAAATTTAAAAATGCAGATACTTACATTCGCATTAATATATACGCGCGTTATTAAGTCGTCGTGTGCATACATCCTAAGTATGACTAAAATGTAAAAAGACACTATAGTGAATTATAGCTTTTTTATTATATTTCTTGCTTTTCGTTGATTAATAACTGCCCAATGGGAACAATTGTTTTTGTGACTACTGTGCAAGTTAATAGAAACATTGACAATAACATTAATCCCTCCACAACCGCGGACACACCGGCGTGTCGGTTAAAAATAGATTTCTTAGAATTTTAATTAATTTCTTAGAAATTTACCTGGAGGTGTTAAGACATACGGCACACCCTGCAAGAATGATTTGTATTTAACAAAAAACAAATAAAAAAACTTATCAGGAATGTAATCTTTTGTGGTATGAACTATGAATGCACTGTCTGCACAATCACTTTATTAATGTTTGCAAATCCAATAGTCATTTGTAGTGAGCAGGAATCAAGTTTTAACAAACCTTTGTAGAAGTCAGTCCTAAGCACTGTCTTGTTTGGGCGTTGAATTATTGTTTCTTTTTCTTTTTAGCAAATATAAAGAAAATGTTCAAACAACTACAAGAAGCCAAATCTCAAGCTGAGAAAGACAAAGTTCTTTCAGAGTTACAATCAGTGATTACATATGCAAGTATAGCAATGGACGAATGTGATTTTGGGACAGGTTTAGAAGCTGGTATTGCCTTATTTTGTTCAGGATTAAAAGAACTAGAAACTAGTGCCTTGAAAAATTTAGAAGTGGCCTATTTATTGTTACGAAGAGAAGCTTTTGGTAAAATTATTCAGGTATTATCTTTATTAAACAGATATTTCAATATCAAATATATTTTCTATACTATGTATTACTTTGCACTTAATAAAATTTCATTAAAAATACTGTACATGTGCTTGAGTTGAGATAGTGCAGTGTGAATTGAAATTATATGTATAAAATAAAATTTTACATGAAAATGTCTCCATTAAAATTACAAATTGATTAATAATTTCAGATCCATATGAAGTATCGGCGTCGAGGACCGAATATGTCAGTATTAAGCAGCTAATAATAATAATTGTAATTTAATGGGAAAGAATTTTGCCTTTTCTCTCGGCACATGTCGCGAATCTTCAGTAGGTATATTGTAAAGTTATATATATATAGCGTGGATAGATTTTTTTTCATTTTATTTAATTAAAATGACAAATTGTGCAGTGCCAGGGTGAAAAGAAACAGGATATCATTTGGTCCCAAAACACAAAAAACCGAAGAAAGTGTGGGCTAAAGCCTACGTACGTACGTATAAGACGGGATATAGAGACGAGATAAATATAATCTGGTAGGAGAAAAAGGCAAAATTCATCCCTATTACCATAATAATTAATAACACATTGCATACACTTTTGAAAATGTTTAAAATCCAAATTATTATTAAGAAACAATTAAATACTTGGTTCATATAGCTGTCTTTATTTTTTTAGTGAAGTTTTCACATAACATCATTATTCATATTTAATCTCTTAGATAGACTATAGAAAGTGGACAAAAATGATAATCAATAAACCCTGATTCATACGTTTAACTAGAAAAATCGTTTTTTTTTTAATTCGAAAAAAATATTTAGTATCTATTCTGTTTTCGCCGAATGAACCAAACACTGAGATTTTGCGCTACCACGTAATTAGTTGCAGAGAAGCTTAAGCCGCGATTACAATGCAAGTCATAATTACTCCGTCGTTGCATTTCGTACCGTTCAGACGTCTCTCGTGTACGACTACGGGATAGATTTGTATGTTTTTCACTAGGTACGAACCCGAAGGGAAGAGAAGGTGAGTCGCCATTCAAGTAAGTATATAGAAAAATATTTAGAAGATGACGAATGTCCTGCTGCCTAATATCAGAAATAATCTGCTAATAGTCGGAATTTTAGTAAAAAAAAGATGAAAAGATGTATTGGTCCAAGCAAATTGCCAAAATCTTTTTTTTTTTAAACAAGATTAAAAGAACTGAGAAAACATTTAAAATATATGTATATAGAGGCAATGTTTGTAAGTTTGAATATAGGGGGTAATCCGATTCTGAAAATTCATTTACTAATATTTAATAGTGAAAGTACGAATGCTACTTATAGGTTATATATCATTCTGTTAAGTGTGTTTAACGTTAGCGTTCTTAATAACTTTAAATAAAGTAGGAAAAAAAATGGTCGTTACGTTGTTTAAAGTCTGCGCGTCCTAGTTTGTAATAAAGCAGAAAAAATGTATAGCAAAATGCCACCTAACGACGCCACCCAACCCAACCGAAACGAGAGTAAGTCGTTAGTATAAATTGAAGTCCCTGGCTGTTTTAAACGCGTCTGTTCTACGATTCTCATTTCTCATAGACCAAGGTAATAAAAACTATACATAGAATAAAATTATAACTAAGCCGAATCTGTACATTAGATATTTTTTGGAAAATCTCATTGAAATAAACATTATTATCGATACAGAGACGAATCTATGGTTTTTAGAATTTTTATCTGTCTGTTACTACTTACCACATCACAGAAAAACCACTGGAGGAATTTTGATGAAATTTGGTATGGTGATAGCTGGTTATCCGGGTCAACATATAGGATACTTTTACCGCGGGAAAATATCTCATTTCTGAGAAAAAATACAAAAACAGCACTGTAAGAGTATACAAATATGTAATAACTAAGAATTTGGTTTTTGGTCATCTGAACGCGGGCGAAGCCGCGGCAATGCTTGTAATATAAATAAATAATTAATCATTTTAAATAATAGCAAGATTTCCTAAGTATCACAAAGCCAATATTTATTATTATTACTTTAGCTTGGACCATAAATTCATCGGCTTTACTATAAACTCAATTTCAGATTTTATTTAAGTTTTATTATTAAACAGTTAAAAAAACAAAAACTACAGAATGAAAAAAAAATCAAATGTTCATTTTTTATTTTCTTAAAAAAATATTGTTTACATTTTAATATTCCACCATAAGAAAGTCTTAATCACAATCAAATGTTATGAAGAGACATTTAAAAGATTATATGTGATGGACAAACAAATGGTATCGAATTTTATAGTTTTAAACTTTTAGATTAATATTTTCAAATGACTTTTATAAACCTAACCAAATTAACTTAATAATGACCTAGCCTTGTTTCTTCCATTTTACATATAATCCAATGTCTATTTACATCTAACACTATAACAAAAAAGACAGATTTGTAAATAAAAAGAAAGAAGTCCCATATAATGGCTGAATTTAGGGTAACAAGTGCTTAACCCCATGGTTATTCTTTAGGTTTATCCGCAGTTGTTAAGTGCAAGAACAAAGATATAGGGCAATGGTCGCTTCCATACACTTTGTCTCTTATAACATTGTCACATATCGCCGGTAAAAGTCGTTCCGATACTACAAAGTAGTCCAAACGCCTGAAAAAAAAAATATCATTCATTCCATGATTTCCACAGTTCACTATAAATTAGGGACTTGAATATTTATTTTGCAAAAGAATAAAACCTCTATCTATTTATAATATTTTTGCTTAGTTATAATAGTTTTGCCCAATTACGGCAAAGTCCAAAAAGATAGTTGTTTGATATATATGGATATACATATACGTCCTCTCGTAACATCTGATCGGCTGAACCGATTTTGATGAATCGACGTTAGGATTCGTGTTTATAACCCAAATGTCGTACTATATATTAAAATAGTAAAAAACCTATCGAATGGAGTATCAAAATGTAAGTTTTAAAGAGGCAAACTAAAACATAATATGCAAGTTATAAATTTAAAAATAATATGCTATAACAAATTTTTAGATAAAACTATAATTATTCAAGTGGGCGATAAGATTTCTCAAGTGTTATTTTTCAGAACTGCAAACACAATTAGTCCTGCGACTCGTCGGTATCCCACCAGTCTCCAATGTAAAGTCAAATACAAACACTCTAGTAAATATTGTTACTAAAAGTATTAATGAAGAAGTTTTTTCATCATTAAGTGATCTTACTTATTTTTTATATAAAGATAATTTTTAGACTAGATGACTGCTATTTGTTCAAGTGAAGCCCCCCCTGAACTGAGGAACAACTTTTTAGTAACCTTAATATAAATTTAATAAAAAAAAAGTTGAAGTAAATTTGTAAAGCTAACTTTTGTTTTTAAAATCCAATTAAAAATCTATTAAACAAAGAGAAAATAATGACTTACCATCCAATGTTTTTCGGTCTACTATTGGACATGTAACTCCAGAAAGTGTAAGCGCCAGTCTTATCCGGATAGAAATGGCGGTATGTATCCACGAACCCGTCACCAAGTAGCTCTGTCATGCCTTGTCGTTCTTCTTCCGTGAAACCTGCGTTTTTCTTGTTCGTTTTGGGATTTGTTAAATCTGTAATATCGGACTAATATTATAGATGGCAAAGTTTGTGTGTGTAAGCCGATCAATTCTCAATCTCTACCTTGTCTTCTCCATTCTACACGACATTGGCGAAGTAAATTGTACCCAAATGGCACGCCTATAAGCCACAGAACAAAGAATATTGAAGTTTGTGTGTGTATGTTTGTAACTCCATTACACTGAAACGGCTGGACGAATTAGGATAAAATTTAGTACATAGATAGTTTATGACCCGGAGTAATTCATAGCCTACTGTTAGCCTTAGGCGCCCAGGAACGTAACCGAGCAAAGAGAGAAAGAAGAGACTTAAACATAATATATTTAATTAATCGTATAATATATATTAATATTAAACTTTTTATTTAATGAAAAGTTTAATATATAAATATGATAAATATATTATGTTAAATGTATAAATCACCTACAAGTCGCTACTTAATATATAAAAACAACTTATTCTATCTCCATCTTAAAGTTTAGGTACACAAATTCTCAGCTAGAAAGCTTACAATGTAAAGTACTTACAAAGTAGCAAATTAATAAAGGTAATGTGATTTTCAAAGACATACTGTACTCTTTTGTTCTGCTGCTCTATTAATACAAAAACATCACACATTGGAAATTATATTGGAAATAAATATGATACTTTCATAGGAATGGAGATATATTATATTCTGTCAACAAATAACAGTCTTACTAAATCTATACTCAATATTATAGAGGTAAAGTTTGTAAGTTTGTGAATTGTGAGTTTGTGACGTTGTAGGGGGTAATATCTGGATGTACTGAACCCATTTAGATGAAATTTGGTAAGAAGACAGTTTGAGACCCTGGAAAGGACATAAGATACTTTTTATTCCGGATATCACCCTAAAGGGGGTGAAAATGTGAATGAAAGTTTGTATTGGGAAGCAAGCTAGGGACGAACCCGAGAGAAGCGAAGGTGAGTCGCTAGTATGTAATCTACCTACCACACGAGCGAAGCCGGGAGAAACCCCCTAGTAAAAGAATAAAAGTAAAAACAAACGCACCTATTTCATTATGGGCAACGTTCATATCCCCACATATTATAACCGGCTTATTTTTGTCCAGAGATTTGACGTGGTTTCGGAATTCTTCATTCCATTTCAGTCTTTTCGGTAAAGTAACTAGCTTCCGTCCAGCGTTGGGGACGTAAGTGCAAATGAGATAGAAGTGCTCATACTCCGCAGTTATGATGCGACCGTCGCTGTCTAATTCTTCGTTTTGCAAGCCATATTGAACGTTCATTGCTAATTTAGTCGTATATATGCCTACGCCAGCGTAGCCATCTTTTTCACTACACAACCAGTACGCGTGGTATCCCGGGATATTTTTGATCTCCTCCGGTAGCTTATCTAGGGAACACTTCACTTCTTGCAAACATAATATATCGGGTTTTTCATATTTCAAATACTCTAACCCCTCTTTCCCCATCCACGCTCTGATCCCGTCAACATTCCAACTGGAAATTTTGAAATTCCAGTCTTTACCCTGAGCGTTTTTGGATAAATTTGAAAAATCTATGGAATCATAATCAGTACCGGATTTAACTGGTTTCTTTTTACTATCTTCAGATACTGAAAACAAGTTGAGTTACAATGTATATCTTGCTGCTATTTTAATATTCACTATAGTGCTAAATAGGTTTTTTCTTTCTTCCATTTTTACTTAACCCAATATTACTCCTTTCCCATTACTTTGATCATGCTTTAAAATATTCATTACAAATAACAAAAAATCTATTTAAAATTATGTCATTAACAATTTTGTAATATGTATATATAATTATTGGCCAGGCCCCGTGAAAAATATAATTAAATAATAGAGGTATGTATGTTCATGCAAAATTTGCTGGCAGAAAATAAAAAAAAAATATTCAGATAAATTATACATGCACTATTTTATATAAAGTATTTGTTATCACCTTTTTGTTTGATCAATTAAAAAAATATTGTTATTTATATAGAATTCAAACATTTAATATACCTACATGCGTTAAATAAAAGTAAAAATATTAATTTGATAAGCATATAATAATTGTGAATTTCTATTCCATTGTATATGACTTAAGAGTTAAGTCTTGAGCACATTATATCCATCATTCCAATTCAATACCATTACAAACTAAGGAAGCATGATAACATTACTAACATTTAGCAACTGCAAGGTCATATTATCTGCCGTAACCTTGTTAGTTAAAAACTATTGAATGTGTTAAAGAATAATTTAAAATTCCATATAAAAAAAAAACAAGTTGAAGAATTAAAGGAATAAATATAGAAATAACTAAACATCAAAATTATTTGGAAAACTTTTTATTCAATAATAAAAGAACACACATAATCATAGTAATAAGAAACAATTGTCAATATAAATGATAAATTAACAGAGTTAGTTACCCTTATCATCGGCCTTACGCCGCCGTTTTGTCACAGGTTCTCCAGTATCCTGAAGTTCTTCAGTTTCTGGTTTTTCAGCTTTTTTTTGTCCTCTTTTGCCTTTTGCTGGTTTAGGATCTTCGACCTCATCTTTTTCAGTTTCGTCTTTTGTATCACCTAAAATATTGTTTATTGTCTTTTATATAACATTTATTTATTTATTTATTAAATTGACTTTTATTTACCATTAATTTAATTTCTTAAAAAGTGATAGGTAACTTAAGTATATTATGACACATTAACATTTATTTTTTATTAAGCATTAGAATCAACTACCTATGTAAGCTTTCATAAAGTATTTAATGATTTTTTAATTAACAATATTCCTAAATATGATAATATATTGAAATGGTGGCTCATTTTGTAATGAAATATTAATTTTAAGATATTGACAAGATCCAAATTAATACCTTTTCCTTTGTCATCCTTCTTGGCTGGTTTTCTTATTTTGGCTGGGGCCTCTTCTTTTACTTCCTCCTCTTTATCTTCTAGATCCTCCTTAGGTAGGGCTTTTTTTGCATTTTTACGTCCTTTTACTTCCTTCTTTTTAGGTTCATCTTCTACTTTATCTTCTTTTTCATTATTTTCCACTAATTCTTCTTTGTCATCTTCCTCCATTTCAACATCTTCAATTTTTTCAGCTAATTTGTCCTGTGTTTTAGGTAGAGCTTTCTTCCTGCCTTTAGTAACAGGTTTTCCTTCTTCTTCAGAAACATTTTCATCATGATCTGGTTCAGGTTTAGGTTGTGCCTTACGACCTCGACCTCTACCTTTAGGCTTATCTTCAGTAGCTCCATTGTTACCTGTGTCAACTTCCTGTTTTGTATTCTTTTTTGTTCTTGCACTTTCTCTTGGTTTTACGACTTTTTCTGTATCTTTTTTTACTGCTTTTTTCCGACCCTTTGTTGGTATTTCAGCATCATTTGAGTTTCCATTTGACTGATCTTCATTTTCATCATCTATTGAACCAGCTACTTCTTCTTCAGAATTATCACCATTTTCTACAGATTCTTCATCATTTTTCTTTTTGCCTTTCTTTGCTGGAACTACATCTTCATTATTACTTGCAATTATCTGTTCTTCATTATTTTCACTAGGTATATTTTTGCCTCTCTTACTCTTTTTTTCACCTACTGCAATTTTTTCATCTACAATTTCAGCAGAGTCCTGGTCTTTCTCTGAAATATTTTTTGCTTTTCCCCTTCCCTTTTTAGGTGCTTCAATTTCTGCCACCTTAACATCTGCATTTTTCTGTAATTTAATAATATATTCCAAATATGATATATAAGAACCACTAATAAAATCTTTTCAATTCTTAAAAGATGTAGTATACATTTAAAGTGATATATATTTTTTACATCATACCATAAATAATACAAAATGTCCTATTATATACATACTATAGTATATAATATACATATATACATACTTGAAAAAAATAATAATGCCTAAGTCTTGATGTACTTAATTTCTCAAAATGTATATTTTATGAAACAAATTTATGGGACATTTGTGACTTTATTTGTTTTACTTGAACTGCATAGTAATTTCACCTAATCATAGCATATTATTACAATAAAAGTTACAAAGCTATTTATAGAAGTAGAGTACTAAAGATAACAAAGGAGCAAGCACATTTTAATATATTTATTTAGTTCATTATAAAAACACGCGGTGTTTGTAAAACTTCAGGAAACTTTTACAATATGGTCGTTAGACACATTGTATGACGCGTTCAAAATATCATTTTTTATAAAAAGACTCAAATAACATTTTACTGTAATTTACATTTACTGGAATGACAAATAGTGTGGTAGGTACTAGTCATTTACTGGGGAAACAAGTTATCCCAAATATTTCTAAGGCCATATCGTTACAGAAACTGAATATACCTTAGCTTTTGCTGTCCGTGGTGCCATTTCACTCTCAATCTGCACAATATATCACTAATTCAATAATTTGCTACAAGCAAAATAACCGGCACTCACGACTTAGCGCGTCTTCAAAGGAAGGTTGCGAGCGAATTTCCGGTACTGTGAGAAATTGACAATGACAGACAACGCTACGAATGGCGCCAATTTATGACATTTCAATTTTGAATGTTGGACAAATCTTTTATCCATTTTATTTATATGCTGGGTACACACCGACGCCAACGAAAGATATTCAGCGTTGGCTACCGCACGTTCGTTGGCCTTCGAAGGTACGTCTAACTCTAAATACATTTAGTGGTCGAGCAAACGATCGTTGGCACCTGATTCCGGTTTGCATTTGCAATTTGATCATGGATGACGATGAAATAATTATATTTGCTAGTTTTATATTCTTCTTTTATATACCTTAACGAGTTAGCAAAGACAAGAAAAAAAAACGAACGCGGAGATGGCGGACAACCACATATTTTAAGAAAAGAAATGTGTATAGTGGAAGTAAAATGATTGGAAGCTTACAAGTAGAAAAAGAATATCGTTTATTTGACAACTTTAGCAGAATGTCTTCTGAAGATTTTGAATGGTTGTTGAATAATATTGAACCAGAAATATCAAAAAAAGATACAAATTATCGTGAAGCAATCCGTTCTTTCGTTAGCTTTCGGTGACCGTCCACACTGAGTTCGATCTAATAGCTCGATTCCTTTAATGTTACCACCACGCTTCGGATCGCAGGCATACGCCAACGAACGATCGTTGGCGTTCGCTAAATCGTCCAGACAGGGTCAATGAAACCCATTCGTTGGGTTGGTGTGTACCCATTAGTAGAAGACGCTGTAGACTGTGGCAACTGGCAACATGTTGGAAAAACATATTTCATCACGGACCGACGTCGCTCTCTTCAATAAAATATACAGTACACATAACATTAATTTAATAATAATAATAAATACTCTTTATTGTACATCCACAAAAGAAAATAAGAAAAATGTACTCTGTTGAATCATATACAATAAGTAACAGAAACCCTGTAGTTCCATTTAGGTACGTACACATAATCATATCTAGGCGTACCATTAATGAAAATCTTATTTAAAAAATATTAAGTATGGTCAGTTATTGTTTATAGTTACGATAGCTAATATAATGGACACATTAAAAAAAATGTTTGTATGATTTCACTTTGCAGGTTTCCTCACGATGTTTTCCTTCACCGTAAGACAAGTAATCATGATGGAAATGATTCGCACACGAAGATATCAGTGGTGCAAGTCCTGGAATTTGAACCCGCTTCACTCGGTTTCCCAAGCGAGCGCGTTACCACTGGGCTACCACTGCCTTTATAATTATATTTTAGACATATCATAAAATAAGTTTTTGTGACGGTTTTATTGACGGTATTAATTGATAAAGGCGTTTGGATGAAATTTTGTACTTATCGTTAAGCTACTGTTAGGCGCCTAGGAATATACCTGAGCGAAGTGAGGAAGTCATTAGTTATACTCATAAATTAATTTTCTATAATAAACTAAATAACATTTATTTGTAATAAACTCTAAATGTTGGCTTACTGCCTTAATTTTTGTAATCTCTATATATTGTGATGAAAATTTTATGAAAGGGATCTTACTAATTAAAATTGTAAGATTTTCTTGGTCAAATATTAAATATTTAGTTGAACAAAATTTTTGTATTCAGTCATGACTCCGGAAACGCTCTTCATTCTTCTTGAATCTTTATGCCACAGGTTTATAATCTGTTGTCATATTTTGTCGACTGGTGTTGGCAATTTGTAAAATTGCAATTTGAAAGTTGAAACTTGAAAATTGCAATTATATTATACGTCATTGCGATTTGAAACGTGTCTGTCTGTAGTGCTCATGAAGTGTAGTGGTTTATTATTTATTTAAAAACAATTTTCTCTATTAACTCTACAGAAAACTGAGAAAATGGTAAGTTATAAATATTATATTTTTTACTCCTTTACTACTATTTTATTTTTAGTGTATACTAAGGTTATATTTCATTTTATCCGGCGTTTGGATAGCAATAATTATTCTTAAATAATTAAATTGTGGAAGAAATACTTCTATTTATGTGTGTAAATTTATATTTAATTTTTTTTGTATTTATTTAATATGGTAAAAATGTCACTAGTTATCATTAATATTTTTCAATAAAATATTTCAATATGCTGTGATGAAATGCATATATTTCAGGTAAGTCTTGATCGTAAAGGAACTTTTAAAGTTGAGTACTTACAAGAAATTGAAAAAAAAGTTCAGGAGAGATGGGACCGAGAGAAAATTTTTGAAGTAGAAGCTCCAGAAAATGGGAAGCAATATGAAAAATTTTTGTGCACTTTTCCTTATCCTTATATGAATGGACGTTTACATCTTGGGCACACTTTTTCATTGTCGAAATGTGAGGTATGATATTTGCATTTAATTAAATTCTTTTTTAAATTCTATATTTATCAATAGGATAAATGTAATGTTTAATAATTTTTTTTTCAGTTTGCTGTGAGGTATTATAGACTCAAAGGGAGAAAGGTATTATTTCCATTTGGTTTCCATTGTACTGGTATGCCCATTAAGGCATGTGCAGACAAACTAAAACGTGAAATGGCTTTGTATGGCTGTCCACCAGAATTTCCAGAACAGGAGGCAATAGAAGTTGAAGAAGTGGATAAAGTACCAAAAGATAAAAGTAAAGGAAAAAAAAGCAAAGCCGTCGCTAAAACTGTAGGGTCTAAATATCAATGGCAGATTATGAGAAGTCTTGGAATCCCAGAGGATGAAATAAAAGAGTTTGCTGATGAAAGTTACTGGCTTGAGTACTTTCCTCCTAGAGCTGTAGCTGATTTAAAGAGAATGGGTATTCATGTTAGTGTTTATACTATGTTTTGACATTTATCTAGATGATTGTTTCAAAGAGTAAAATCCTGAGATTGTTGCAGACAATTAGTATATTCTAATAAGCTCTAATATTGTTATTTTAAAAGTCTATAGTTACTTAAAAAGTAATTTTAAAAGAATTATAATTTTAGTATATAAATTGGATTTTATATTTAAGGTTGATTGGAGAAGAAAATTCATAACAACTGATGCAAATCCATTTTATGATTCATTTATAAGATGGCAATATCATCACTTAAAAGAAAAAAAGAAAATTATGTATGGAAAGAGATATACAATATTCTCTCCTGTTGATAAACAACCTTGTATGGACCACGATAGAAGTTCTGGTGAAGGGGCTGGGCCTCAGGAATACACTCTTATTAAGCTCGAAGTTACACTGCCTTTGCCTAATGTTCTAAAGTAAGTTCATTTTTATCTCGGGCTCAAATGATTTTATAACACAATATGTGTGATATGATGTACCTATCTCCTCATTTTACCTATTTATTACTGCCAAATTTAATAAACAAATCTGTGTATTATTTTTATTTTATATAGCAGATGTAATCACAATTTTTATATAATTTATTATTGTAGAAATATTATTGTTACCTTTTAGGATGTTTGAAGGCAAAAAAGTTAGTTTTGTAGCTGCGACGCTAAGGCCAGAGACCATGTATGGTCAGACTAATTGTTGGGTCCATCCGGACATTAAATATATAGGTTTTGAAACTGTTAATGATGGCATTTTCATTTGCACAAGAAGAGCTGCAAGGAACATGAGTTATCAGGGTTTCACAGAGAAAGATGGTGAATTTAAAATTTTGCTCGAGATAATTGGTCAAGATTTGCTAGGCATTGCCCTAAAGTCTCCTGCGACTTGCTATGACAAAATTTATTCACTTCCTATGTTAACAATAAAGGAAGATAAAGGCACAGGAATAGTTACGAGTGTACCGTCTGACTCACCCGATGACTATGCAGCACTTGTTGATTTACAAAAGAAACCAGCTTTCAGGGAAAAGTATAGTATTACTGATGAAATGGTCCTCCCATTCAAGCCTGTGCCTATACTTGATATTCCCGAATATGGAAATCTTTCCGCAGTGCACGTATATGACCAACTTAAAATTCAAAGTCAGAATGACAAGGATAAATTAGCTCAAGCGAAAGAGATGGTTTACCTTAAAGGATTCTACGATGGCGTGCTGTTAGTGGGTCAGTATAAAGGCTTTAAAGTACAAGATGTCAAAAAGAAAATTCAAATGAAAATGGTTGCTGATAAAAATGCAGCTATTTATTATGAACCAGAGAAAACAATAATATCCAGATCTGGTGATGAATGTGTTGTGGCTCTCTGTAATCAATGGTACCTCACATATGGCTCTGAAGAATGGAAAGCACAAGCAGAAAAGGCCTTGTCGCGTATGAATACTTATCATGATGAAGTTAGAAAGAATTTCCAGGCTACGCTTAACTGGTTACATGAATATGCATGCTCTAGGACCTATGGTCTTGGTAAGTTTTTTTTTTATTGTTGCAATATATTAAAAAAAAATGGAAAAAATCACAACCACTTAAAAAGTTTATACCAAGCAATACCCTATTATTATTTATTATTTATGTTGGGTGTGGTGCCGAGGTCGGCCCTAGCTACGTCGACCAGTTTTGGTCCATTGTAGCTCCCTTTATAATGAGTTCAAAGTTCTCCGCTTAGTCCTGTTGACTCCAGGAACTTCCAGATTTTCTGAGCGGGGAGCATCTGTATCTCTTTTGGTTGCATAATATGCTGCCCTAGATAGATACTTCTGCGGTGCATGAGTGGACCGCACGAGCCGAGGATGTGCATAGCAGTTTCCTCTGTCTCATGGCATAGTCTGCACATTGCGGTTTGACTGAGGCCGAGGGTAAACATATGTTTATTGAGTTTGCAGTGACCAGTAAGTATTCTGGTTACCGCACTGGTTTTATACTTGTTGAGTTGAAGCAACTCTTTTGTAAAGGTTTTGCGATATCCCTTAATTAGCGCTTTAGAGTGTGTTTGTCCAGAAGTGGATTGCCACTCTTGAAGTGCTTTGAGATTGCAGTGGTTTTTGAGAATTGAATAGGCATGTTGTTTGGCAATACCACAAAATGGCTCGGGGCCAAATTCTGGGGTTTCAGCGCCCCTTCTTGCCAAGGCATCGGCCTTTTCATTCCCGTCTATACCTGAGTGACCCGGGACCCATCTGAGGATAACTCTGTTGGATGTGCCCAGGACATTCAGATTATTCATACAGTCTTTGACCAACTTAGAGTTGGTCTCAAGAGAATCTATAGCCAAAAGTGCTGCTTGGCTATCTGAGTTGATGTAGATATTTTGGTTCTTAAGCTTTCTTTCCAGGATGACTTCAGCACATTTGTTAATGGCGAAGACCTCTGCTTGAAAGATGGTGGCCTCTTTGCCCAGATTGATACTCATGTTAAATCTAGGCTTTAGGCCATAGATACCGCACCCTACATCAGATCCTTTCTTGGATCCGTCTGCAAACCAAACATGACTGCCCTTTTTGTGAGACTCTTGGTCTTTTAGCCACATGTCCCGGTTGGGAAGATCTATTTGGTACTGTTTTGTGAAGTTAAACTCTGTGCTCATGCCATCCACTGGCATTTTTAGAGTTTTATGTTCGAATGTCAACTCTTTGAGTTTGTTCATATATTGCGATTGCAACCTTACATTCGATTGTGTACAGAGCCTGTAGAGGCAGGATTTAGCTTCTTTTTGCACGTGGAGATATAGCGGAGCTATGTCCAATAAAGCATTTAGAGCGTCTCCTGGTGCCGAATGAAAGGCTCCTGTGATAATTAGACATGCCATCCGTTGCACACTGTCTAGTTTACTTATAGTTGTCTTTTGTTTGGTTTTGTTACACCATACGACTGAGGCGTATGTTATAATCGGCCTTACCACAGCGGTGTACATCCAGAGAGCCATTTTGGGTTTGAGACCCCACTTTGCTCCAGCCATTCGACAACATATCCAAAGGGCCATTTTGGCTTTTTTTTATAATGTTGTTGAGGTGAGAGTTCCAGGTCAACTTTTGATCAATAGTGACTCCAAGGTACTTTACCTCATTTGATAGGTTAAGGGTTTTGCCATTGAGTCTGAGTTCAGTCAGCCTTTCAAGCTTCCTTTTCCTGGTGAATGGTACAATAACTGTTTTATCAGGGTTTATTGATAATTCATTTTCTCTACACCATCTTGTGATGGTGTTGAGAGCCCCTTGTAACCTGGTGGAAATTGTGTTAAGGCAAGGACCTCTTACTACTACAACAAGGTCATCTGCATAGCCTTGTGTATCGTAGTCGAGATCAGCCATGATTACAAGTAGTAGGTCTACAGCTAGTGTCCATAATAGGGGTGAAAGTACTCCTCCTTGCGGACAGCCTCTGGTAGTGTAAAAGTTGTGCGAGTGTTCGTTTAGCGTAACTTTCGCACACCGGTTGGAGAGCATGTATTCCACCCATCTGGTGGTTGTGACATCAACACCTTTTGCATTTAATCCTTTCAGGATGGTTGCCGTAGATGTGTTGTCAAAGGCCCCCTCAATGTCCAGAAACGCACATAGAGCGGTCTGCTTATCCTCTAGGGACCTTTCTGCCTTGTCGATCAGAGCTACTAAGGCAGATTCTGTTGATTTACCCTTTTGGTAAGCATGTTGATTGCAGGAAAGTGGTCTAGCCACAAGATACCTTGTTCTAATGTGCTGATCGATTACTTTTTCCATTGTTTTTAGTAGGAAAGAAGTAAGACTAATAGGTCTAAAGGATTTGGGCTGAGAGTAGTCGTTTTTACCGATCTTCGGTATAAAGATAACCTTGACCTTAGTCCATTGTTCTGGTATGATGCCCCAAGCAAAGCTTGCTCTAAATAGTTTTACCAGATGCGGGATAAGGAGTTCCATGCCCTGTTGAAGTAGGGCTGGAAAAATTCCGTCTTCCCCTGCTGATTTAAATGGTTTGAATTTTTTCAAAGCCCATCTAATCTGGTTAGGCCTAAATATGGTATTGGCCATCTTCCAGTCGCAACTATTTGCCCTGTGGATGTAGTTTTCCTTTGGGTTTGATTCACTGCTGGAGACAGGGTACGATCCTGGGAAATGGGTTGCTCTTAACAGTTCCAGCGTCTCCATCTCTGTGGTCGTAAAGGAATTGTCTCGCTTTTTTAAGAAGCCAAGAAAGATATTTGGTGTCTTGGCAAGGATCTTGTGGATTCTCGCTCCTTTATGTGTTTGGGCGATATTCTCACAGAATCGTTTCCAAGATGCTCTTTTAGCTTTTCTGATCTCTTTATGGTATTTAGTCAGAGCCTTCTTATACCGTTCCCACCCATACGGTGTAGTGGCCTGATTAAATAAGCGACGTGTGGATACTCTAAGTCGTTCTAACTTTTTGTTCCACCACGGAGTATTGGTGTTAACCTTGAGTTCCCTAACAGGACAACTATTTTCATAGGCATTTAAGATGCCATCCGTTAGCAAGTTGTTTAAAATGTTGAGGGAGTCGGGTGTCTTTATTGATTTTGGGAAATCCTTAGCTGCCTCAGCGAGCAGGTTTTTGAAGTCTACCCACGAGGTGGCTTTGGGGTTTCTAAGCCTTATAGGTTCAGTGGTTATTGAGCCTTGTATGCTAAAGACAATATGTTTGTGATCAGACATAGAGTTTTCATTACTGACATGCCATTTATTTATGTGTTTTGCAATTTGTACAGTAGCAAAAGTAATATCAAGAACTTCCTGCCTAGCTCTAGTAGCGAAGGTTGGATTACAGCCTTTATTAAGTATTTGAAGGTCGTTAGCTAGGAGAAATTCTAAAAGTAACTCACCTCTTTTGTTGGTACCAGTACTTCCCCAGATTGTGTGATGGGCGTTTGCATCGCAGCCAACAATTAGTTCTGTCTTGTGTTTTCGAGCGTAGTCGACGACTTTAGACAGTTCTTCGGTGGGGTTGGCTTTCTCTCCGGGCAGGTAGGCCGAGCACACAAGTGCTCTAGTTTGACCACGCCCTCTGAGAACGGTGATTGCAGCAACGGTGTCATCACTGCTAAGTTCTGTAACAGGCAAGAAATTAATACCTTTCTTAAAAACGATACAGGCCCTAGGCTTGGTGCCATTTTCGTTTGCTAGGATCTTACCTACTCCATTTAAGCCCGAAATCTTGGACTTGGCGTTAAGCCATGGTTCCTGGACCAGCGCTATATCCATGCCATTTGCCCTAAAAGTGTTTTCTGCCACGGCTGTGGCAGCGATAGCGTGGTGTAGATTGGCTTGGAGTATTTTAGTGGGGGCGTCGCCAGTTGGGTGTGAAGCGCTACTGGGGACGGGCCCCATTGCGCTTGTCACTGCCCTTGCTGGGTCTGGGTCCCTTTTGTTTGCGGGGGCGCTGGCTCTTGCCTCTGGGGGTTTGTCCACCCCTGGTGTGCCCCCCTGTACGAGGAAACCTGTGCGGAGTACCAGTCGCTCCGCTGGTCCCGGCCACAGGAGCCACGCCAGGTGCAGCAGATGGTAAAGGCGCAGCAACGCTGGCGCTTGCTCCAGCAGCCGCGGCCCCAGAACGAGAGGTAGACGGCACAGGTTCAGAGGGAAGTGTCCCAGGATTCGTTGGCGTCTGGTTGATGCCCTTAATACGGAACTGGACCGATTTGAAAGCCAAGTAGGCCTTCATGCCGGTTTTTTGAAGGGTCTCAACAGATTGGTCGTCGATGGAGAGGGTGAGTGTGATCCCGCCCTTCTCCGCCTTCCTATTGAGAACCTTCCACAGCTCCGTATTAAGGCCATCATTTTGTATCCGGAGACAGGAGAGCGCCTTATCAACGTCTTTGGCCTCCGGATCGGGAATGTATACCACCCCAACCTTTGGTTTGGGCAAGTCGCTCTCATTAATGAGAGCGAGCTTAGCTCCTGGCCACGGCTGTAAGGAAGGTATACATTTCTCAAGCCATTCCCTGGCATGCTGGTTAGCACAGGTGATGAGTAGCCAACCTGGCTTGAATGATAGTCCGCCAAAGGCAGGTCCCTTACCCTTCTCCAAAGTGGTGATTTGGGCCACAATTGCGTTGTAGAGTGACTGCAGCTGTGCGTCAGTCATGGGAGTGGAGTCCCTCACGCCAACTTTGGAGGAAGATAAGGCCGCACTATAGGCAGCTGGAGGTGGTGGGGCCGACGGTGCTTCGCTCGACCTTTGGGACTTCCTTGCTGGTTGTCCCTGTGGTGATTCCTCCTCCGAGCGAGTCCTTTTGATGGAGCGCTCGGATTCGGGTTTCGAAGCCTCGAAACGATACCCCATAGCCCTGAGTTCCGCAAAGGTTTTAGCGGACAGTTCGTAGGCTTTTGCAGCCTCCACTCCCTGTCCCCTAAGAGCCTTAAGTCGGATTAAGGCTGCCCCACTCAATCTTTTGCGTTTGGGTCGGGCAGCATCAGAGGAGGTGGCAGCAGGGTTACCAGTAGGTGATTCAGGGCTTGTAGAAGCCCCTATCGCCATTTCGGTGCCTGCAGTCACCTCCATTGGTTGCGCTGACATTTGGGCGGTTTCATCCGCACCCATTGTCAGCGGCATGAGGTCCTGGCACAATTCGTCCAGGGTTTGTGACGTGGTAACGTCATTTACTTTTTTATCTTTTTGGTCCATATTCATTCAGGTCCCACGAGTAGCTAGGGAAATAAAAATGCCCACCGACAGAGCCCCGCATGTCGATGGGAGGACTTAAAATACTACCCGATTCGTCCAGGTGTCGGATAGCCACCGTTAGCGACTGAGCTCCCCCCCAGCCACGCATCCCTCGGCACGGTACGAATAACACCTTGGATTGGGTTCTAAACTAATGCTATACATATACGTACATATATATTTCATAGATACACTTACATAAACATACATATATAAATAAAAGTGAAAGCAAGCGCTCGGTGTTTTCTGTTGCGTCTATTTCCTAGTGAACTAGACCAATAACAGGGCTGGCAACCTCGTGAAGGATAGTACACCGAACTTGCCTTGGGGATCTTTGCGACAAAAGCGTCACTCTCCCCCAAGACCAACGCCACCCTACCGTCTCTGAAGGAGACAGTAGGGTAGGCCTGCGCCTACACTACCATGCGAAGCATGTCGTAAGGGAACCGTGAAAGCATAGATCCAGGCCCGCCCCAAGCAATACCCTAAATGTTGACTATAATAAAACTATACTGAAATAAAGTTACTAAAAACTACTAAATAATCCTTATATATCTTAATTCTATGCTAATTTAAAACAGTAACAGCAGTGACAATAAGAAATAGACAACAAAAAATATTCAAAGTATTGTTTGTATTACAGGAACAAAATTACCATGGGATCAGCAATGGGTGATAGAATCTCTTTCGGACTCAACCATATACAATGCCTATTACACAATATCCCACTTCCTCCAAGGCAACACATTTAAAGGAACTAGTGATAATGCATTAAAAATCAAACCTGAAGATATGACTATTGCTGTTTGGGACTACATATTCTTTAAGGATGCTCCAGTTCCTAAAAGTAACATATCAAAGGAATCTTTGTATCTTATGAAGAAGTCATTCAATTTCTGGTAAATTATATACTTTACATTTTACATAAAACATATTGGATTTCGCGGATTTATTTTGATTTTTGGTTTCCGACGTGCGAAGTTCGAATGGTTTGCACTTAATATGAATCAACAGATGTGCAAAAGGCGGGCTAATGCTATTACAGATTCTATTTAGTTTTGTATATTGTTGCTATTTCCTCTTGAAAATGTTATAAAGATTAAGAATGAATCGTTTTTTTCTAAACAAAGAATAAATTTCATTTTTGGCATAGTTTGTTCAAAGTCACTTAGGGATGTTTGGTCAAATTTTTTTTTATACTATTATATAGTTTTAATGAAACTCACGTTTATCTTTTAACTATTGTTACTAATTTGAATAATCTATTTTTAGGTATCCCGTTGATTTGAGAGTATCGGGGAAAGACTTAATTCAGAACCATCTGACCTTCTACATATACAACCATTGTGCAATGTGGGAAGACGAAGAAGATAAGTGGCCCACATCCATCCGAGCCAATGGACATCTCATGTTGAATTCAGCTAAGATGTCCAAATCCGATGGGAACTTCCTCACTTTATCTGAAAGTATTGATAAATTCAGTGCAGACGGTATGCGCCTCACTCTAGCAGACGCCGGCGATTCGGTCGAAGACGCTAACTTTGTTGAAAGTACAGCCGAAGCTGCCATATTGAGACTGTATACATTTATCGAATGGATAAAGGAAATTGTGGCTAATAGTTCCAATTATAGGAAGGGTAAGTTAATATAACTTCAAATGTCTTGTTAGCAATAGGCTTCAACTGTTATAGTCATATAAGTATATTAAATGCCAGTTGATCTCACAGGATTTTTCCTAATTACCTAATTTTTTGGGCAGATTTTTCCCCTCATTTGCCATAAAAATCTTATTTAAAATAATATGAACATTTTAAAGATAAATTATCTAAATTGGTACAGTTGTCCTTATGTGATACTCTTACTAACCAACAGCATTTCATTTGTATTTACATGGATAAGTATTATTACTTAAAAGTCATATATTATATTTAAATAAAAACAGAAAAAAATCTAATAAAAACCTTTCCTCAGGGGAATACAATTTCCACGACAAAGTTTTCATAAGCGAGATGAACACCAAAATCATGGAGACAGATGATAACTACAAGAGGATGTTATTCAAGGAGGCTCTAAAGAGTGGTTTCTTCGAGTTGCAAGCGGCTCGGGACAAGTACCGCGAGCTGTGCGGGGAGGCCGGCGTGCACGCGGCGCTGGCGGCGCGCTACGGCGCCGTGCAGGCCGCGCTGCTGGCGCCCGTGTGCCCGCACGTCGCCGAGCACGTGTGGCAGCTGTTGGGGAATGTATGCAATGCTACTACTTACTACCTTAGCATACTCTATTAAGCCCTATTAAGCCCTTTTTATTTATTTACTAGCGACTCGCCTTCGCTTCGCTCGGGTTCGTCCCTAACATAATTCCCAATAACAACTTTCATCCCCATTTTCACCCCCTTAAGAGATGATTTCCGGGATAAAAAGTACCCTATGTTCTTCCCAGGGTCTCAAACTATTTTCTTACTAAATTCTATCTAAATTGGCTTAGTAGATCCAGAGTTTACCTCTACAACGTCACAAACTCACAAACTTAACCTCTTTATAATATAAGCAGATATATAATATGGATATATATTAAATTTATTTTAGTTATAAATATTTAAATTTAATATAACAGAAAGAAAGCATTCTCCACGAGAGATGGCCTGTGGCGGGGGAAGTGGACGAGGTCGCGGTGAAGGCGAGTAACTATCTGATGGAGGCAGCACACTCTTTCCGTATTTACTTGAAAAATCACTGCGCAGTCAAGAAACCCAAAAAGGGTGAGACGGTGAAGCCGGAACCCAAACCAAATAAAGCAATTATATGGGTGGCCAAAGAATTTCCCAAATGGCAACACATTATATTGAGCACTTTGAAAGAACTTAATGGAGTAAGTAGTAAAATATACTTTTTTTTTAGGTTTTTAGGAATGAAACTTCGGATGAAACTAAACTAAGAAATTACTGATCCGACACTGAAAATTTTTCGCTTGTGGAAAGATACATTACCTTCTTATTTCGATAACAATATGTTTACTGTCATCATATATAATTCCACTAAAGTTGAAGATTACTGGCCTTTGATAACTATATGAATAAAATGTAGGACAAAAAGTCATAGAAAATACATTATTACATAATTAATTACATATAAATAGCGGACTGCGCCCCTAGGTACATTTTAAATAGATAACAATAGTTAATGCGAGTGTACCTTAGGAGCTAGACATATGCTAATGCGGACTTTTTTGTATACTTTTAAGACCTTCAATTTTGTAGTACATTGTTGTGATGTATCTTTTAAGATTTAGCTAGTGAAAGCCATATAAATTTCTAAGGATGACACGACAGAACCAATTGTGTGCTTTCATGTGAGAATGAAAGATTTTCCTGTAGAAAAATGGTATAAATATTGACAAGAGTTATCCCGCTAAGTTTCTTTCGCCAGTTCTTCTCAGGTGAGGCTTCTTCTTTCCGAACTGATAGTAGACTCATGACGTTCAGTAAAAAATTGAAATAATTTAATGCTGAATAATTTGAATTTGAACTAAAATAAAAACAGTTCAGTACTTTTTGCCTGAAATGAATACAGACAAACAGACAAAAATGTCAATAACTATTGTTTTGGGGTCTATATTCTGAACACAATTCGCCACAGGCCTTTTTTTTTAAATAAATATTTCATGTACACATTTCGCTTCGTTAATATTTTATTATATGTATACTAACGACTCACCCTCGCTTCGCTCAGGTTCGTCCCTAGGTTGATTCCCCGTACAAACTTTCATTCCCATTTTCACCCCCTTAAGGGGTGATTTCTGGGATAAAAACTATCCTATATCCTTTCCAGGGTCTAAACTACATATCTTACCAAATTTTATCTAATTCGGTTCAGTAGATCCAGAGATTACCCTCTACGACATCACGAACTCACAAACTTTACCTCTTTATAATATTAGTATAGATGTGGTAGTTCATTATGAGTTTTTTCAGCCATCAGGTTTACCAGATAACAAGATGATATCGAGTAAGCTCTCCGAGATACCAGAGTTGAAGAAGTACATGAAGCGGGTAATGCCGTTCGTGCAGGCGACGAGGGAGAGCGTGCAGCGCGTGGGCGGCGACGCGCTCTCCGTGGGGCTGCCCTTCGACGAGGCCGCAGTGTTGAAAGATAACTTACAATATTTACTTAACACGCTTGATGTGAGTTGTTATCAAATATTTATTTTTTATTTTAAATAAGTTTAGAGCTTCAATGCTATTATATTTATTTATTTATTTATTATATAGGAAGCCAACATAGTATACAGTGCTTTTGATCTTTTGTACATAATAATTTCTTATAAAATATTTTTTTTACACTATACACCACACTTATAGGCTAACTTAACATGCGTAAACTAGCTAGCTGTTCCGAAACTTATACTACATATCTATCCTATGAAAAATAAAATACTTAATAAAAGTGTAAAGTTAAAAAAAGTAAGGTTAAAAAAAACAATAAACAATTAAAAAAACATGCATAAAAAATTACAAAAAAATATATACTTAAAAAAAATGTGAAGGTTTAAAATTTAAATGGTATAAAAAGTTATTGCCAAAAAAAAAACATCCAAAAATTATAAAAACTACAACTAAAAATATAAAATATTTAAAACAGTGTAAAACAAAAATTTTTAAATGTTCCAAATTAAAACTATTTGGTAAGAGGTATAAGTAAACAGTTGATATAAAAATATGGGTAAAATTGATTAAAATTGTATAGTATAGAAATATAATAACATTAAGTGGTATAATTTGAGTTTAAACTTAAAAAATGCATTTTAACTTTTCTTTTGAATGCTTTCCCAGAATACTTAAAAATGTCAATGTCAGCTTTTTCTTTTGAGATAGTATTGTATAGTTGTATGATTCTATTTAAAGGTGCATTACGGCCTAAGTTTGTTCTAGCAATTTTGGTCACAAACGTTTGCTTAGAGCTAGAAGTCCTAACAGTGTTTCTAGGGATTGCTAGCTTTATTTTTCGTACTAAATCAGGGCAATCAATATCTCCATTTATAATTTTATTCAAAAAGCAAAGATCCAAAATATCTCTTCGTGTGGACAATGAAAATGTACGATAGTGTTTTAACAGATTATTGTAATTATATTCTAAATTATCTTTATAACATAATGTACGTAATATCTTTTTTTGTACTCTTTCTAGTCTATTTTTGTGAATTTGGTAATAAGGGTTCCATACAGTCGAACAATATTCCAGCTTGCTTCTGACGTATGAGTTAAAAAGCACTATTTTCGTGTAAGATGTTTTGAAATCTTTTGTGATTATATATTTTAAAGATGAATAAATATTGATGTTTTGAAATTATATATTTTAAAGCTGTTGCATCATTGACACAATGGCGTCTAGAAGTCGTGTTCGGAGAATTATGTTAAATATTTTTGAGATTTTGTTTAAATTATACAGAAAATCAGTAACTTGTGAAAAGTTATCCTAGAAGACTTTTTTTTAAAAAAAAATTGTTTCTGCAGCAGTTTATGATACAGGACTGCTTAATTTCGCAATTATTATTTTACCAAAAGCACGTCACGCACTCTCACTCACTCGCCGGCCGTCTTCATATTACTTGCCTCACTTTTTGTGCGCAAAGCTTTGTCTATACTTTTTTATTGGTCTGAGGTTGATGCATATTTTTGTTTAAAGTAATGATCACTACATATGGATATGTATTATTAATTAAAGTTTGTGTTTGTCTGGGCTATTCTCAGAATATACTGTACCGATTTTCATACAGTTTTCATCAATAGGAAGAAAGATTATCTACAGTAATGTTTACAGACTATGATTTATACAATATGATATATAAAGTTTTTCTATTACATTATCATTATTATGTCAATCTGTAAGATTAAACTTGTCAATTAAGTACAGAATTAAACACTTCTCGTGCTCAGCCGAGCGGAGCAAGGTTGTCACTAGTTTTATATATAGCACAAATATTGTAACTACATAGTAGAAAACAAAGTCGCTTCCCGCTGTCTGTCTGTCCTTATGTATGCTTAGATCTTTAAAACTACGCAACGAATTTTGATGCGGTTTTTTTAATAGAGAGAGTGATTCAAGAGGAAGGTTTATATATGTATAATACATGCATATTATAGTACAGAAAAGCCGAGAAATTCAAAGTTTTGTATTTCATACTAACTGATAAAACGTACCGAAGGACGAACCCGAGCGAAGCGAGGGTGAGTCGCTTGTTGATAATAATAGAAATCGGTGCTAAGCTCAAATGAAACATTCCAGTTAGAATCCATCGAGGTGAAGCACACAGACAGCGAGGAAGCACCAGAGAAGACTCGCGAGGACTGCGCCCCGGGGGCGCCTCACATCAGCTTCCTGTCCGAGCCGCGGCTGGCGCTGGTGCTGTCGAACCCCGCGCCTCGGTCCGGACTGTTCACGCTGACACTGGGTGTGGCTGATGGAGACACTGTCGAGAAGCTGAAGGCCAGGCTGGCTAAGGAAGTTAAGGCTATAAAGGGTAAGCTTTAAATTGTACGAGCATCATTTATCGTATGACACACTTACCTATTCTGTTCTAATGTCTAGTCAAGTTCTTTCTAAATATCTGACAATATTATAAATAAATGTACGAGAATTACAATTGTTAACGCAATAATTAAGGACACTAAACTTTAGTGTGTAGTTCTTTAATAGTACGGTGCAATTAGACCCAAACCTCAACATCCAAAGTAAATGTTTCTCATCAGCTCCAAATTGTTCTATACAGTACACATATTGTTCGGTAAAAACTTACACCATTTTGAGCATCGGGTTTGTTGGAGAGGGGGGTTAAAAGTTTATAAATTAGTAGTTAGGCTGTTTTTTTAGACTAATTGCACTGCACTATTAATATTTTAATAACTGCAGTTAAGATTATATATTTGACTAGCATTGCCCGAGGCTCTGCCCGCGTTCAGATGACCAAAAACTATATTCTTAGGTTTTACATATTAGTGTACCTACTCTTACATTGCAGTTTTATGTGTTTTTTCTCAAAAATGAGATATTTACTAGCAGTAAAAAGTATCCTATACTCGGATAACCAGCTATCACCATACCAAATTTCATCAAAATCCCTTCAGTGGTTTTTCTGTATATCTTTATAAATCATTTTTTTATTCATTAGTGTTTTAATTATATGGCTTTTATATGACTAAACTTTCATTATAACATTGTTTCAGATACAAACTCTCTAAAAATATGGCGATACAAGGATCCTTTACTGGGACCTCGTAAAATCCCTGTCATCGGAGACTATGAAACTAAATGTCTGATATTAGAAAATGGGTCCGTGTTCAAGGTGGACGTGGACACCCCCAAGGTAGAGCTTGTCAACAACGGCACCAACATCGATGTGGGTGTTCAGCTTTTATATACTTACGAGTAACTTAATAAATTATTTATTATTTATACGATTTTTTGTTTTATTTGTTACTTTATATTATTTACCACAGATGATATAAAACTTTAAAAGTAGAAATACTCAAAGTACTTTCGAAAATACTGCCGTAATTCTGTTTTGTTTGGCCCGAATAGACGATACATGGCATATGTTCAAAAAATACGCATTTGGTAAAATGTTTTTTTTTTATATTAAAAACAAACAAAAAATCAAAAATGAACTAAAAAATAAACATTTGTCTATAGAAATATTGACATGATGTCAGAACTAGGGATTTCTTTTCTCTTATTGAAGAAATCGATTATATGTATTTTATGATTATCCTGTTTTATTTAATAGCGACATACCCTCGCTTTGCTCGGGTGCGTCCCTAGATAAAAAACGTATTGATTTAATAAATTGATAAAAATAGGTGTTGTGACCTCTATTTGCTCTGTGTACCTTCGGATAGGAGGATACATGTTATCGCGGACCTTTCTGTAGGTCTTCTTAAAGCTTACACCTCTCGAAGTAAATTTTGCATTTAACTTATGAAAAAGAGAGATTTAACCGCACCTAATTGTTTATTATGTTAATTTAAACTGTGCTACAAATGATTCTTGTATAAAAATTTTTCTCTATAGGACAACTCCGTTGAACCAGTTATAGTTTTCCCGACTGAGCTGGTGAAATTTTTCTATAGTAAAAGGTTTCCCAAACATTTACCTGAATAATAATATTACACAAAATTAAGTAAATTTCTGTTCAGTACTTTTTGGGGTAAAAGTATACAGATAAGATTGCCATGGTAACTGTTGTTATTATCTATCAAATGACATATAATATTATATTCTTTTCTTCTTTTCTTTCCATTGCGGCCACTTTAGCATAGGTGAGAGGTATTTTATCATGCACAGAAAAAATATTGCTTTAATTTTATATGTAAATGATGAATATACGCCATGAACGTATAAATGTAACAAAAACATTTTTAATGACTCGCAACCACTTTTATGGCCACTCTTACATAGGCAGACGTAGTATATCAGGTACAGAAAAAAATTAGCTTTAATTTGATATATAAATGATGCATGTACGCTATGAACGCATAAACATACCAAAATATGACCCGCTTACACCTGGCTGCGAAGAGGTTGCGGCCAAATGCTCAACGGCAGCTATCATTTTTCAAGATCTCTACGTATAGTTCTGTGAAGTGGAGTATAATTCATTGTAATAACAAATGCATCGTTTTTATTCCAAAAAGTCAACTATTATTTAGTTAATTAAACACACTAGCGGGCACATTTGAATAGGCACCTCGTTCAAAACATATTGTCCCTTTTATTATTGTATATAAAAAATTGATTTCGATTAAATATGCAATGAACGTAGCAATCTTGCAGTGGGATCTTAGTCCAATAGATTAATGAAAAAATATAAATGAATTTAGTATTGAACTTTATTTAAGAAAATATAACGTAGTTATGTAGACTTTTTACTCACTTATTAACTAAATACATGATTATAATTTATTTCATTATAATATTAAGCTACCATAACTTTCTTCTTATCTATCTTTTTCAATGAAGTATATGTAATGTGGTATTAATAAAACAGGATACAATTTTACAATATAATTTATTAACATATAAACCGGTTATTATACACAAAGAATGTTTTACATTGCGAGTAGGATATGGCTAGCGCATTGTCGATGCGAAGGATTCCATGCGACCGTAAGTAGCCCCCGCGTAGTACAAACAACTAAATACAATCACAATTAAACAAACAAGTAAATACAAAACAAATTTAAAAATAAAAGTAAAACATTCGTCAGTCATTTACCACAACGTAGGCACAAGCCGGCTCATTTCATTATAAATATGTAGCGTATCTTAGATACTGTAATATAAAGTAAAAGTCACGTTCGCATGGTTCCTATAGGAATATTACAACTAAAACGAAGGCCGTGTGTTCGCTAAGTGGGCGCGTTCATACTGAACAGGCCCTCCAGCGCGGCGCCGTCCGCGGAGTCGAGGGCGCTCCGGGGCTTGTCTTTCGGTATGTGCATCGTCGGCAGATCCAGTATGAACACTTCCTTCTTGAACAGCTGCCCTACACTTCGTCCGATCAACTGAAACAAAATTTATAAACTTAAGTTATAGTTTAATAATTTATTAATATTAATTGTAGTTTATAAATCTAACTATAAGGTGGGTGTTATAAAATTTGATATGAATGTGCACAACAGGAAAGTAATGTTTGGCATGTTTGAAGGCATTACGAGAGCTTAGAAGAGAAATAAGTATTGTACTTCAAATTAACAAAAATAAGAGAAAGAGGAATAAGTCTGTTGTGCCATTGTGTTGTGTATGTGTAAAAACAAGTGTTTGAGTGTTAGCCTATTGAGAGTATGCTGCTCATTATGGAGATCCTGGGTTCAAGTTCAGGGTCGGGCAAGTTTAGTTATTAGGTCTTTCTGTCAAGAAAATCAGTAACAGCCCAGAGCTTGCTGTGTTTCACCCTCGTGCTTTGGAAAACACAACTTCGGTCTAGTGCTTGATCTCTGGTAGTGCCCAGCAGTCGTCCCACTGAAGTATGATAGTGACAGGAATAGAGAATGCATGTTTTACACACTATATTATGTACACTTGTGCACTATAGTGCATTATATCTTGCTTAGTTGGCTAATTCCACAATCAGTGAGATTGGCCACCGTTACATGTAATCACATTTTAGGGTATACTAGCGACTTACCCTCGCTTTGCTCGGGTGTACCCCGGATAAATTTTAATTTTTGTCAGTAGAACCTTAATTCTTTTTCCAAAATAAAAGTAGCCTAAGTTACTCCTTATAACATCAGCTATCTATCAGTGAAAGTCCCGTCAAAATCAGTCCAGTAGTTTCGGAGATTAGCCGGAACAAACAAACAGACAAAAATTTTTAAAATTGTGTTTTTCTTATAAGTATCGTATACAATTCCATATGCATTTAGTAAAAAGCTATTATTTTGACATTACAAACACTTCAATTTTATTTTTGTATATAGATACCCGAGAAGTGATCTTCTTGAACAGTTCCCGCTTGCCCTTATCTATCTTGGCGGGCTTGGCGGTGTTTGAGGTAAGCTTCTCGTCGAGGCGCTGAAGGTCGTGCGCGTCCACGTCGGGGATGGCGCGCAGCACCGCCACGATGCCCGGGAAACGCGGCCGGAGGGCCTCGTATGTCTGGAAAATATTGTTTATGTTATTACTATGTGAAGTCCGTCGATCAGAACTTGGCCTGCGTTGTGGACTATGGCCTGATTGATACCCTTCGTATTGAAGGGAGGCCCGTGCCCGGCAGTGGGACGTTAAAAAAGGGTGAATACATGTTTTTCAAATCCTGTATTACATTATTATGCAATTTCCCATACAGAATTCCACCACTCTTTTCACCCCCTTAAGGGATGATTTCCAGGACAAAAACTTCCCTATATCCTCAAGGTCTCAAATATCTCCATACCAAATTTCATTTAAATCGGTTCAGCTGATTAAAAAAAGGTGTATGAAAAAGTAACAGACAGATAGATAGATACAATAATACCTGACTTTACTGCTTTCAAATATATCTTCTTATTTAATATCAATAATAATTAGTTTATTTATTTAAAAGCCTATTGGTTTTAAATAAGGTAGAGAAAGATACTTATACATATCGTTGGCTCACTTTTACATAGTTCTATGTTGTTTTTTTTACGATAACAAAATAACGAAGTTCTATGTAAAAATGACTAAACTTCATTAAAATGAACATAGAACCTTGTAATAGTAAGCCAACAAATTATGTGTGCGTGTAGCAACAAAGTGCAAATCATGCACAACAAGAGTTTGGCAGCGCGGCCTGATGGGCGTCGGACTATCGACAAAACGTACCTGTACAGCGAGAGCCAGCAGCGCGGCCTGGTTGGCGTCGTGCTGGCCGTGCAGGCGCAGCGCGTGCAGCACGGCGGCCAGCGCGCCGCTGGCCTCGCCGGCGCCGAGCACGCCGGGCGCGTCCAGCGCCGCGCGCAGCGCCGGCAGCGCCAGCGCGCACGCGCGCAGCGACGTCGTCGAGTCGTTCCACGTCAGTGCTCGTAATATCTGTAACGGGAATAATGCGGTATTAACTTAATACTTTCTTAGATTTACGCGAATATTTGACTTCTATATAAATAAAAATGAATCACAGAAATGTATGTACGCGCATTACTTCCGAAGGACTACACCAAATTCTCTTTTTGTATTTGTTATTGTCAGGACAAACTTAATATAGAAGAAAATTAAAAGAAAATAAATTTATACTAAAATAAGTTTTTTTTAAATCTTATGATTATGAAAAGTGAGTGAGTGTAATAGTTTTTATCGCGGAAATCATCCCTTAAGGGGGTGAGAATGGAGATTAAAGTTTGTATGGGGAAACAAGCTAAACCGAACCCGGAAGAACGAACCCGAGCGAAGCGAGCGTGACCCGCTAGTTTTAAATAAAACTATCTTTTCGGATTATTTCGCAGATTTATTTTGATTTTTGGTTCTTGCCGTTTTGAATGCTGACAAGTATATAACGCATTTGAGACGTCTATAACCTTAGTCTCTCCCGTGACTATGATTGCTGTACATATAAAACGATAACATTCAAAACGTCGAGAACCAAATATCAAAATAAATCCGAGAAATAATCTGAAAAGACAGTTTTATTTAAAACGTTATTAGCTTATTAACCATAATTAATATACTAAATTTTTATTGTATTAAAAAAAAATTGCTACATTACGTTTTTTTTTAACGGAACAAAATACTATTTATTTAAATTAATTTGAAATTGCAAATTTTGTCGTCCAACACATTAATGTTTTTATATTCTCGTGTGCTTTGCCCTTAAGTACAGGACTTATAATATGGTGGAGGTACTCAACAGAGTGTAAGGTATCCCCCCTTATGTTAATCTGCCGCGCTTAAGTAACTGCAAAAATCCCCTCTTGGGCTCCCCTAACATAAATAAAATTACATATTTAAAATTTAAATCATATTCATAGTTAATATTAGTATAGCTCACAGTATGTAAGACAGCAGGTCCAGAAATGGAATCAGCTAGTATGATGGCGCCCAGCTCGGACACCTGCTCGGGCGCGCGGCCCGGCGCCGGCGCGCTCTCGTCCTCCATCTCCGTCGGCGTCTCCGTGGCTATCGCTGCACCTTCTACTAGGCACACCTGAAAATTATAATCACCAAATTTAGTCGGGATCCGTACTAATATTATAAACTAGCGACTCACCCTCGCTTCGCTTAGGTTCGTCCTTAGCTTGCTTCCACATACAAACATTCAATCCCGTTCTCACCCCCTTAAGCAATGATTTCCGGGATAAAAACTATTTCACTCACTCACTTTTCATACGAGATTTAAAAAAACTTATCTTAGTAAAAAAAATTCTTTTAATTTTCTTCTATACAAAACTTCCTGAAAATAACAAACACAAAAAAAAAGAATTATCCAATTTAGTGCAGTCGATCAGAAGTGATGCGTGTACATACATACATACATTTCGGTGATACATTTTTATATTTATATAGATGCGAAAGTAATTCTGTCTGTTACCTTTTCACGCTTAATCCGCTCAACCAATTTAGATGAAATATGGGTATGGAGAAGATTTGAGACCTTGGGGGGGATAAAGGATAGTTTTTATCCCGGAAATCATCCCTTAAGGGATTGAAAAGAGGGGTGGAAGTTTGTATAGGTTCAATCAATCGTTTCTCCAGTAAGGATTAAACTTATGTGCTTTCCTAAGTTCCTAGCCTATATGTTACTCCAGGTTATAGTCAATCTGTGTATTAAAATATATTCATATCCGTTCCTGGGTGATGGAGTAAGAAATACACACACACAAGCTTTCACATTTGTAATAGTACTAGCAACTCACCCTCACTTTGCTCTGGTTCGTCCCTAGGTAAGTTTTAACGGTTAGCATGGAATAGTTAGACTATATATATACATATGTATGATGAGTTTTAATTACCTTGAGCAAATCAAGGTGGTCCCTACTGAGGTGTCTGACAAGTATGTCCTCAAGGACCTCTTGAGATTCGCTGCCGCCCTCTTCTTCGAGTTTGCCTGATTCGTATAAAGACGTAACATATTCCCAGCGTTGGTTAAGATGGACGAGCACTGGAATTGAAAATATGTAGGATTATTAATTTTGTTACTATCATTTATTATACTTTTATTTAAATTTTACGTATTTATCTGTTGACTCCCCGATCTGTAAGCGAACCGACCAGTTAGTCTCGATCGTTGGCAAACTTATAAAATATTCCCAGTAATTCCATAATATCAAGTATTAGAATGAATGCATAAATTATAATATAAATAAACTACAGAATTTACATTTAAATCACTTTTAGATACTAAACCAATAATGATGTTTTTATCAAAATAGTAATAATATTAAAATATCATATGTACATAAGTGTACTAATTGAACATAATAATAAGTAACTAGCGTTTGTCCGCGATTCTGCCCGCGTAGTACAACTATGTAACACTACATTTTTATAAATTATAGCCAGTATAAATATGTTATTTTGATGTATATGCTACATTACTGTAAAGTTTCATCAAAATCAGTTCAGTACTTTTTTCAAAATGAATCTTGAGAAAAATTCAAAAACATTTTAAGTTCAAATTCAAAATTCCTACAATATATTAAGTTACAATGTTGTTGTTAGGAGGAGTAGTAACTATAGTAGGGGAGCCCACGATGCTAAATGGGGATTTACTCGAGCGTCGTAGAGACCTATTGGGATGCAAAGCTTAGATGATAAGAAGAAAAAAATGTTATATGATATATACCTTTACATCGGTGGGGGAAGCGGCTATAGATTTTTAAATATGTAAAAAAAAACTGTTGCATAGACATCCTCGAGCTCGTCAGATATTGATAGCATCAATGCCCTACGTATTTTTAATAATGTACGTATGTTAATCTGATCGTTTGCATGATGCGGGTGGTTGTATTTAAGGGTTGAAAATGAAAAAAAAAAAAATTAATCAAGCGCGTCAGATTTTCTAAGGGAGTGTTAAGTGCACCAAAAAAAAGCTCTCATTAACTAATCTGACGATTTCGATGGGACGCAAACTCGCGGCCATTTTCATAATGTGCAAAAAAAAATAGCCATTTTGAAATACTCAAGCGCGTCAGATTAAGATATATATGGTTCATCTTTATGTTCTAAACGTACTGTCTCATAATCTGACGATTATCTAGAGGGATTCGCCTGATCTGACAAAAAAAAATTAGAAAAACGGTTCACCTTAAAGGCCATACCTGCAACTTCCCGCTAATTCCATTCCTGGGCGCTTAAAATTGTACTTATGACATTTTTGAGCTCAAAATATAATTTATGTGATATTTTGAGCTCGCTGAGTTCAAAGAAATAATATTTCTATGCATTTGAGCTCTCCCAGCTCGAAAGTCTGATAGAAGTTTCATAGAACACTATTTTTGGAATTTTCAAACCGCAATAACTTTTGAATAGATCAAGCAATTTTCACGCGGTTGACGCCATTCGACGCAGTTTTATCATCCTCATAAGTTATTTTCAGGTTTTAATTGATCGAACCAAAACTTTCGGAGTAATCCCGAAAAAACACTTTTTTCGGTTTTCTTTCGTTCACGATATCTCTCGAAGGAATCAACCGATTTTGACCGGATTAGCGACGATCGGCGTGGTTTTTCTAGCTTAAGGGCGGATTAGTTTTTGAAGTTAATTAATAAAGCCGGTTAAAAGTTATTCCAAAAAAACCACTTTCAAAAAAAAATGTTGCATATTTTTTTTCAGATTTTTCAAAATTTCTCAAAATCTATCGGTCCGAATCGGTTCAAATTCGCAGGAAATCTAATTTTGAGGGAAATCTTTAGAACGCCGTTTAGTAGATTCCGATCGGTTTAGTCGTTGAAAAGATATAAGCGAGTCACACATACACACACACATACATACATACAGACTTAGTGACAACATCATACTTCACACAAATAATATTAAAATAGCAAAAAAGCCAAAACAAAACAAACGAGTCTTTATGATCAGCTGTGATGGCGTCACGGCGGCAGAAACCAGAGTGGGGACGGAGTGAGAGAGTAATAGATAGAGAAAGAGTGAGAGAGGAATAGACACGCGGAGAAGGAAATGTAGGCATCACGCAGCTGCACGCATTTAACTTTATCTACGAATTTTTGTTATTTCGGCTTGCGGAAATCGTCAGATTATATATTTTTCATTATTCTTGAATTATTTCCTTCAAAATAAAAAAAAATTTTGCTACGCTCGAGAATGTCGAGATGACGTTTTTTTTTACAACTTTGTTGCCCTCCCCTTTTTGTACGTCACTCTCAAATTGTCAGATTAGTGGAATATACACTTTTTAGGATGTAATTAACTCACCCTACCTTAATCTGACGCGCTCGAGAATTTCTGATGGTCAATTTTTTTTTACTAATTTGATCCTGTATCCTTCACGGGCGGCCTTATATATGGGCCTCATGTTTTGTGGAGGTACTTAACCGGGTACAAGGTATCCCCCTGTATATTAATCTGCCGCGCTTCAGTAAATCCCGAAATCCCCGCTTGGGCTCCCCTACTACTAGTAAGTACTAACTGAGCGGCGCCAGATGCTGCACGAGCGGCAGCGCCACGTCGCGGTAGTGCGCGGGCGGGCAGTGCGCCAGCAGCGGGCGCAGCGCCGCGCGCAGCACGCGCCGCAGCCAGTGGTCCGGCAGCGGCGCCAGCAGCGCGGCCGCCAGCGCGCGCGCCAGCCCCGCCGCCGCGAACAGCTCGCGCCCCAGCGACGCCGCCGCTGCGCCCACCAGCTGGCACACCTATTGTTAGCTCATATTTATAAAATGAATATTGTAAATGGATATTTTATTTTACTATTAATGTAACAAGTTTTGTATACATTACATAAATTGAATGTTTTTGTGCTTGAATTGAAGATTATGTGGAGCTTTCAGTATAGGATCAGTCTCGTACTTGTCTGATTTTCTTTGACATATGAATGATTTAAGTTTCATTTAAATAAGAAGATTATTATGTAATTTGTTAATTAAATATATAATAAGAAAATTTTGGCATTTCTATACTTTGTAAAATTACTTATTCTATCTTATTAAAAACCATAATTTCCAGAGCAAATAACGATCACCACAATAAAATAAAACTGACATTATCGTGTAGCGTGTTGAGTAGGTTCTGCATGCGGTCGGCGGGTTGCGGCGGCGGCGCGGGCGCGTCGTCGCGCAGCGCGAGCAGGTTGCGGCGCTCGGCGGGCGGCGGCGCCAGCGCGCGCGCGTGGCCGGCGTGGCGCAGCGCGGCGGCGGGCGGCGTGTGCAGCTCGTGCAGCGCGCGCGCCAGCGCCAGCGCGGCCGGCACCAGCGGCAGCACGTGCGCGGCGCAGGGGTTGCGCCACACGGGGTGGCCGGCGGGCGTGACGCCGGCGCCGAAGCCGCCGCGCGCCGCCTTGTCCGGGTCGGCGGGCACCTGCGTGCGCTTCACCACGCCCAGCGTGAGCGTGAGCGCGTGCAGCAGCGTGCGGCGCGCGCGCGCCCGCTCCGGGTCCTCGTCGCCGGGCGGCACGTCCAGCCCCACGAGCCGCGCCAGCCCCGCCGCCGACTGCAGGTGCGGCGTCAGCGCCGCCCAACGCTCTCTGCAGTCGCCGAGAACCTATACGCACCCAAAATAATTCGATATAATACTTACAACTAAAATTTTACAAATATAAAATACTTTAAATAATAATATTTTACCTGAGCTACGAGAGCGCTTTGTCTTTCATAGCAGCAGAAATGATTAGAAACTAGAAGCAGCGCCTCTTGTATTGTAACACTTTCAACTACGCTGAGATCAGGTCGAGATAGGGCATTTTGACATAGTTCGTGCAAGCGTCCAAACACTGGCAGCAAGAGCAAAGGGTACTGCAAAATGAACACAAATTTAAAATGTAATAAGTTAAATATATCTGTAGTTTCAAAGAATTAAAAAACACGTTTTTGACTGATTCAAATGAATGGAACTTGTTAAAACGAAACATGTGAGACCGAACTCAAGGGACTCGAGGGGTTCACTAGTAGCATCCATCATCAAAGAAGGTCCAAAATATCAAATTATAGAATTGTCGCCCAAATATACATGTCCTTACTCCTTACACATACAAAGTTTCATTTCGCAGTCTCGAATATCGTATCATAATGAAGTTCTTAAAAAAATGTTGTAAAGGTAAAATTCACTTCCAAGATTTGACTTTAAATATATTAAAAGATTTATTAAAATTTCAATGCCAATAAATAATAACGGCAATAACAGATATTAACAATATGACCAGTGACGCTAGCAAAACCATATTAAAAATGAAATTGTAATAAAACTAGCGACTCACCCTTGCTTCGTTCAGGTTCGTCCCTAGCTTGCTTCGTAATACAAACTTTCATCCCCATTCTCACCCCCTTAAGGGATGATTTCCGGGATAAAAAGTATCTTATGTCCTTCCTAGGGTCTCAAACTATCTTCTTACCAAATTTCATCTAAATCGGTTCAATAGATCCAGAGATTACCCCTTACAACGTTACAAACTCACAAACTTTACCTCGTTATAATATTAGTATAGATATCTATAACTATTTCAACTTAGAACAATCCAATGTAAAATGGTACCTTAGAGCCAAGTTTGACGAGCAGGCCGGCGGCATGCCGCCGCACGTTCTTGACGTTGCGGCAGGAGCGGTCCTCGGGCGGCGTGCCCTCGTACACCAGCGCCGCGAAGATCTTGTCCAGCACGCGCGGCAGCAGCTCGGCGCCCGCGGACCCCACGCCCGGCCCTGACGATATACCAGTCTTTAGATTTCTTCAATACTTTCTTAGATTATATGCATGTATTTGAGATTTCAAATAAAACTATCTTTTCGGTTTTTTTCACGGATTGATTTTGGCGGATTCCCTTGATTATGATTGTTGAAAATTAAATTCATGAAAAATTCGCGTTCATCATCTGTATGTAACGTTGCACTGCTAGGCACGGGCCTCCTTTCAATAGGGGGGAGGATCAGGCCATGGTTTACTTCTGACTACTTCACCATAAAACACGTGGTTACCATATTGAAAATGGACTTTAATTTCAACACATGAAAATATCAGAAGTGACCCAGATTTTAACCCATTTCACTCGGTTTCTCAAGAGAGCATGTTACTAATAAGTAGCTACTATACTGCAGAGTGCTATAGACTATCGTATCGTAAGTTATACTATTTTTTATTTCGATAAAAATATGCTTACTGGCAGAAATCATAATAACATTTATTGGACTTGGAAAAAAATTACCGTTGAGTTGTTTTATCGGTGTGCACTACTAATATTGTTTAAAATAAAACAATAAAAATGTATAGTTAAAAGAACTCACTAGTTACTCATAAAGTACAGTCATTATATGGATTCTTTTTATAAAACAAGCTTTCAATTTATTTCAAGAAGAATTTTATATTTCTTATGATTTGATTTGATTGATTTGATTCTTAAATTGATGTAACTTTTTTATTTATGAACAGATTGAAATAAAACAAATACTAAATGTTAAGTAAAGCTTACCACAGTACATTAGTGAAAACCGCATCTAAATCGGTTAAGCCGTTTATGAAGTAAGCGCGCACAAACGCACAGACAAACCGACAACAGACAAAAATTCTAAATCATTATTTTGAATTCTATTGCGTATTTACGCAAGAAAATAAATAAAAAAAGAGCCCCAAAGATAGTTTTTCTCAAATGTCTTCCATGTACAGACAGCGATCGAGTTACACTTTTATTATATGTATAGATTAACATCACTTCAAAGTAAACCCTTTATAAAAATCCAGTTCCAAGTGCACATACCGGCGAGCTGGCTGTAGGCGCAGCTGAGGAAGACGAAGAGCGCGGATATGAAGGAGAGCAGCAGCGAGAGCATGAGCGGCGAGCGCGGCGCCGCGCCCACGCAGCGCTGCAGCAGGCGCAGGCCGCCCGCCACGCCCGGCCGCGGCTCCGCCTGCAGCAGCCGCGACAGCACCACGTCCAGCATCTGCGTTGAAGCGCTTTTTTATTTATATACTAGCGACTCACCCTCGCTTCGTTCGGGTTCATCCCTAAGTACATTTTATTTTTTTGAGCGGAACAAACACCGAACAAACAGACAGACAGAGAATAATTTTAAAAATTGAGTATTTCTTATAAATATCGTATATAATTTAGTAAAAAGCCATATGCATTTAGTAAAAAGCTGTTATTTTGATATTACAAACATACACTTCAATTTTATTTATCTGTATAAGTATAGATAATGTTTGCTTTTAACGATTTTTGTTCTAAAATAATAGTTGGCGCTAGTAATGAATTAAATCACGCCATCGTTTGGTTCATTATTTCTATCTATGGTAGTTGCATTCCCAACCACTGGTTTTTACAAATACTCGATGCAAATATAGATGTCGCTAAAAATATATATTTAAAATATATATACTATCATTTCAAAAAACATTTAAAAATAAATCTCTTTCGGGATAAATTATGTGACAAAAAAGACAGATCGACAAAGTAAAGCCACATTAGTTACATAGAACGTTGGTACGTAATTTATTTTTTTAATTTTAAATTGTTATTTACGAACCGTGATAGAATGAAAATATTATGTAAATCAAAATATAAGTACTTCATTAAACTGAATGTAATAAAGACCAAATTTTAGCAAATATGTTTTAAAATTTATTGTACCTGAGCTAAGGCCTCCCATTCAACATACAATGGATGTGTCACATCAAGTTGTAGTGGACAAGAGTCCACTTTGTCCAAAGCCGTGTGTGCCCATTGCTCAACATATGACCAAGTTACTATTGGGGCTGCTGTCATACAAAATCTGCAAAGATATACAATGTCATTATAATACTAGCGACTCACCCTCGCTCCGCTCGTGTTCGTCCCTATTTACGTGTTAACGTTTAGTATAAATTTTCAAAATTTAGGATTTTAAATAGTAAATATATAGTAACTAGCGTTTTCCTGCGGCTCCGCCTGCATAGTACATTAATCACTAACATACCATATACTAAAACCTTCTCCGAAACACGCTGCATCTTATGGTATGAGTATTATTCCGATCGGTTCAGTAACTATCGCAGTATAACCGAACAAAAAATCGGCTCTCCATTTACTAGTATAGATATTACTTTTTGACTTTATTTTTAGAAAACTACATAATTTAATATATTACTTGTACCACTTAAATCTTACCTATCTCAAATACGACAAATTAAATATAATCATATTAGCGATTCAGAGGTCATATAATGCACATATTATCACATAGCAAAGCAAGATAACAATATCTCATATCTCACTTGAAAGTTTCCAGCAACTCAGATCGATAGCGAATGAAGAAATTCGTAAAATCTTGTTCACAGTCAAAGTCCATGCACGCGTACGCCACCGCGTCGTGGGTGCCGCTGGTGCGCGACGACGGGTAAGTTACCTGTCAATATTAGTAAATTACATATATACTTAAATGTAAAAAAAAATCTATACAGATAAATTAAATTATCTATTTGTAATGTCAAAATAGCAGCTTTTTATACTAAATGGATATGAAATTTAAGAAAAAAGCATTGAAAGTAAAGAAAGCTAAGACAAAAGTGGTGTCTTAGCTCGCTACTTTAACATATGATGCTACAGAAAACCTTATTTATGATAGATATATCATAATGGGCTTCTTCAATTATCTAAGCTGTGCAACTGTGTAGATACATATTATTATGTTCATATTAATTAAGCTTTTGTTTTTTCTTTTTTTATGTGCATATCATAAATGCAAAATTAAACTAGCAATATTTTTATTTTTATAGTTTTTACATATTTCTTTGTCATATATAACTTTTGCTAGCAATGTTAATCGAGCAATAATATTTCTTTTGTAAATCAATATATGGTACTCACGATACAGGCTTTGCCTAGTGTGAGTTACCTTTAGATATAAAATATATTGTAAGTTGTACTTTTTTGACAATAAAAAATATTATTATTACTTAAAAGAAAATCACAATTTTAAAAATTTCTATCTGTCTTTTTTGGAAAATCTCCAAAAGGGCTGGACTGATTTTGACGGGAATTTCATTAGCAGATAGCTGATGGCATTAGGAGTAATTTAGGATACTTTAATTATAGTCAGGAGGGTTCTCGCTAAAAAAATAAAACATAGGTACATATAGATGCACCCGAGCAAATCGAGTATATGTTGCTATTTAATCAATATAGTTTTATAAATCTCTCAGTAAATACTGAGAAATTACTTCAAATGATTCTCTTAAAGGTAAACCGATATAAAGTTTGTATAGTAGATTATCATTTTAAAGATTGCTATATACTTAATGGGATATCCCGTCTAAAGTTTCTGACGAATCAGTCTTATATAGATTTTTACTGGACTGTGCAAATATAATGAAAGTACCAATATATTTGTCAAGAGATGGTTGGTCTCAATCAAATAGGTAGGGTATAAGTACACACACACAATATCGTAAACATACATTATAAACATCACATAATATAATAAATTAAAGTGACACACTGTGTGACTTTGTGTTTATTCAAACTAATATCAAAAAATATTGTATGAATTTTCATATTATTAAAACCAATGGATTATCAGTGATGGTCATAGGCTTATAATTTATAAACATATTGCAAAAAATAAGCTATTGGTATTATGATATTTTTATAGTAAGTCGGAAAATCGTGCATTCCGTGAATTTAATATTAATACCGTAATATTATGAATAAAAAAAGGTACGTATCCTTAATCGTATCCGTATCCGCGGATGTATATTTTTAACGATCCCTCTCATCGCTGGTATGTGTGTGCGTATGGCGACTGTATGTACATATATGCGTGTGTGTATATGTGTGTGTGTACAGGCGAGCGTCACCTTGAGCAGCTTGGGCGCGGCGGCGTTGAGCCAGCGCGGCAGCACGGCCTGCAGCGCGGGCGTGCGCGGCAGCGCCTCGTGCTTGAGCAGCGCCAGCCACGCGGCGTTGGCGGCGTGCGCCAGCGACAGCGACGCGTGCGACGTCAGCAGCAGCGCGCTCTCCAGCAGCAGCGGCAGCCACGCCTCCGCGTTCACGGCGCAGCTCCACATCGACGCCAACTGCGCCGCCAGACCCGACACCACCTGGCATACACAATAAACGATGTTTATAATTTACTTAAAACTAACGACTAGCCTAACAATAGCTGATAAAGTTAACTAAACGGCAATTTTTTTTAATCATTTTTTTTTTCGATTTAGTCGTTATACGAATTTAATTGAACTCAAAAAAAAATACATAAAACAAATTGATAGTAATCACAATATAAATAGCCTACAACACTCGGCGGTAGTGAATTTTAAAGAATCGAGTCACTAATTTCAGAGATTATTCCTACATACTAACTTTACGTCTATATTATTAGTATAGGTTAACATTAAATAAAATTCTTAACATAACTAGTGTTGTATTGATGTAAAATAAATTATAGCTATAAATAGCTAGTACAGTTTGTGAGAAGTATGTATTGGTCAATTTAGTCTGAAGCAAGTTTAGGTTTTGTATGGGAAAAATTATGTCATATTATCACTTTTTATTATATGACATAATTTTTCCCATACAAAAATATTAACATGATAATGTTAACCTGGCAACATGTACAATGTAATCATTATTGTTAGTACACAATGTAATGCAAAATATTATGTATACAATAAATATACGCTGTATACTTAATACATATTTATAAGTATAAACATATAAATACAATTTGATAGTTTTATTAAGGCTCACCTGTGCAAGTTTCTTAAGGAACGCATAGTGAGGCTCGTCGAGGGTGTTAATGCTTTGTAGTGCGGCGCGGTGGATGCACGAGATCGCGTCTTCACTGCACAGTATCATAAGGGGTTTGCGCTCTCTAGTCTGTAAAAAATTGTTTGTGTATGTCATTAATAAAATGAATTATTACAATAATAATATATATAGAGGTGCTCAATTGTTAGGTGTTCTTTTTTTAAATTGAATATCTTTTCTCATAGCAATTTGAAATATAAATTTTCTGTTCAATTTCAAAATAATTAAGGTAAAAAGTTTTAGTTAAAAAGTAATTAAAATATCTATGAGCGTACATATTGTTTATAAAACTAAACTAGCTTTAAAAATAAAAAATACATGTTACAACAAGGAAAAACCAACAGAAGATAGATAAAAATAAACTTACAGAGCCTTTCCTATTAACAATTTGTAATAAACATTCAGCTGCTGGTTGTTGAAAAACATCATCACTAAGGAGAATGCAAAGGATCTGTAAGAGGCGACCATTGTTCGCCACAATGTGATTTGTTGATACCCACTCCACAAATCCTGTCAAGGTTAACAACACCACCTGAAATGAATTTTCAAATGACAAATATTGTATAGTGTAGTGTATTTTTTTATATTAATTACATTACATTTAGTATTGGACTGCACTTGTTTATGCATGCACATCCATTTAAGAAAAAAAAAGAACTTAATTAAGACAAAATAAAGGTATAAAGTTTGTTCATCATATTTAAAGCAAATCTCTAGTAATCTAAAACTATACAACTTCTTTGTTATGCAGATGACAATAATTGTGCAATAATAAAGTGCAAGGAATTTTTCGATAAACTTTATTATAGCATAATTACTGACTAGGACATTCAATGTTCAAAATCTAATAATACTGTTTTAGTTTTTTTTTCCAATTTAGCCCTGGCTACAACATTGAAATATAAATAATCCAACCTAAGCTAACATCTAAATATAAGTCACCAGTTTGTTTCTACTACCTATCATTCACAAGTCAATTCAAGTTAACTCAATTACCTGAACGACCCGCCCATTGCTGGCTGCTCCAGCATAATCTCCAGCAGCAGTTTTCTCCCGAAATTCTTGTACATGCATTTCAATAAGACGCATGAAAAACGCGAATATCTCTGCCATATTGCTCGTTAAAGCTTGGTGTATGTCTTTACGACGTTGATGCTGCTCCAATGTCTAGTTATATAAGCAAAATAATAATTTTATATTTTAAAATAATATTATTAAAAATTTGCTATTTTTGCAGCATGTTCCAAATATTGACTTTTATATGTAGTTTTAGATACCTAAAGTTACATTATTACAATTTTTGTATGGATCTCTTGCAATTCATTTGGATAAAGTAGCTTTCTATAGGCAAACCGCAAAAGTATAAAATCAGTGAAGGAGTTTTTGAGTAAGTACATTACAAACAAACATATAAACATACACAATACATAATATCAAATCTTTTCTCTTTATAATATTAGTTTATATAAGGTAATTCCTTTTATTACTATACATACTTCTATACTGTAGATATAATATCGACATATACAGGGTCATTTTTTATTTACTGAAAACCTTTTGGGAATATACTATTTACATCATAACAACAACATCTGTAAGAAATGTATGTAAAAAAAACATTTATTTATCACTAGCAGCTCACCCTCGCTTCTCTTGGGTTCGCCTCTGAAGTACAAAAACATATCTATCTTACGGGAACCATACATTTTTCTGGGATAAAAAGTAGCCTATGTGTTATACCAGACTATAATCTATATCTGTGCCAAATTTCATACAGATCCGTTCAGCCATTCTGGTGTGAAAGAGTAACAAACATCCATACATACTCACAAACTTTCACATTTATAATATTAGTGTAGATACATTTCCTAATTACAATTTTATCAGCAGGTCAATTGACTGACATTACATGATATCATCAAAATGCATTCATAATTGATCACATCATTTAATACTTTCTTAGATTTATGCGAATATTTGACATTTTAAATAAAACTATCTTTTCAGATTTTGTCGCGGATTTATTTGCATTTTTGTTTCCCGACGTTTCGAATGCTTTACAGCATCCATGGTCACGGGAGAGACTGAGGTGTTACATGTCTTGGAGGTATAGTTGTTACAGACAGCCTACCCACAATTAACAAAATGCAAATAAATCCGCGACAAAATCCAAAAAGATAGTTTTATTTAAAATGATCACATCATTTTTAATGTATTCAATGACAAAAAACCTTTAGCAAAGAGGGAAAAATATAGCATTCCAGCAAATAGCTTGTCATTATTTTAGTTTTTATTTCTTTAATTTAAATAAATAATCTTTATGCTTTATAGAATCAATCATCTCTATAAAAGTTATTGTATTAACTAGTAGTAATTTTCTTTATTTCAATTTTTATTCATATTATATAAAAAAAATATAAAACTAACCTGTAATGTTGCAACATCTTCCACCAGCCTTAAAAACACATGCAACACAATTTGAGTATGCAAATGTCCTTGACTGCAGGCATCACTAAGTTCAGCCAACAAAGTTGGCCACTGTTGGGGCCATTCTCTTTTAATCATCTCTACAATAACACGAGCCAATGCATCATTTAAGTGACCGGTTTCCCAGCCACCCATAAAAAGGAGCTTCATTGCATTTTCCTGAAAAAGACAATTGAAATAATATTGAAATGATAATTGAAATAATATTGAAATGATAATTGAAATAATATTAAATTATGATAATTGAAATAGTGAACCCAAAACTAAATGACCATTGAGTATAATTTTTAAAAAATAAATAAATATGTTACCTTGATAAATATTTTTTCAGCTTGAGTTATTTGGGTCCATCTATACTTCACTGTGTGTTCCATTAACTGTAGACCAAAATGTTTAACTACTGGTGAGTACTGAGCTCCACTAGCCAGAAGCAGTCCAGCTTGAGCACACCATGGAGAATTTTCTTTGAAACTGTAACAAGTGTTATTTTGGAATATTAAATTACTAAAATAATATTTATTATTGATGTAAGTACTTGATGATTCTAGCATACCTCTCACAGGCAGTGTAAGCTTGTTTCCTGTCATCATGTGCTACAGAGGGATTGAGAGTAAGTTCTACAGCTCGGCTAAGCTCATCCGCAATGAGAGCCACCTCTCTATCACCAAAAGCTCCGACATTCATTGTAGCTAGGCTTTGCTATAGTGGAAAACACAACAATCACTTTTTTGTTTTTATAAATGTTACCATTAAAACTTTTGCATATATCAAATATTATAACAAAGAAAAAATTATATTCCTTTTGCAAGTATATCATAATTGATACTTATGTCATTTATACGAAAAATATGATATTATTATGAAATATTTTTGCAAATAAAAAAAAGGCAAAATTGTTTATTGCTTACCTACGAATACTCTAAAAGTTATCCCCATAAGATAATATTTTACTTCATATTATACACGTTACGTGCTGAAATTTAAATTGTAAAAATTTTCAAGGTTTTATGAATAAACTCAAAAGAACATTTTAATGGCATGCACCCGGTATTAGTCGTGAACTACCCATAAAATTATTTTATCACAAACTAAAAAACTATAAAGAGTCTTTTATTTGTCAGTTCTAAAATTAGAATCAATGTTTTGATATATTATACGTAAATTGCGAATATTTTAATATAAGCAATTTCAAAACACAAGAAATACCTCGTGTGGCACAAAATGTATCGGAAAATCTTTCCATAAACAATAACTTTTTTCTTGTAATCAGCAAAGAACACAGATATAATATCGAACCTAGTCGATTGCAGTCGATTGTAATATCATCCAATATTGTATAATATTACTCTATTAATATTGTTATTACTTCATTTAATAATTTGTACTTATACTAAGATGAAATAAAATAAAGAGTTTATTTAAAAATCATTATACAATGTTTTAACGAATTCAATAGTAATAAAAAAATAGTACATACCTAGAACTTAGTGTACATTTAACTTACATCTGAAGTTTCTTTTATTTTTATCAAGAAAATTGTATTTTGTCTATGCTACTCGTGTCTCTATATAATTTTATATATGTAGCAATATACTCTATGTATATAATGTTTTGAAGTTTGAACTTCTGTCTTCTGATAATATTCAAAATTTGAATATTTAAAACTTACCGAGTTCGTAATAAGTCGTATCTCAGCATAGAGTATATTGCTACATATATAAATATCTCAGTAATATTAATTCTTAAATATGATAAAAGTCTAATACTGAAATTTGTGTAAAAATAGACCGATATTAGTCTATTAAGTTATAAATGGAGAATAATTATACAAACCTCGAACCGTCTTTGGACAAACATTTAAAAGGACATCGTAATAGCGTTACAGCTTTGTTTTATAATCCTAATGAAAAGCAATTGGCAAGTAGTTCATTGGATAATAGCGTTTTAGTAAGTCTATTTAATATTTGAATATGTATATAAGTACTTCTCAAATTTGTTTCTCAAATATATTATGTATCTTAAAGCTATGGGATCTTCGTGGTAATATGAGGAGCTATAGATTCCAAGGTCATGATGAGGCGGTGATGGATGTAACATTTTCTCCATCAGGAAAGCATATGGCTTCTGCATCTCGTGATAAAACTGTTAGAGTGTGGGTGCCTACAGTTACAGGTAGCATAGGAATGTTTAAAGCTCATTCTCAAACTGTACGCTCTGTTCAGTTTAGTCACGATGGATCCAAGGTTTGTGTTTTATTTACTTATTGTATACATTTATATCTAAATTATTTAAAACATATTTGATAAGATTGCCAAAAAAATAAGTATGTCACTAATACAATCACAAAATGTATTTAATTTATTTTACAGATAATAACTGCATCGGATGATAAAATTGTAAAAATTTGGTCTAGTGATAAACATAAATTTCTAGCATCATTTGTGGGACATACAAACTGGGTACGAAGAGCTTGCATGTCTCATGATGGATCCATAGTAGCCTCCTGTTCTGATGATAAGACCACTAAGCTTTGGAATCCTGATAGTGGTGAATGCATACATACCTATAAAGATCAAAAAGGTTATGGACTGTATCTGGCCTGGCATCCATCCAGCTGCTACATAGCTGTTGGAACTTCTCATGGGAATGTAAAACTATATGATATAAGGACTCATAATCTAGTTCAATATTATAGGTGCAGAGATTAGTTCTTTTAATTTTTTCTCTTACTTATACAAGGTTTACATTTTTTTAATATTTTATTTTGAATAACATATAATTTTTTTTCAGTATACATAGTGATGCAGTAACTCAATTAGCATTTCACCCAAGTGGCAGTTATATATTGACTTCTAGTAAAGATGGCAAAATGAAGGTAGTAGTAGTGATTAAGGGTTCTTTTTTTATTATAAAATTGTAATTAATTGGATTTGTATTATTAGATTTTAGATTTACTGGAAGGACATCCAATATTTACACTGAGTGGTCACAGTGGTTCTGTAAATGCTGTTGCCTTTTCTCCAAGTGGATTAGGCTTTGCTTCAGCTGGCGATGATAAATTGGTAAATATTTGTATTATTTAGAATTTAAGAGATCCACCTAGTTTATTAATTACAAACCCATTTTATTAAATCTTAACAACTTATATTAATAATTTTTATTATGTGATTTTCTTTTTTTTCTTTTAGGTGTTTATTTGGAGAACAAATTTTACTGAATTAGGAACTGATACTAAAGAGAATGATGAACAGAATGAAATGTCTACTTCAAGGTCAAAAGCTTCTAAAGTTAGTGCAACAAAAAAGCAACAAACTAGTAAAAAAAGATTGTAATAGCTTTTGGTAAAATGTAGATTTTTGTATTTACTACTTAAAAGCTAATTAAGTTTATATAATTGAAAAGATTTATATACACTACTTTTATTCAGGGTGAATTAATAAGAAACATTCAAACAAAATATACTGTAACCATTCAAAAACTTGAGTTCAGGGAGAAATGTAATAATAGTTGTGTACAATCACAACATATGTTGAACACATCTTAGATATAAAAGAGCATAAAACTAATAAAATTAATTCACCTATTAGGGTGTGAAGATTTGGTATCAGTGCTACCATAGTACAAAGTATCCAGTTATATCATTTGAGCATGTCGATAATCCAGAAATGACTGAAGATTCTATAAGAAATTCAAGTTTCCATAGTAGTCATCCTAATGCAAACAGTACAATGATAGGTTCACAACAACAGAGTCAGAATCAAGGCTCACTTCAGCCATCTTCCTTGCCAATTGATCACTCTCGAAGAGTCTTTAATCAAACACTACCTGAGCCTCACAAGGAATGCCAATCTGTTGAATGCTCATCATACAATGTAGGGCACATAAGTCACATTCCTCGTACTCCACCTAGTCCAGCCACTTACACCATACCAACAATGATAAACCAATCTATGAGTGTTGAAAAAAATGAAGAAGATATATTTGGTATGATTAAATTGGGAGACAATGATGTTTGTTATACAAGTGGTACAATAGAATGGGTAGGTCGAAAAAGAAATTTTCCTATTAATAGTGGCTTCAAAACTTTAAATCCAAATCAGAAAGACATGAATGAACCATTTACAAAAAAAATTAAACTGAATAAGACTTTCACAAGTGGAAGGAATAGAATAAAGGAATGTGATTGTGCTGATGTGCTACCTACTGTCAATGCTATTGTAGACCATTTGAATGCACTTCATGAAGCAGTTGATCTTGTCGATTTAAGACTTAATACTTTAGAAGATGTTATATCCAGGGATGACTAAATTAATTTTGCAATACTTTAATTATTGAAAAGACATATTTTAAAAATAAATTATTTATTCATAAAATACTGGCTTAAATATTTATAGTTAAGTTGAATGTACATCATAATATGATTATATACAATTTTAATATTATTTTTAAGGAAGATTAGCTGCATCAAAAGTATAAGTATGTATAATATAAAAGAAGCGTATAGGTAATGGTTTAATCAAAATGTAACAATAAAATATACCTTAATAAGTCAAAAGAACTTCAGTAATTTAATAAATAATTAACTTTATCAAACCATAAAATTCAGCATTACCATAAATTACTTCAAATAATAATTCTATTGTGTACCAACATAAGAAGTCTTCTTCCCAGTCTTTTTTATGACTTCTAGTAATTGGTCTGAACTAAGAGAAGATGTTACAGTAACCTTTTGCTCTGGTAAAGATATTGATATATTTTCTACACCTTGACCCTTTAATCTGTTAAGTACTCTTTCAACAGCTCCAGAGCATCCTTCACAAGTCATTTCCACATTAAATATATGCGTCTGTAATAAATAAGTTACAAATATAATAGGTAAATCATTTAAGAATTACTAAAATAGAAATTCAAAGTGGAATTATGATAAAACATACTCCTAAACATTCAGTGAAAGTAAGGGTTGGACTACCATAATTGTAAAAATAACGTAAAAACTGCAATATTCGTGTAGCTTATTACCTTATAACTTAATATAACAAGGTTTTAATTAATAATATTAGCCTTACCGATGACATCTTTAATAATTTCTGTCGAGATCTAAATATCAACTATGATAAATTATTAAAAAGTTAATAAAAGTTAAAACTTATCGTGTTAGATAAAAAGATTAACTTTATCAAAACTTAATAAACTGCAAACGTAATCAATGGTTCATTGACCTTTGAGTCAAGTGTCAAAGGCTTTAACAAAGACAACATGAAACAAGGCAGCGCTCATCGGTACCTACAGAAATGAGAAAAGTAGTACGACATAATCCAATAAAACAAAGTTTAACTTTGATATTAAATATTTGGTATTCAATACTAATAGTAAAATTTCAAAAATTTAATACATTTCTTTTTAAAATACCTTTTTGGTTAAAAAATATTGTCCATTTTTTGTCTGTATTATACTATTCAATTATATATGCTGTATCAGAAAAGTTTGACAAATGGACAAGTGGGATACGGTGTGTCTGTACGGTTTTATTTATCAATTTCATTAATTTTGTGATATATAATTAATTCAAATGAAAACATGACACTAAAAGATAATCTCAAAGATTTGGGATGGTGAGTAAAACACAGGATTTAAAATATAAAACTTACTTTTTATTTCACAAGTGTAATATTTCGTTAATTTTTTTTAGGCACTTGAGTCAAGATGGTATTGATATTATTAGCGAAAATGGTCAAATACAAGACCCAAATATACTTAGCAGAAGGGCCTTAGATGTAAGTATTTTAATCATTTATTTTAAAATATTAATTTCTCCTGAGAGAATTTCAATCATGCTATTTTTAATGAACCATAACTGTCTAATTTATTACAGTTTGATTTAAGAGATATTGGTGAGGCCGCCTTTCCTGAAGACTTTACAAAGGACCCAACTAAATTAGAGAAACCAATAGTTGTACAAATTCAAAAAATTAGAAATGTGTCTGCTCCAAAAGCTAATGAAGAGTCTACATCTGCTCCACGGATGTTAAAGCTAACTTTACATGATGGAAAATCAACATGTACGGGTTTAGAGACAAGCCCTATCTCCAGTATTAGTATCAACACTCCACCAGGAACAAAATTATTGCTAAAGAATGAAGATCTTGAAATATGCCATGGTGTGGTTTGGCTCACTCCTAGTGTTATTTCAGTGTTGGGAGGAAAAGTTTCCCATATGATTGAAAAATGGGAACTCAATAGGAGCCTCGCAAAACATACAAGAGGTTTGTATAAGAAATAATGGGTTAAAACCTATATATCTATATACCCACTTTCTTTGTAAAATTATTCCTTAATTTTATTACTTTAGGTACTTAGTTAACTATGAACTTAGGAATTGATTAAAGTTAAAAGACTTTTAGCTGGAATATCTTATTAGGAAGATATCTTATTAGAGTATGAGGTAAGAAGGTAAAGGAAAATGATATCATTTTGCAAAGTGATTTATTATTTAGTAAAATTTCATATAGTTATAGTTATTTATTATAGTCTGAAAATTGTTCCTTAGGTGGTATTGGGGTTGATGGTGGTCCACCACCATGGATTCCTTTTGGACAACGATTAGAAGCACTCCCTGTGGATAAGCAATTTAAGAGCTTGCAAGAAGCTGCTAAGCAAGATAATGCTGAATTTGAAGCACAAAGAAAAGGAGCCATTGCTGAAGCACAAAGGATGTCTGGTGTTAAAAAGGTAGAAAATATACACATTTAATGTGAAATGAATAAAATGACCTTACATTAATTAACATGAGAATTCATATAAATGATTTAATTGCAATATGAAATCTTTTGCTTTACATTTTTTTATGATTATACATTTATTACTTATGTAAACAGAAGTATAGTTCATTTGTTAATAACTCATTTTGCCATTTTAAATTCATTAAAAAATTATGTTTCAGGTATTTGGAGGAGGAACTAAGCCTTTATTAGATGCAAATGTACAGAAAATTGTTGATGCTGGCTTTTCAGAGGAACAAGCTGAAAATGCTTTAAAATATACTAAGAATAATGTTGATAGAGCTTTGAGAATACTGCAAAAGAGAGATAATTCAGAAAATAGGAGTAAAGAGAAGCAAAAAGACCCAGAACCACCAAAGCGTAAAGGACGGAATAAAGATAATGATGAAGATGGAATTCCTGTGAAACCATCAGGAAAAGTGTCATTATTTGATTTTTTGGAAGACAAATTGCCTAATGTACCAGAAAAGGACAAGAATAATCGCCGAGATTATAATACTCCTTCTGAAGATAGGGGAGACAGAGGTTATGGAAATAGAGATCGGAATGGTGCCAAAAATTCGCGTTCTCATGGATCTAGATATGATGGCCCCCGACATAGATCTGACAGAGGAAACTATTCAAATGACAATTATTCTCACAGAGAAGAACGAAAATATCAGCCTCAAAATGAAAAACCACCAAGATTCCAGAGGAAATTGGAAGAAAAAAATAAACAACAGCAACAAGCCAATAGCATGAACATGCACTACAACAATTCTTACCACAATCCCCCACATAATCAGTTTCCTGAAATGAACATGAGACAAAATGGGAATTTTAATGACAATAATATGAATCAATCCCAGAATTATCGGAACAATATGAACCCAATGGACAGTTTAATAGATGCTACGGCCAATCTGAATTTACTATCGAGTCAATCGCGTCCAAATGAGGAAATATCACCCAATAGGAATTACCAATACCCGGAACAGGCTTACCCACCAAAGCAGTACATCCCAAACCAGAACATAGACATACCTCCCTTTAGGAGAAGTAACGATATGCCAAAATATCAAGAACAATATCAACGTCGGCAGCAGCCAAATGGATATATGGATCCTCAGAATCCAATGTATTCAAATATGAATTATATGCAAGGCGCGCAGGGTGGGTTTAGTGGTCGACAGTATGGATATGGGGCTAGGCCTCAAGAATACAGCACTATGAGAACTGGAGGCCCCTTTTTACCTGGATCTTTACTGGGGTTCCAAAACGCAGCTGTGAATGAACAAGCTCGGGCTATGCTCGGCGTTGCAGATATCAATTGGAAAGTCGGTGATCGATGCCTCGCTCTCTATTGGGAAGATAATAATGTATGTATGCATTTGTAGGAGCATAATATATTAAATGATTTTTATTAGGTTGGCTTTTAAATTTGCTTTTGTTTCAGTTCTACGAGGCGGAAATTACCGGTATTTCAGCAAATACAGTAGTAGTGAAATTTTGTGCATATGGGAATCATGAAGAAGTCCTCAAGTCTAACTGCTTGCCATACCCTAATCAAGGTAAGCTTAGATATGACATTCTTATAAAATTATCATGTTTTTTTTTATTAATAATATTTATTCTCATATGTCTTGTTTCTTTGTTAAATGAATGTCAAAATATTTATAAATAGTGACTTTAACATACTAAAGCTAATCTGGGGTAAAATCTTCACACGAAAGTGGGTAATTCATTCATTACAAAGTAACAAATTTCGTTATAGTATCATCGCAGTCTACTAATCCATACAATCGTATAACGAAAGCCTCTAGAGAGGGCAATCGTGAGGCGCAAATGAGTCGACACCGACTGTCATACTTAATTTTATATAATATTCAGGAAACGGTTTTAGGGTTATAATAATAGGGAATAACTGTTACTTCTCACGAGATGGCACTACATTGCTTTTAACTTCGACATCATTAGCCATGAAAGTTTAGTCAATCTTTGTATTTGACAGCATTTCCATTAAAATTAATGTGTGAAAGCCTACTGTATAGATTTTTATGATTTGCTAATATTTTAACTTTGATGGATTTTTATTAAAGGTGAAAGGGAACCTTCCGATATCCGGCCTAACCGATATTTTGTTATCCGGCTTGATTCCGGATAGTTGCGTAATATCCGGCAAGATACCGGATATTTAAAAACTATGATTTTTCTTTAGTAAATTGCAAAAAATATATCTATGAGGCAAAATTTATTTATTAGATTTATTTATCCGTTGCCACTCTTGGCCAAAGAGGACCCCTAGGGTCTATTTCAATTCATCCTCCCATCTTCTCAGTTTGAGACCTCGGCTCTTAGACCCATCTCTTGGATACCAGACTTACCTGTTTGCTCCATTTTTAATGCTTGCAATGGAGCATATGCCCTGTCCACTTCCATTTTAGTTGGTCAATACATGTTAGGATGTCTGTTGGTTTTGTTTTGTGCCTGATGTCTACATACCTGATATATTTGATTAATATTATTCGCCGGGGGTTCTGGCTCATCGGGTGGCGCGGGGGGTGCGGCGGGCGTGGGGGCTGCGGGCGGCGCGGCGGGCGCGGGGTCAGTGTACGCGCGGCGGCCGTAGTGGCGCGACGCGGCGCGTGACGCCGCCGCCGCCAGCTGACGGCCCACCCTCCCCGGGATGGACGTTCCAACATTTCATATTGCATGACAATCTAAACTTTCATTTTCGTACGTTGCCCAGTACGTATCGGGCCGATTGTGATTTTTAACTTCCTCGTGTCTTCTCCGATCTACGTGATACTGGCGAAGTAATCTGTGCTCTATTGGCTTTTAAGCCATTAACATGAAAATTAAATTAAATTGAACCAATTTAAACTTTCGTTTTGTACGTTTCATCGGACGTATCGGGCCGATTGTGGTTTTTTATTCTAATAAGTTTTCAAAATTAATCGTTTCTGCTATTTATATACAAGTGTATGGTATATCGGTATAAGATATGTGCGTATTACGGTATGATACGTTCTAAGATCTAACGTGGATTTTGACGTTGAACATAGATAATTTAGTAATTGCAATATTTTTAAAATATTTGGCGTCAGTCAATAAATGTTGACTAAGTCTTTTTTAATGTAGAATTCTCGTTTAATTAATAATCAGCTTCAAAAGTCCATTAGTAAATGCCTAGAGGGCTTCCCGGATCACCTGATATCTGATCTTCAGCGGTCTTACGTGTAGCAGCACGTCTCCGACTTGGTCGGCTGTGACGCACCAAGTTGCTATAACATAGGCTTAAAATAATGGATAACAAGGTTTTGTTTACTTTGACTACAACACGGCTGTAGAAATAACAATAAATATTTTTTAATAAATGTCTGGTATCTCATTAATTAAAATATGTATATATAATTTAACTTCCAATGAGCAGCTGTTTTGGTATCAAAGAAATCTGGACTTTATCCATTCGTGATTTTCTTGTTTGACATCTCTGTTTTATCCTAGAGCTTATAAAATATATTGAAATTGTCTTAAAGAATTGGAACAATTGTCACAAAATCCTAATTTTATTTATTTGTATAATATATTAAAGCAATAACCAAACAACTCTGGCGAACATTTCATTGAAAGGCGGAGATGTTAAGCAATCATTAACCTACATACATGCGAAGCCAATAAACATTTACTGTGCAGTCATAATAACCAATTTTGCTTTAATTCTTAATAATAATTACATATATCACGTCTATGTCAAAATAAATGTTGTACATGTGAATGTAACTAAGAAACTTACTCGACTATAAAGCTGTTATACATTGCAGATTTATCTTATAATAAAGCGTTATACATATAGTTAGAAAACGATTTTTTTATTAATGATTTAATTAGTTAAAACTTTTATTTACGTTGGTAAAGAAAACTATGGCCTACTTTATGATAAATATAAGAAATGTAGTATAATTTTATAAAATGATTTTTATTGTTACATATTTGCGTGATGATTAAGTTTCCATTTACGTATAGTAAATAATTTTATGTTTGTATGTATGGAGAATCTGCAATGCCTTATAACGGTGTAAAACTGGGATCGATGTTTTAATATTAAGTATGGGAGTGTAGCTCAATTCGTATCACATAATAGGTGTAAGCTCTAACTTCGATGTTGCAAAAGATATAGTTAATTCTCAAGTGGAAATGTAAACTATGCATGTTGAAGTAATCCTTGTAAATATATGTATGTGTATATAATATTTTTACCTTAACCCGTCAAACATTGATCTACACTAGGTCTAATACCTACAATTTTTGAACCTCTTAAATTCCTACTTTACAAATGGAACTCTGTCTTCCCTTAATTGTTTATTTTGGATAATTTTGACTTACCAACTACATTTAATCAGCTCAATTATTGTGTCGAAAATATTTTAATACCTCTAAAGTTCTTATATAATTTGTAAATGTTTTAAAATAATCTACCGTAGTTATTGAAGGCTGCGCAGTAAAATGTCTCATATAAATACATATTACAGTTGTCTAAATGTTAAAATTAGGTGAAGCTAAACATAAAATGATGTAACTCATTAATTTATTGTCAGTCGTGTCTTGCGACACGTATGTAACCGAGCGTCGTAGTGTAGTTTGTATAAGTGTATTTGTTGTATTTCTAGCGCAAAGTGTGTAATATATTTATTATTTTTCGGTTTATCGAAGTATTGTTTGAAGCGTTTTTAATTTATCTTCTATAAAGATTGTATAACATATTATGTAAAATCACCTTTTATTTACATATAAAAGTGTAATTCAAAGAGAATTACGCATTGTCCTTTTTTTATTTATCTTGTCTTGTTGATTTCTATAAATGGAGTAGTTAAAGTTTGGCAACAACTGCTTATGTTTGAGGGTTTAAATGCAATTTAAACTTAAAAACTATTGTAATCTGTTTTTTTTTAACCAGTAGTTTTTGCCAAATACGTTTGGGAAAGTAAATGAAATTTTTTATAGTACCAAAGCTCAACTACCCGTAATTTTCATAATACCTCGGTTTAAGTAGACCATCTGCTTTCGATATATTTGTACTAATTTTCTGTTGAATTAACCGTTTATTAACTGGAAGCTAATAAAAGAAAATTTATTGATTTTTTTGTGTAATTTAAAAAAAAACATCTGCCATTTATTTTATACTAGCGTCTGACCCTCGTGCGTCGCTAGCCATTCTATTGCTTTTATACATCAGCGCACGCCTAAGCAATTCAATGGCAAGTTATATCCCGAGTTTAATTAAAGTTATTATGATTTCTAACTGTAAATACAACTTTATCGGAATAAGAAATAGCCTTTCGCACTCGGCAGTAATGTATCAGATTAGTAGTTTCAGAGATACCCCCTATATAAAACTTACAATTTTTTTTAATTATTAGTGTAGAAGTGTAGATACGGGACCATGAATTTATTCATTTGATGAAAATGAGTTTGTTTTTATGTTAGAAAAGGAATTACTGTTGATGCACAAATGGGCTGGTTATTGATCAGTCTTAGACAATCCATCTATAAATTATAATACAGTTGTGTTTTCATGATAAATCCATACTAATATTATAAATGTGAAAGTTTGTGAGGATAGACGGATGTTTGTTTGTCTCTTTCAAGCCAGAACAGCTGAACAGATCTGGATGAAATCTGGCCAGAGATAGATTATAGTCTGGAATAGCACATAGGTTACTTTTTATCCCGGAAAAATGTACGATATGTATGTAATAATGTATAAGTATGATAGATTTGTTTTTTTCTAGGGATGAACCCAAAGCGAAGTGAGGCAAGTAGCTAGTGGTTAATAAATTTTAAAACGTACTATGTAGGTACTTGCATATTCGAACGGGTTGAATTAGAATATATGGACTTAGAAGGATTTCAAATAAAATGAGATTTATAGAAAAAAATATGAAAGAAAATATATTTATTTAGAGGAAAAGAAGCTACAGTCTATAAGAATAATTTAATCTTATGTTAAAATGAACCTGATACCTATAATACGGTATCCCTTTTCACAACTTCTCGTTATCTTTACTTTTATTCAACCGTCATTTTACAAAGAGTCATACTATTAGTCTATTGATTTCTATTTTTTAGGCCCTCATAAAACAATGTATATATATTTCAAGGCTCGCACGACATAGAGTTGGTGGGGCGTCGGCGTCGTCAGTGTAACTGGTAATATAAACCAGTTGTTTTCCTTCCATCGGACGCGCTTGACTTGAGCAAAGTCAATGAAATAACTTCAACGAATTTACGCAAACGTGATAGTATTGTGAGAGTGATGGTGAAGTGAAACTATTTACAAATAACAACAAAAAAGTAAGTAAAAAAGTATATATAGTTTTAAGTTTTATTTTCTCAAAAAAACCTGACTTCAAAGGGGAGAGCAAGTTTGTTTACAAATACTACTGCGTTCATTTACCGGTTGTTTTATACAATTCATAAACGTATAGCCTTGTAGATTGATTTGTAGTAGATTGGAGCGTGTATTTTAATTAACTAATGGTTAAGTAAGCTTCCAGTTAAGTAATAAGCTATTATTTTTTACTACTTATTACAACTATACTACAGCTGATGCAACTTTCGCTTGGTCATCAAGAGAATGGATTAGATGGGCCTTGTGTACAGTATCACCTTGAGTTGAGCGAGCTTCCAGCGGCATGCCTTCGTAACTTGTACTCATATATAACGCGCGTACCGCGTACGTTGTACGCGTGACATACATATTATTATGAACAACAAAGAGGTTACTAGGTACATGAAATATCACGAAGTTGTAGGTCGTTTATGTCACCTTTGCTTATTCATAGATATTATTAGATTGTAGGTACCTGTAATTATACAATACATCCGGGCATATCATTTATTTAGAGGTAGGTTCGTTTATATTTTTAGTACCAGACGAAAACATTTTATGTATTACTATTATTAATTTGCCTTTTTTATATAATACTTTTTATGTAAGAAAAATAATATTCCTCACAAAATTTTGAAAATTTCTCTTTGCTCTATAATAGTATTCACTTTGAAAAGCACGTATTTAGGGTACGACTACGTGTTATATTTAAAGCGTCGTAAAGTAATAGTAGGATTTTTGTTTACAAACATATAATTTCCTATATAAAGCTAGCACCTTTAGGGATTGTAATATTGTATTCCATAAAAGCTTTAATGATGTATACCTCAATAATTAAGGAAAATTGGGAATATATTTTCATATTTTGAGCCTTTTAGAACAAGTGGCTTTGGTCTGGGCACTGATAAAGCAGTAATTTAGTAAATAGGATATTAATTGTTGATTTAAACATATTTCAATAACGTATATAGAATGTAGATTTGCGATAGTAAGTGCAGGTGCAGTTGATTACTTTGCAAGGATATCTGAGAACTAGAAAAATATGCTAAATAGCTATAGTTGAAGGCGTTTGTATAAAATTCACATAATGCAGATTATTCGCTAATTAGTATTTTTCTATTATAATGTGTATATTTATTCCACGACCGCGGACACGCCGGCGTGTCGGTTAACACCACCAGATAAAATTTCTAAGAAATTAATTAAAATTTTAAGAAATCGATTGTTAACTGACACGCCGGCGTGTCCGCAGTCGTGGAGGGATTAACAATAGATTTCTTAGAATTTTAATTAATTTCTTAGAAATTTACCTGGTGGAGAATACAGTATCTAATAATTCTCAAGTAGGGTAGTTTGAAAATAGTTTTGCTTTGACATCGGTAAGTTATTATCAGAAAGGTAGTGTCTTTTCTCTATAAATAATTAATTTTAAAAAATGTGTATATATAATTATAAAAGAATTATTTAAAATAATGAAAGAAATCTTTAATTTAAAAACCAGAGCAGGCCCAATTTTGGCTAAAAGAATAAATAAATATAGCGAAGCCCATTGGAGGTAAGATGTCATGGTATACGAGATTTACTTGATTAGTTTAATAGAGAATATTTAAATTATAAGATAATTTAGGTGTCAAATTACAGGAATTTTCAAAGAAGAAGAATTTCACTGTAAATCAATAGGTATGTTTTGGAATGAAAGTATTGACAAAAAATGTGTTTATTGCTTTTCGGCGCAACAGACCATTTTCACAGGTCGTCTCAATATGTATATTTTGCAGTGTTTTTTTTTATAACAAAATAAAAGAGAAAAAGTAGAGTTATGTAACAAGTTTGTCTTATAATTAAAATTAAGTTGAAATGTAAGGTATATGTTAGGTTTTTGTTATAATATGTGGTTTGTTGTAAGAACAAATTATAAAATATCACCTCCAGGTAAATTTCTAAGAAATTAATTAAAATTCTAAGAAATCTATTGTTAACTGACACGCCGGCGTGTCCGCGGTCGTGAAGGGAATATAATAAAATTGTCACAATAATTCACAATCTATATATATAAAAGAAAGTCGTGTTAGTTACTTCGCTTATAACTCAAGAACGGCTGAACCGATTTAGCTGAAAATTGGCAGGGAGGTAGTTTAGAGCCAGGAGAAGGACATAGGATACTTTTTATCCCGTTCGACCGCGTTCCAATTTTTATGATATTTTAATTTTTGGATTTCTCTTAGTCCGGAATAGGTAAGTATTAAAACATATAATTAAAATGTGAGAAAGAAAGATTTTTTCTTTTTATATCTATTTAAAACGTACCTAGCGACGAACCCGAGCGAAGCGAGGGTGAGCCGCTAGTAATATTATAAAAGTTAAAGTTTGTTAGTGTGTGTTTATTAGTCCTTCACGCTCTCAGCGGATTTGAGTAAAACTCAGACTTCAGAAAGAGTTCTTGTTATTTGGCTGGATAAAATGAATGAACTAATAGGTTAAAATGTTTTTTATTGTTATTTTCACCACATAACCGGAGTCAAGGATAAAACTGCTTGTTATAATAATAAGGAATAAGTAAAAAGCTAAAAATATTTTCTGCATATTCAAAAATACTTTTTCAAAATCACTTTTTAATTTCAGAGTGGCAATGGCCATGGGTGGCGCGATGGACGCCTGCGGGCGGTGCATGAAGGTCTCTCTGGTCGTCGTTAACATGTTGACATTTGTAAGTAAAAATCTACAGGCTACTTAAATACTGCTTATTATACTTTTATTTAAAATCATAATATACCTTTCACAATGTTCCCTATTTTGAACAAACGGAGTACTTTGTACATTAAGAGAAATATAGGTAGTGGCAGTTGTGTATTGCATACTAATCTATACTAATATTATAAAAAGGTAAAGTTTGTGAGTGGTGACGTTGTAGGAGGTAATCTCTGAATCTACTAAACCAATTTAGATGTAATTTGGTAAGAAGATAGTTTGAGAAATCCAGGAAAGGATATAGGATACTTTTTATCCCGGAAATCATCCCTTAAGGGGGTGAAAATGGGGATGAAAGTTTAAATGGGAGTCAAGCTAGGGACGAACCCGAGTTCCGCAAGGGTGTTGCAGTGAATGCGTAAGCGATCCTGCACACCCCATTGCACTGCGGCGACGGGTTCCGCTGTGGGTTTTAGTGAGTAGGAGTCTCACAGTACCCTACGCATTGACGGCCGGTAGGGTCCCCATGATGGGTTTCCCCAGCGTCAACAAAAAAAAAGGGACGAACCCGAGCGAAGCAAAGGTGAGTCGCTAGTGTCAAAATAAATAAACGAAAAAAATAAAGTAAATAGTTATATAAATTTTGTAGATTTATAGATAAGAACTACAAAATACAGTCGAATTAAGAACCTCCTCCTTTTTGAAGTCGGTTGAAAATGGCACGATACACGCTGTACATGTACAGAGCACACATTTGTACTTACAAATATTTTCAAAGATCAAAGATTTTTTAAAATTATCGTTATCTTTTTATAATCCTATTATTTATGTGACTTTATTATAGGTCGGTGGTGTGCTAGCGCTTGCGATTGGAGTATGGATCTGGACATCCCGCTCGTTTCCGAGCACGTTGATGAGCAACAACATGTTTATCGCGTCGCTGGCGGTGGTCGTGGTAATGGGCGCCGCTATAATGATCCTCTCCGTGCTGGGCTGCTGTGGAGCCGCTAAGGAAGTTAAATGCATGTTGCTAACGGTACGTTTGTATTATGTTACATTATGTAAAGCCTCACATTGCCTTCTCGACTGGCAGTTGCGAGTTCAATTCCTGCTATAAGTAGATATAGTTGATTAGGAGTTGATAAATTATTTGTTACTTAATTTTCTTGCAGTATTACATTCTAGTATTCATTATATTCGTGGTGATGCTCGTTGGAGGGATTCTACTCTTTGTATTTAGAGAGAAGGTGCTAACGACTCTGGAGCGTGAAATGCATGCGTCTATACCCAACTACGGGGTAAAGCACGAGTACACAAGGGCGTGGGATGAGACTCAAACATACTTGCAGTGCTGTGGAGTCAGAAGTTATAAAGACTGGAACGACAACGTTCCTGAAAGCTGTTGTCAAGAAATCTATCCAGGAAAGGTAAATATGATAGCATGAACATAAATAATTTCTAACTGTATCCAAAAGATCATAAAGATTTTGTTTAGAAGATGTAATTTCCCAGGTTCTAGATTTTGGCATTGTAATGTAAGCAAAGTAAGTTGTAAGTAGCTTTAAAGTGAGATTAATTTAATTGAACCGTAAAATAAATGAGGTCCACTCATAATATAAGTATTTTTAAATGTGCAATTAGTATTTTTAGTTACTTACTACCTATTTCAGAACACTTGAAAATCTAGTCCAAAACGATAAAAATAAAGTTACTTTTATGGCGTGTAAACCCCCTAAAACCCTCTTTTTCAAAACATTATGTCTCTCCGCATTTTAATTCTTAAGTACCTAATATTTTAAATTTTCAGCGACGAGACTGCAAGTACTCCCAGAATCCTACAACTATGTACATGGACGGCTGTTATAGCAAAACAGTGGATTTATTACGTGAAGATGCAATTTATGCAGGGGCTGTTGCCATCATTGTAGCATTGATTATGGTTATATTTTTTATTATTAGTATTAGTTTTTGCTGCTAAATGTTTCAGATCGAGCTTTTCAATTTTTGTAATTGTGTTATATATAAATAATTGTTTATTTATTATTATTTGACGATAAAAAGATAATATATAAAGAAAATTAAATGAAAACAAAACTATTAAACAGTTAACGGTTAATATTTTATATATTTTCTATTTTCAGGTGCTCGCGCTTATTTTTTCATGTGGATTATTCGTGAAAATAGAGTGACGATAATATAGTGAATGAAATAATGGTGACTGGAACACTATTTGATTGACTGTTAAATATTAATTTGCTAAGCTACCATTTGTTCAGAGTCGTAGCGTGCGTTACATTTACTAATTTATATTCTAAATGTAGGTGCATATTATGAAATAAATTTTATATTGATTTTCAAAAAATATTTTATTGAAATTACACCAAACACTTTAAAAATCATTTAACAAATATTCAATTGTCACAAACAATTTTACACATATTTTTTTCATTTTCGATGACTTAATTTAGTAACATCTTTTTCTGAAATTTACATAATAAAAGGGTACCTATATTTTGGCAACACTTTTACTAAAAGAGAGCTATATAATTGCTTATTAATTTCATTTACAATTAAAGGTACTATTAAATAAATAACTCAAATATGTTATTACAAAGTAATACAAAGTAACACAGTACCTGAACTGGTTTAATGAAAAAAAAAAACTATTTCTTTAGTTTTCTACGAGGCGGAAATTTGATAGTGTTCGGATTTCCTTCGCGATATTGACCAGAACGAGTGAACCAGCCGCAGTACCGAATGATAATATCTGACGTAGTCGTACCTAAGGGCAAACCTAATGCACTAATTCTTTCAAGAGCTTGAGTGGGACCAGCGATTATCTGGAAAAAAATTAAGTTTTCTTTCAATTTACACTTTATTAATTAAATGACAATTTGTCGATGGTATAGTTTTTGTAACTAAATTAAAAATCGTCAGAAAGTTTCAAATACTCACTCTACCAAAAACGACATGTTTGCCATCAAATTGTGAGAGTGGTTTAAATATAATGTTGAATTGACCATAAACTTCATTATCTGAAGTTACAACCATCGATAGAACACCTGGAAAATGTTCAATAAATACGATTTAATTTACAGTTTAACAGCGTAAAATCAATTATGATTCAATTTACCAAAATATGTATAAAGACATTGGTAATATATAAAACTGAAAATTATAGAAGCAGGATACGTAATATTTTTGTGGTGCGTGTAAATCTAATTTTCTGTAATGATGTGGCCTAAACAAATCAAATTAAAATATACTTTATTCGACTAGACTTTTACAAGCACTTTCGAATCGTTAATTTTACATTTTAATAAACGATTTGATAGATAGATGATGGCAGATTTTCATATACTGGTAATTTATACAAAAAAAATGCGATTAGTAAAAATCGAGGCGAGATACAACGTGAAGTGGGAGAGTGAGATGAAACCGTGAACGTAATAGTGGAAATTAAATTAAATGCCTGGAGGCTGATAGACGCCGTTACTGTTTCGTTTCTATAACCCACACCAATAGTAATAATATACCCGTTTCTAAATGTAAGATTTTAAAAGATATGGTATTTTTATCAAAACTACTAAAAAAAGTGTCGTGTGAATTCTGATGCACAAACAGTTAATGGATAAAAAATTTATAAAAATTGATGTCGATATCAGATCTAAAATTGTTACAGTTTTATAACATAGTTTATTTTAATAGTGTGTGAATTTTGTAATATTACAATTAGGCAATAAATTCATCTTTCATCCCTTGGGATTTTATGTATATTTAATTTATGATACTAAATAAAACCAATTTTATATATAGAAAAAAACAGTAAGATACAAGTTTTAGTAAAATACAATACCAGGTACGGTGTGCTTCAATCTATAATTTTCTGCTCCCATTGGTTCTGCAACTCCTTCGGGTAAATAGGAGCCAAAGCCATTGTCTTTTGTGACATCTCCTCCGCGGCAATATAAATTAGGCACGACTCTAATAGTAAGTACAAGGTAATAAAGTTCTTTTTAATCGAAATAATTAATAAAAAAATTGTATAGGTAATTCTTATTTAAAAGAATTTATGAAATTTATGAAATTGATGAAACGTGTACGTCTCCGACTACATAATAATATATTCCTTCGTCAACTTGTAACTTGTTTTCATTTTTTTTTAGTTAGTTTTTATGATTTTATATTTATCTTTTAGGTTTTGTATTTTTATAATATATTTTTTTAGTTTTTAACAATTAGACATTTGAAGTTATATTTAGCAATTTTTTATCCTTTTCTTTTAAACGTTATAAGTTGTGTATATTTTTGTGATTGCCTCTTAAAAACCTGTATTTTGATACCCCACCCGATTTTTTAAGACACACAAATTGGCGCCTAAAATCCGCCATTTTAATTTTTTTAACTATTTTATATAGCCTATGACACTCGCGTTATCAAGACAAATCTAACGACATATAAATCAACAAAATCGGCCTACGCGTTTGGTCTCTAGAACCCACTTATGAACAAACATAAATATATGTTGTGACGTTAACACACAACACCATCTAGTTCCATGGTAAGCTACGAGGCCTTATGGATACCAGATAGTTGATACACTACACATATATAACTTTAAATACATAGGTATATATTACAAATAAAAACAGCCGGGTCACTACAAACTGAGCCAAACTTGTAGTTAAATACATTACCCTTCTTTGCGTCGCGCAGTCAAGTAAAAATAGGTGCGATTTAGTCGAGAAAATGATTTGTTAGTTTTTCGAAATATACATTTTTCGATTTTTATTTGTTTTTCTTTAATTAAGAATGACGCATCACCTAAATAACCTAGTGCCCATATATGCATGACCTCTGACATCTCCTTTAATGAGACTAAGAAACAATTGGCATGTTTTCGGTACAACGTCGGTAAAGAGTTCGGCGGTTACTCTACCTATTTTAGAACCACCAACTACCCATATTTCCATGGAGACCCTAAAAATTAAATGAATATTAATAACTACACATATAAGGAAAAATAATAATAAATAAAAATAACAAGTAGGTACTTAGGTCTTTGAATATGAGGAGGTTTATCAAAAGCAGGATCCCTGATGTCACGATCAATTTTTTCAGTCTTGAAAAGAATAAAAGGCAACCTGAAATAGTTCGAAAGACGATTTGAGTCTATTTATTTTAATCTCATAGAATTGCTACAAAATAGTAGACTAGCGGTCAGCTCTTTTTTAAATTAACAATCCAAAATATTATTTTCCATGCAAAATTTACGATTAAAATGTTATTATAGTAATGATACTTCTCTCACAATAAAGTGGATTATGACAGCAACTTCTAAATTATCGAGGATGGAGGTAGACAACCTCGTTAAAAAACTACTCTTAATGACAAGGTCGGGTGAGCCAAGGGAATGCAATGGGTTGGGTGGCAGCTGCCTTAATCGCCCAGGAGGAGGTCCGCGCCCTCGCCAGGGCGTCGCGGTTGAGTGCGAAACCGATCCTATGGCGCCCCATTAAGACGAGCAAAATTCCCGTTCGTTTGTTTTTTCATGTTTTATTGGGTAATACTGGTTATGTATGAATGTATGGTTGTATGTTCAAATGCATTTCGAAATGTAAAAAAAAGGAAGTTTTTGTAATAGGCTGAGCGTGGCAGTGGCGTACAAATTCTTTAAATAAATATGTTGGGACATTGACACACAAGACCATCTAGTTCCATGGTAAGCTAGCTAGCGAGGCTTCTGTTATGGATACCAGATAGTTGATGCACTACACATATATAAGTTTAAATACATACATATTATAAATATAAACACCCATGATTGGAGTACAAACATTCGTGCTCATCACACAAATGAATGCCCTCAGCGGGACTCGAACCCGCAACCGCTGGCACAGCAAGTCACTACAAACTGAGCCAAACCTGTCGCCATTCGATACCTATAAAACAGAAAAAATGTAAGGATCCTGACAATAAATATTGCTATAACAAATTATACTAAAACCTAAGTAACTTACGAAGCTCCCAATATTAGTTTGTGCTTTGTATCTTTCCATAACAGTTCAAGTTCTTTTGTGAGAGGTTGTTCTGATCTCTGGTGAATTAAGGATACTTTATTATCGCAATATATCCCGATATTTTTTTTAAAACTTCTATTTTTTTTGTTAAAATTGGAATTTTGCAGAATACTTTCGTTGCCGAATAGTTATAGTTTTTTTTAGTAAAAACAAAGTTTATCAATATAAATAAGTATAAATTATAATAAATATGTTTATAAAGTGTTATTTAATTATTTGTCCGATTACTATTAATCTTGTCTACATATTTGACGCACGTTGGCTTCTTGACAAGAATCCCCTATCATTAAAGTACGATAGGAGACGTGCGTTGTATAGGAAATTTTGATATTTATTTGACTTTTTTGATGTCGGAAAGCACAGGTGGAGCCTGGTATGCCTTATGTTACTTACAGCTATGAGTAGTCTAGAGTAAAGATAGTGATTTTGTCTTTGTATTTCGTCAAGCACCCTTTGCCTCTGTTTACACAATAATTTATTGTACGTATCTGTTGGCTCAGGATACATCCAACAATCTACGAAACCCTGTAAAAATATGAAAATTCCTAAGTTATTTAATATACATCCTTGATCCATTGTATGATAATAATATTCAAAAATTTCTAAATCTAATACCTTTAAGCGTGCTATTCTTGTATATTTATTTATTTATATATACCGGCGATCTCGGAAAGGGCTCTAACGATTTCGCTGAAACTTGGTATGCTGGTTGGTTTTCGGGGGGCGAAAAATCGATCTAGATTAGGCTTATGTCTGGGAAAACGCGTGTTTTTGAGCTTTCATGCGGTTTTCTTTCGCATTATTCCACGTGAAATATAATCGCTAATTTCGCATGCTCATGCATAAGCATCGTGGTCAAGCGGCCAAGGAGCAAGATTGACAATCACATGTGTCCGGGTTCGAATCCCGATCGGATACAAAGTTCTTACTTTTGGTATTTTTTGTCTTTATTCAAGTTTTTAGATTTCTTTTTGTTTTTAAGCCAAATTTAAAAGAAAATTGTACTTTTGGCCAAAAACTGCAAGCGAAGCTCGGTCTCCCAGGTACTTGCGGTACAAATAAAAAAACTTACGCCTGTTCTCTGTATCAAATTAATCCTTTTCAGTAACTCCTTATTTACATTCATATTTTCTTCAAGTTGACGTGCGTAATAGTCGAGCCGACGTGGTTTTAAATATAATTCAGGAAAAAGTTCTGGTGGATGGTCGTCTACTTTGTGTTTCGACATTTGCAGCTATAAAAAAATTAGCATACTCTATACAGATGTCTTATCTTAAAATACTTTTTCTTAGATACAATGAAAGTTACCTCCTTCTGATGGTTACACCACATAGCATAGAAATCTTTTGAGAGTAAAGGAAACCTAGGGGGCTGAAAGTATTATATTATTATTAGGAAAATTATCTAAGTTTGATTATTAAAATAATGAAAAAAAATGTTGCTAAGTATATTACGGAAATGGAATTTTGAAAGTTGATACTTATGACATTAAATTAAAGGAAAAAAAATCGACCGCTTGAAAAGCGAACTACAAAGCTGGATAAATTAATCGAGTTTGTAAAGAAGTGTCCAATCAAAATATTATAAATTTACAAGTAATTATTGTTGGAGAATTGTAGCAAATATAACAGCAAGTAAAAAACATACACACAGATAGATCTTATTGAATAAAATTTTATCTAGGCGTTAGGATGTTTTAAGGCTACAAAGAATCTCATATTTAAAACGATAACTTAGTTTTTGCGGTCGCGGTTTCGGTTAAAAATATATCCGTCCTTTAAAGGGGTCACTATATAATGGATAGGTACTTTGTGCCAAGAAATTAGAAGAAAACGTAGGTAAATATCATGGCGTTCATTTCTACTAGACTAACACGATGTTCAAATAAGAGTTATGTATTCGTTTTAGTTTAGAAATAACATAAAACTAACAAGTTTGAATTCCCTTGGCTTGCGCACACGCGGCGGCCGAGGTCGTTCTGGCTCCGGAGGCGGTGTCCGCAACAGTGGATGCTCGAGCAGTTTGTCGCAGGCGCGTTCACGCAACGGATGCATGTTTTATCTAAACTCTTTATAATTATTTCTTTTACCAGATCTTTAAATCATTTCTGCCATTATCTTATTATTTATTAGTAGCTAACCCGACAGACAGTTCTCCTGTGTAAAATTGTATAGGTATAAAGCATTATATGGTGAAACTTAGTTTCCCGAATTTTCGGATTTTTTTTCAAAACTTTTTACCTTCAAAATCGTACTCGGACTATTACGAAAATTAAAAAACAAATAAATAAACCAAATCAATCCAGCCGTTCTCAAATCATGCACTTACCAACGAAGAGCATTCCATTTTTATTGAATAGATTGAAGGACAATGCACGAATAATAACTGACTGTCTTAAGCTCGTAATAAACTTCAGTGATGAACTATAAAATCTTTGTTATAAACATATTACAAAATCCACTAGGAATGGACCTATACAGCTAAATGACGTTCTTCTTTCTAGTAGTCATTTAATATAAATATTAAAACCTCTTTGTTTTTTTTTAAACTTTGACTTTGACCACTATTGTTAAAAGAAATTATGTAAAACTAGCATTGCCCGCGGCTCCACCCGCGTTTAGATGACCAAAAACCAAATTCTTAGGTTTTATAAATTAGTATATGTACTCTTACAATACAGTTTTTGTATTTTTTCTTAGAAAATAGATATTTCCCGCGGTAAAAAGTATCCTATATGTTGACCCGGATAACCAGCTATTACCATACCAAATTTCATCAAAATCTGTCCAGTGGTTTTCTCGTGATGCGGTAACAGACAGACAGACAGACAAAAATTCTAAAAACTATAGATTCGGCCTCTGTATCGATAATAATGTCGATTTCAATAAGATTTTCCAAAAAATATTTAATGTACAGATTCGGCTAAGTTACAATTTTATTATATGTATAGATAACGGTTATTTAAATTATAAGGTACCTAAATATATTATTAAAAATATAATATAGAATATATTACCAAAACATAAAAATCCAATTTTGAAATGCATTATACTATTCTACATTTTGACTTCTTTTCATCAATCATTTTATATTACGTCTTTCCAGTTCACTTTTATTCAATTGGGCATTTCGTGACCATAAACTTAATTTTTAAAATTATAACATTTAGAATTGTTTAAATTCAATATATTGTTCATGTTTATCTCAACACACACACACGTCTTAATTTCGACCTACATATATGCAGTCGGAAATCTATACATATAATAAAATTGTAACTAACCCGAATCTGTATATTAAATATTTTTTGGAAAATCTTATTGAAATAAACATTGATGTTCTCCTAGCCGATTCCGGCCATGGCGGCCAATCTCAATGAGATTAGCCAACTGCGCAGGAGATATTATAGTGCTCAAGTGTACGCGCAGACACAAGGCACTCTCTATTCCTATCACTCTCATACTCCGGTGGGACGACCACTCGACACGACCGGTGAGAGTTAAGGCGCAGGACCGACGGCTTTACGTGCTCTCCGAGGCACGGGGGTGAAACACCGCCAACTTCCCAACTCCGGGCTGTTACTGAGACTTACTATACAGGAAGACTCAATAACTAAACTTGGCCCGACCCGGGACTCGAACCCAGGACCTCCGGGTGTGCAGCCGTACATGCTAGCCACTACACCACCGAGGCAGAGGCTTTTGTCTCTGTATCGATAATAATAAACATTATTATCGATACAGAGGCAAAAGGCAAAATCTACAGTTTTTAGAATTTTTCTCTGTCTTGTCTGTCTGTTACCGCATCGCAGAAAAACCACTGAAGGGATTTTGATGAAATTTGGTATGTTGAAAGCTGGTTATCCGGGTCAACATGCAGGAAAATATCTCATTTCTGAGAAAAAAATACAAAAACTGCAATGTAAGAATATACTAATATGTAAAACCTAAGCATTAGTATTTTGGTCATCGGAACGCGGGCGGAGCTGCTGGCAATGCTAGGACATACATATAAACATACATACATGGATACAGGCCACACGAACAATCAATTTCCTTTCTATATTAATATCCACCTAAAATGAATGGGATTATGAGTAATACAAATATCTATTATTACATTTTTTATTATTATTTTAGACGTATATTTATAGATATTTGGATTTCATTAAAATACAATTATTGGTTTTCTTGAAACTGCTTCATCCTTGATGCTTCAGTAAGCAGTGGACATCTGGGATAGATTTAGCTGTGACCCAGTATCTCGATTTGCTATATGAAACTCGTGCGTATGAGATGGTCACGGTGGACATGCTCTTATCAAAAGTTACTTCAGGAGTCGAAATCAAGTTGTCGATATCAACACGTACGTAGGTTAATTTCTTGCAAGGAGGTAGCTAAATGAATAAAGAGGTTTTATAAGTATATTTGTAATAATTTATTGCTTGTGTAATAAAAGTGTAAAATGTATAATAAGTAAATTTAAAAAAATATGATTAATTTTTGATGGTTATGAAGTGTATAAAATATGTACACTGCAGATAGTAGCTAGGAGAGCTAAGTGATATTTTAATATATTTATTCAAGTGATAAAATACTGATGTTATTACTTAAAATTAATATTTACAAATTAATGATAAAAGCAATGGTACTTTCTTAGATTTATAAGTGAAAATATTTAAATACAATTTAGATACTTACAACAATGGGTATTTTAACGACCTTCTCCAATATACCAATATTTCCTGCTCGATCAAATGTCACATAACCATAATTATCCCCTAAAATAAGTTATGGCTGAATAAATTTACGCCTATATATATAATATTTATAAATTAATCTCCATTAAGAAAAACTTACCGAATTCATATGTTCGTAAAGGTTGTATACATGTTGACAAAGGTAAAAGGTAAATAAAAAGTATGCAGTATAAATAATTCATGATTATAATGCAAACAAGTCAAAGACTTGCTAAGTATAAAATGTACAAATATCACCTTCCACAATTATTTATAACCCTGTGCGATAACAATTTTTAATTTATTTTTACATGTAATTTGTTCTTTCAAATAATATGGATATTAATCGAACATTACCGATTATTTACCGAAACTAACAAAGCAATTATTAAAATTGATTTGTTTTCATGCTTGTAATTTCATTTAATATGTATAGCATTAAGCAAAAGTGTTTTCCTTCGTCTAGTCTCGAAATTAAATATTTTATTTTTTATTAGTTGGTCTGACAATCACATAAGATTCTTTTACGTGATCTGTTTCCCTCCTTAGCACAAATTATAATGTCCTCCTGAATGATTTGGACCACGGTGGCCAATTTCTCTGAGGTTAGCCTATTTAGAAGGTATTATAGTGCACAATAGTAGATGTGGGAAATATCCCGCAAATATAAGTGCACTCTCTATTCCTTTCATTCTCAAAGTCCTATGGCGCAAGACCGACAGCTGAATGTGCTCGCCAAGACAGGTGGTAGTACAGAGGTGAATTTAAAAAATTATCTTTTTCATTTTTTAAATAAAAAAAAATATATAGTAATTATGGAAGGCGTGGTAGTGGTACCGGACCGGGTTCAAAAGTTGCACGAAAAATAGAAAATTTTCAAAAAAATCGGAGGAAACACACAGTGTTAAAAACATGATTGAAAACTAAAAATTAAAAAATCTTGATTTAAAACTTTTTAAATGTTTTAATACATTTTTTTTGTAAAGGTCATTCAAAAACAAAAATTTTGAAAAAAAAAGTTAAAATTCGACCATTATTAAGAAAGTTATGAGCAAAAAAACCAATAAAAGAGCGGTTTTGAACCAGTGATCAAAAAATCTCAAAATTTACCAGGAAGCCTCTTTTGAGGGGTACTAAAAATACAAAAATATTAAGAAAATAAAAAATAACATTTTTTAAAACCGTCCGATTTGGAGTGGAATGCCCCATGTACACGTAGCAAGACTGGCAGCAAGTATAAAACATGCACGTATCCGACTGCATAATACCACGGTAATGTTTATGCATAACATTACCGTGATAATACTATGTACCTTTATCAACTTATTTTTATTTTTTTAGTTTTTACGTCGAGTTTTTAATTTTTATATTTTTTTTTATTATTTGTATTTTGTACCTAAACGTAAGTATATACACATTTAGTAGGTTGTTTGCATTGACTTTTAATTAGGTATATTACACACACATACACACACACATACACATGCACACACGCACATGCACACACACACACACATGCACACACACACACTCAAACGCAAACTTATATATGTAATTAATTGTAAATTTTTATTTTGTTTTCACTCTGTTTGTTGACTTTCTAGTCTTGGTGGATGAGCGGGGCACCCAGTAATACGGGTCTCCACCTAGTACAGGGGCCCTTTCGACTATCTTGAAATGTAATCTTTTAAGTCAATAAAAGTATTATTTTTTTATTACGTAACCTAGTACTCCTGGTCCTTTTTCTTTACAATTTAGCCCGTTTCGTTCAGAGGCTTATCTGTATAAATGGTCGCAGCTTATAAAAATGAATGATGTTAACGTTTCGTTCTAAGCTTTTGCAGTAAGTAGTGCTATTCTGAAAGAACTTTTATATGAAGTATATATGCGCGGATCCAACTATCGTATTGTATAAAACTTCTTACAGAAAAGCACTACAGATGTTGTTTATATACACGTTTTTGCTTATTTTTGAACAGTCCCTGTTTTCTTTACATTTTACAATTGTAGAAAACATTCTTATACTTCTAGTCCTAAGATAGAGTAAATAAATATATAAATTTGAACTCATCGGATTTTTTTTGTACTTGGTGTGATGTTTATTTACCCTACGGATTTCTGTGGTTGCAAAGAAAGTGGATTAGTACTGTAAATGCAATTATAACTTAGTTTACTTAGTAACTATCTAAACGTAGCACTTGTTGCAAGGTTACATCATACATTCCCCCAACGTGCGTTCACCTTGTCGTGGTGGGGGGGCACAGTAGTGGCTGGCAATCCAGCCGGGCGCGAAGCCAAGAAACGCACAGGAAGGTGGCCCACTTCGGTGGGCGGTGGGAGGTGGACCTCTTCGGTGGGCGGTGTACCATGCGGGTTGCTCCTGGTACTTCTCTGATAGCAGAGTGGACCTTGGAGCAACCCCATGGTTGTGGTAGTCTGCTTCGGCAGACTTGCCTTCGGGACGTCGTAGTTGAATGCGTAAGCGAACCTGCGACGCCCCAATAATACGGGGGAAGGTTTTATTGGGTTTTAGTGTGTAATACTGGCTTTATTACGCCGGTGAGTCCCACACCTCGTGCGTAAATGCATTTCCCAATGTTAAAAAAAAAAGGTTACATCATACAAAGGCTCTGCTAATACCTAGTTGTTGTAGATTTTTAAAAATATTCTGTAAAATTTACACATTATTTATTACACATTTACGGGGAGATTTTTTTCTTAAATTTTTATATGTGAAAATCCTTAAAGAAATACTTATTATTTAATATTTAAAGTAATGAGAGCTATCGCGCTTGAATTCGCCACGAGACGCGCTAGTGTAGAGTGAGGTCTCTACAAATGTCAAATGACACTGAATGTTTACTATTTGCGAGCTTTTCATCGCGGATCTTCACTAATTTTTTTCATAATTATTTTAAATTTTGTGCCATTCCTGATTAATTATGGCAGACACGGTACGGCTCAACAAATGTTATATTGCTTTAAACGAAGAGCTAAGAAAAAGTCAATGTTTTATCTATTTGGTTATTAAATATAAATTATGTACTTAAAACAAAATCCTAATAAACTGGTGCTGTGCTAACAATTATTATTAATGTTATATTAAATTTATAGCCCTGCCTGCCTGATAGTGATGGGACCTTACTCGCCAGTGGCGCCAACGGGGCCGCCAGAAACGATGGCCCTCATTATCAAAGCCTGTTCACAATTAGATTGTCGAAATACATATATTTGCATACATATACCTACAAGCAAATAAAACATAATATGTATAAGCGAATTCAGTATTCAAGTAGTCTTTCTTTTTCAATAATGAAAAATAAACTGTAAAACTTATAAGGTTCCCTTGAGGCCTGAGCGAAATGAATAATAATAATCTAAAAAGCATGTAAATTGTCCTGTAAATTAAATGTAATAAATTGAATTACATATATATTATATAACTTTATTGCTCGTTTACTTTTTTCAGAAACAAAAAACTATAAAAACATTAAGTAAAAAAAAATCTTTTGACATCCAAAGTCAATCAATGAAAATTGAAGATTTCATATTAACAGAAATTATTTAAACTAAAAATATTAATATAATCAGTAAAATGAGAAACAGTGGATTAGTTTTATTTTCATGTGCAGGGCTATTGCTTGTGAGCTATTTAGTTTTGCTAAGCTTTAATTAAATGTATGCGTCTGTTTTTAGCTTCCTAGATCTAGATTTAAGATTTTCCTTGCATTTGCATCACTCTCATAATGCTTACGTTGATAAAGTTTGTAAGGTTAAAATCTTTGTGATATAAACATATGTTTATCGTTATATATGTAGTATATTCTTTTACTAGAGCGGGGGAGCAATACTTGGAGGGTCAACTGCATGGAGCCTCTTGCGCATGTCCTATTACTTCTGGACATCGGACTTAGGCGTGGAACTTGGAGTTAGCGTGTTGTTTATAGCGGGCGCTCTGCTCTGTTTGCCTGCGTGCTGGTTGGCCTCTATGGTGCCTTATCATCCGAGATCCGTCACACTTTCAGCTACCGTAAGTAACCTTCAGATGTTAAATATTATCGATCTTGTAAATTAATCATAATACGTGAATTAACTAAATATAATATCTACATATCTTTACTATGTATCAAAAATGAAAGATAGTTTTTAATCATAAAGAATAAAAATAGGCGATTAAGTTTTAGTTACTATGTAATATAGAGAGTACAGTAAAAAAATGTGTCACTATACGTTAGATATTGTATTATATTTTTCTTATCTATTGTATTATCATTTTCGTTAGATATTGTATTATATTATATTTTTCTTTTCAAAAAATTATATTCTTTCCAGTTGATGATGCTATTGATAACTGGTATGATGCTTCTTTCTACCGGCATATCGTCCATAACAAACCTGTCTCGGGTAGTAAAGGATACAAATTCTCTGAACGCTAGTATGCAACGAGCTATGTCGTACGAAAAATTCTATCCAGAAGTTAAAGACGCATTTGCTTCTATGCAATTAGAGGTAGGCAAAACATTGCAAAATTAATTTATTTAATCAAACTAAAATCCACAGCTACATACAGAGATAGAAAATACATAAAAAGAAAAGTCCTTATGTATGTAAGTGCATATAGATGGGTAGAATAAGTGTAGGTATATGTATTTAAGAGAAGAAATAAATTACAAAAAAAAAACCAATAAAACAGACAAACGAAAAAAAAACAACATATTAAGGATATGGCAATTCATTACTCTATTTATGATTTAGTATGTTGAGAGAAAATCTAGATCAAGATGATTTTATAATTAAACATAATAGAAATGATGATATTATTATAGCTGAAATGCTGCGGGGTGCATTCGCATACGGATTGGTATCAACATCGATTCAGTTTGCCGCCAGCTTGTTGTGGACGCGCTCGGAATGATAAAGTACATTAATATTATATATCTCAAATTAGTTAATGAGTATTTTATTTAATTTATTGTATACACATTATGTCGGTTATTTGTCAAATTTGGCGGTGATTAGATTTCCTTAGTTGTTTGAAATCTATCGACAGCAGTTCACAGTACCTACCTATCCATTACTTGTTCAAGCCATAGCAGTTTAAAATGTAATTGTGTTTTAGCCTTTGATCTATGTACATATATCAAAATATTACAGGACAAACATTGATTTTAAAGTGGAAATTAGTCGTGCGATTTGCTGGCAGGGAATCTGCTCACCGTCAGAATATCGTGTTCTAAGCAAGAAGGAAATTAAATTACCTCTTCATTTTTCTAATATTGATCTCATTTACTGTTTTTAAAGACGGAAAAAAATTGTGATACACCACTTTACCGCACGGGATGTGTGCGATTAGCGCGTGCCGAGTTGCACATGTTTTCCAACTCCCTCGCCGTGCTCGGGTGCGTTCTTATCATTGTGAAGGTGAGCAAATGTATCTTTTAAATCTTTGAAATATATTTCATATAGATATTATGGTACAAAGTGTTGGTAGCTAGGTTCCTGAAAAATAAAATACATTCATCTTTTAATTTACTATGTTACTATAAGCAGTTAACATTTACTATGTTACTAGCAGAACCCGCGGCTTCGCTCGCGCTAAAACTACAAAAAACTAAATTGGGAGAATTCATACAAATTTTCATTCGCTATTTTACCCCCTTATGGGATGAATTTCAAAAAATGCTAAAACACCTACTTAATTAATTATATTGAAGAGCATTTATTCCAAGTTTCAAGTAATTCTGATCATAAATATTTTTCTGGATTGTATTATAACGTATTTTCCCGTGGGAAACAGGTAATTTCCCGCGGCAAAAAAGTAGCCTATGTCACTCTCCCGCCCTCCAACTATCTCTACACAAAAAATTACGCCAATCCGCCAAGCCGTTTCGACATGAAAGAAAGACAAACAAACAAACGAACAAACACACTTTAATATTTATTATATTAGTATGGATTCAATTGTTACTTTTTTTTAAGTTTTTGGCTATTATTTTTAGTTATTCAGGCTTTCTTTCTTTTCTTTTATTGTAAATACATACTTTTCTAAATGCTTTTTTAAATGGTACCAATACAGAGAAATCCGTGAAAGTTTAGAACTAAATAACACACCAAAGGCCGAAATGAATTGTTTTTTTTAAGAAAGTGTATAGTAAGTAATGAGGTAGGTAACCTGTGGGACCCCCCCAACGTGCGTTCACCTTGTCGTGGTGGGGGAGCTCAGTAGTGCCCGGCAATCCAACCGGGCGCGAAGCCAAGAAACGCACAGGGAGGTTGCCCACTTCGGTGGGCGATGGGAGGTGGCCCTCTTCGGGGGGCGTGTTGCTCCTGGTACTTCTCTGATAGCAGAGTGGACTGTGGAGCAACCCCATGGTTGTGGTGGTCTGCTTCGGCGGACCTGCTGTCGGGGCGTCGTAGTTGAATGCGTAAGCGATCCTGCGACGCCCCATTAAGACGGGGGAAGGTTTTGTTGGGTTTTAGTGGGTAGTACTGGCTGTATTACGCCGGTAAGTCCCACACGTCGTGCATAAATGCATTTCCCAACGTTAAAAAAAAAAAAAAGGTAACCTGTGGGAATGATGTTGATTGATTAATTCCTGTTTTCGAGTCGGGGTTCAAGTCCTGCATATCCAGTACTGATATAAAAACCAAATCTAAAAATTACAATTTTTATTATATTTAGATTTGAGATTAATCGCGATTTCGATAACATATCATCCATCATCTAAAACTTCATGTTCAAGATAATTCAAATTGTATAATATGATGTGTTTAATTAACAACTAGGCAGTGACTCTATTTGCGGCAGCGTATACTCTCGTCACCAATGTGTTGGAACAAAAAACTAGCGCGTTCAAACCTCCACCTCCGCTGCGAATCGCTTGCTTGTCATCGCCCCTCTTGTCCCTCGCGCCACCAATGGCACCTAAAGCTCCCGCTCCAATATAAAATATACAAAAACAAATTTATAATGGTTATAATTTTCTAACATAATGTTGTACAATATATTTTGTCAGAATTTTTTTATATATGCTGAAAATAAAATTTGTATCGGAAAATAAATAAGTGTTTTATTGTCATACATTTTATTTTATTGACCAGATAATTGATATCGTAACAATTTTCACTAACTTAACTTACGGGGTGGGTACAATTATTAAAACGAAATAATAAGGATATCTTTTTTTTTTAATTATAATTTTTTGAACACAATACAACATGCAAGCATTATTTTAATGCTTTCTGAAATTAAAAAAAAAAACAATCATATCTTTCTATATTTGGTACCTATTTTTGGTTATTTTCAAAATATTCATGAAAATGATTTCTATATAAAGACAAACAAAAAAAAACTATAATATATTATGAAAAAAAATCGTACAACAGGGGCGCGGGCGCGCGGTTGGCAGCGGTATTGCCCTTAAATCTTAGTATCTACAGGACTATAGAATAGCGGAAGGTCAGATCGCATCGCAGCGGCGGTCCGCGCCCCCGCGCGCCCCGCACCTGGCGCCCTCCGCAACCCGGCCGAGGCGACGCTAGACATATTCACAACAATAGCTACATAGTACAAGTCTAAGATAATAATAATTATAAGCGAACGTACTTAATAATTTAGAATTCGAAGATTACAGATGCGGAGGGGTCGAGGCGCGGGCGCGAGGGCGCAGATGCGAGGCGTCGTCGGCCCGCCGCCATCCTCACTCTCTCTGAGATTCACACACGTCCCAACATTCACACGCGCGGCGGACCGAGGCGGACGTCGCTCGAGGTCGCAAAGCCCGGGGAGGCGTGTCGCTCGACGCGGCGACCGCACTAAAAGGCATTACTTTCGCGGCACGCTTCTATAACCTACGATAACTATAATATTGCTATAACGCTTAAGCGTCCGTCGATCGAGTGGCACGCGTCCCCGGGCACGGGCGCGCTCGCTCAGTTAAGGCCGGGAGCGAAGCGCGCCCGCGTCAATTGGTTAAGATTAGGTCTATCTAGAATAAATAGGGTGTGCGTGGGTGGCTCAGGGAGGCTCTAACGCCGCGCGCCGCGGTGTTTGCGGTGCGGGTGCGGCACGCGGCCCCACCACAGCGCCGCCAGCGCCAGCGCCGCCGTCACGTCGCGCCGCGCTCTGCGCAATACGCCTGCCGTTAGCTACGTCACGCTGGGTGCGTGCTCGCGCTACTCATATCATAACATGGCAATATCTTGACGCCCTCATTGTGATGATAATTAGTTATTAGCCTCCATATAGGGATAGGTATCTACTAGTTGCATATGCTCGTATTTACATAATATCTACCTATCTACACATATAATACACTAACTACAAATAGTAGGAGATCCCGATCTATGTGGTGGACCCCTCACTCTTTTTCCAGGCGACATATATTTTTTAAACAATAAAATATTAACAAACACGACCCAGGAGGGTTGTCACCAAAAAATTGCTCTAGGTGCCCAGATGGGTACCTACCTACGTCGTGCTTTTTAATATGTTTTATTGTTTGTAAAATATATTTGGCCTGGATAAATAATGAAGGGTCCACCACATAGATCGGGTTCTTAGACTAAAAATCTATGATTTTAAAACGTAAATATATGTAGTAATTGTACTTAATCATATCTTTCCACTATAATTAAAGTAACTAAAATAATAATTGTAAATATAATATAATTTAGTCCAAAAATACCTATTTTTTTTAATAACCAATTATCGCCATAAATTAAGACATCAAGATATTTTGTTGCTAGTATGAGATCAACAGCGCGCTATTTAAAACTCATTTTCTACGATTAAGGACACAATGTCTCTGGCACAGACTCGATGCCAGAATTTTATACAGCACCACTTTTCCAGAATGAACATATTACAAAGAATACCTATAATATTACAAATTATTTTTTATAAAATTATAAAATACATTATAAAATACATTTATATTAACAAATAGGAACTAATGTATTTATTACACGTAAACTTATTATTTTGTGTGTAATTCGTTGTTACTTACAAATATACAAAAAAAAATACAAAAAGAACCTTCGTAATAAGTTAATTAAGGATAGCAGTCAAGTATAATACAAAATATGATCTATAATCTAATCGTTTAACACAGTGAAATGTAAATTGTAGGTTTATTTATACGCGAAAATGTTATAAAAATGCTTTAATCTATTCTGTCAACAACATTTACGGGAAAACTATATAAAATTGTACTGAAAAATTGAAATTGAACCTAAGGCAAATGAAATAATAGCTGAAATAAAATGAAATTTTAAAGATATAAAATATGATATGGCTAGTATATCACCATGCTTTGCAATTTTAAATGGAATATAGAGAATTTATATTACGATAAACATTTTAAAAAACGACCATGCGTAATGGAGACGAGGATTCGATAAAAGGAACATGCAACATAATGACACCTGAAATGACTTGCCTTCTGTTTAGTGTATAACATAGACGGAGAATAGTTCTCTCCGTCTAAGGTGTAATTACTGGTATTGTTATGACATATAGAACGAAAAAAAGATTAATATTAGTTACCGAGAAGGTTCGCTTACATACATGTAGAGAATATTATAACGATTATTTTTTAACATTTTTTACCAAAAATACTTTGATGGTCAATTTTTTTTGACTGTTACTAAAAAGAAGGCACAAGCACAAATAAAAACTGTTAATATAGCAATGTATGAATGAGTAAGAAGAGTGGGGATGGTTACCGATGCACACAACACGCGAGATTGCTCACCAAAGTAGCACACTGCCCGCCCTGTAACAAGCGGAAACCGTCTTCACTTTACACCGGCCAAGCGCACTCGGCCGAAGCTTAGTTAGTTACACACAGTATCGGCTTTAGGGAGGACCATTAACAATAACAAAATATAAGCTTCTATTATATTTTTGGATATATTTTTTATATTTTAGACATTTCCCAGTTCCCGACATTTTGTTTCTTTTTTTTAAGATGTCCCACAATCCTTTGTAATGAAACCGTCTACTAATATCATTACATAGTTCCCGTTTCCCTAAAGCCGGCGCTGCACACAAATGTTAATATAAGCGAAAATAGTATCAGCAAGCGTTTTTATCAATCTCACACGATACCTGATGGAATGTTCGTAATGCGTCATCAAGCTTCACTTACCTGTAGATAGATCTTAGTAATTGAATTTAATGGTTGAAGCTGGATAATTTGACGTATTCAAGATTCTATTTTATAAATATATGAGTAGTAATTGATTATTCTGTAATCACAGGCTATAAAGTGAAAATAGATCAAGAGTCAAAAACTTTAATGTTACGATCGAAGAGTATTTTTATCCAGAGTAATTCCTTGATATTTTTTGTATTGTTAAAAATAATACTTGGTACCTAACTGACATTGCCCTAGTATATAATGTAAGTACGTGTACGATTATGTTCACATTATACAAAAAATTTTATGAAAATTCAAATCCTTCAATAAATATTGTAGACTTATACAAGTATGAGGACTAGAAATTTACTGCTTATTTTTTAAAGTAAAGAAATAGTGATTATGTTAATTTATTTTAGTTTAATTTGGCTTCTATTGTATTTACGTACACCCGACGTTGAAAAATTGAAACAAAATTCATAACACTAGTCATCTTGGTTCACTTAAATTAGTAGTTAAGCTAAGTTTTCTCCAGTTTTCGCGTGTGTGTTGTGTTGTGAAAGAATCACCATGTACGTTCGTTGTAATACGTACCTGGCACGTGGGGCAGTGAGGCGGCGCGCAACCCGCAAGCTCGAGGCGGTGCGGTGCGCGCCACTCTGCCTCGCCCCCCTCCCCTCCCGCGTCCCCCGCCGCCGCGCCCGCCGGCAGTCCTACACCCCCCAGGCAGCATTCCGCGCCCTCTTCGCACTCAGGCTCCCAACAATCAACTTCACCCAGCTGAAACATAGGTTTGTGTTATTAGAATATATATTCAGCTCAATTTAACCCACTGCTATTCCAACTTCTTGGCACAGGCCTTCCCTTAACTCAAGAGAGATCAGATCTTAACCAGATTGGTCAAATTCACGTGTCTCTTGAAAACTTGCTATATTCTCTCAAACATTCATGTTTCCAACCGATGTTTTCCTTCATCGTAAGGCGAGTGGTAGGTAATTAAGTCAAAAATTATTCGCACATGAAAATATTAGATATGTCAATCAGATCCGGGATTTGAACCCGCACTACTTGGTTTTCAACACACAAATAGCCAGTTTCCTATCATATAAATAATAATATTAGTTCATGTTAGCTGTTTTGAAACCTCAATCGGATTCATCAAATCTAGTTATAATAGAAATATAGACAAATGTTATGTACATACAAGACACTCGCAGATCTGACATTGATAAAGCCAGCGCTCTCCGCTGCGGAACGTGACGTGGTGCATCTCCTGGTGGCGGCAGTGGAAGCGCGCGTCGCAGTGCGGGCAGCACGCCGCCGGCGCCGGCGACAGCGACAGCGGCGATAATGTACTAGGAATCTGAAATTTTAACTAGGCAAATTGTGGGTATGATCACTTATCAGGTGAATCTCTGTTTATAGTAGGTATTTCTTGTTGGGATGAAATTATTTTAAGTATGCGATAGACACGACATACATATTACAATTTTTATTTAGTAATATTGAAAATTGGTAATCTAAAGAGAAACAAGAATGAAAGCTATACTAAATTAATCTAGACAAGATCTAATTTCTGGAAACTCTCTGATCGTCGCAGGTTTTTATAAAGTAAAACAATAAATAATTATAGCGTTAGGCTCACAGTTAGTGAGGTATTGTCTCTGTCGCAGGCGCAGGGCGCGCGCACACAGGCGGCGACGCCCGCGCGGCACGCGCACGCGCGGCACCCGCCCGCCTCTGTCCAGCGCGCGCCGTCCGATACTATTTGTCCTTGCCATGAACAACCTGAAAATTATTAAATACATAAAATAGCATCCAATACATGCGAAGATCAATCTTGTATTCTTCAGCGTGCACATTACATCACGTAAAATTCTCTTATTTGTTAACTTTAATACAAACTTTAGTGTATGTTATCATTTAATATGCAGAAATTTTTATTGTAGTAACGCGCACCGAGATTAAGGTTGCAGCGACTGAACCTTTCTTTATTTTATGGCTTCAGTCATTGATAAAGTTGTTGGCGCGGGCCGAGCTTGTAAAGTAGAAGTTAGTAGGTATTATTTCTTCTTGACTTACTAAGTTCACATTCCTGTGTGTCACATTCACATCTGAAGCTTCCCTCTATATTTACGCATCGAGCGCTCGGATGACACGTGTGGAAGCCCTCAGCACATTCATCTACATCTGAAATTAAAATCGTATAATATACAATTTAAATAAATAAAAGACTAGTTATAATATTATTAAATCTTTCTAATAATTATTATAAATTAATATGATATGCACTTCAATGTTCAATGTTTTTTGTTCTGTGGCTTATGGGCGTCCCATTTGGGCATAATTTATGATATGGACTTAATAAAAGTTTAAATTACCGATATCAACAAGGAGTCATAAAAAGATTGTGTTTATAGTTTTAAAGAAACAACCACATACTGTATGGATTTTTATCATTTTTATATCATGGCATTATTAAAAATATTCGTATAACCTTCACAGTGATCTCTATGCGGGTCCCGTCTATACCCGTCGCGACACACGCAGTAGTACGAGCCGGGGGTATTGACGCAGAGCGCGCGCGGCACGCAGGGCGCGCCCGCCGCCGGGTGCGAGGACGGCGGCGGCTCGCACTCGTCCACGTCGCGCTCGCAGCGCGCGCCGACGAACCCGCGTGCGCACGCGCAATGGTCGGGCGCCGCGCACACACCGCCATTCAAACAACCGCCTGTGCATATTGCTGAGGGCATTCCAGTGGATCCGTTGTTAATTTTTGTAATAAAACATACTATCGCTCAAATAGTATATTAGGTATACATCGCAAATTATTCGCACATGGCATCGGAACCATGTTATAGTATATTAGGTATACATCGCAAATTATTCAAATTAAAGCATATGGACTTAAAAGCTTCCGTCTTTTATTTAAATCGGTTGAGTATTAAACTTCTAAGTTGAAATGTATCCCGAGACAAGGGCTGAGCTTCGATAGCCTGGCAAAGCTTAACAACTGTAATGTGTCGGAGTAAAGCTAAAATGTGTTTACTCGTTACCAATAACATTTTATTTAATTAATTAAATTTACATTTTATTAAAGTAATTTTATTTAATTAGAATCAAGAACATATAAAGTTATAGTAAAGAAACACGAGTAATACTCACGTGAGCATGTGTACCCGTCGCCGGAGTAGCCTTCTCTGCAGCGGCACGAGTACGAGCCGGGGGTGTTGCGGCACTCGGCCTGCGCGTGACAGCCGTGTGTCTCGCTCGCGCACTCGTCCACCTGTACATGTAAGTTTAATAAATTTTAGGAGTAAAATATGTACATCAGACATATTGAAGGTTTAAAAGGATGGAGATTCTCACATGTATTTTTTTGTATTATTGTTAATTATCTTTGCTTTTTGTTCTTTGACTTTAATTACTCTTTTATAATGAATTTAGTTGTTGATATTGTCTCTTATATATAATATACTTATAAATCGAAGAACACCCTAGAATTATTATTAATATATAATTATTTTATGATAATTTTGAAATTTGTTAAATTTTAGTAAAAAAGTAGGTACCTACTTATTGGTATTATATTCAGATGTATATTTGGTTTAAAATGTGTTAATTTTACATTTACCTCAGCACAATTGAACTTGTCCCGTCTGGTGTATCCGGGCAGGCATTGGCACACATAGCCGCCGACCACATTGACGCAGCTGGTATTTGAGTGGCAGTGGTGGCCTTCGCGCCCGCCTTCTCTTTGACATTCATCCACATCTGAAGTTTGAACAATAAAAAAAATGAAATAATTATAATAATGGAAAACATTTGAATGAACAAATGTTCAAATATAATAGTGTAGATTTTATTATTATATTTGAACAAGATTTGGTTAGCAGTGCAAGAACTAAATGAAAAGGTGTGTTTTAGTTGTTGAATTATGCGCTAATGGCTATTGCGTTCGCGGTTGAAAGGCTACTACTACCTTATCGTAGTTTAATGTATTTTATATTGTACTTAAGAATTAATCGGTTAGCGCAGTCGCATTACAACAAATTTTTGTTAGACAAAATTTATATATCAACTTAAATGTATGTATATTAAACTAAGGTTGTAGGTTTTAATGTATGATCAAAATATATTGACATATATGTATATGAAACTACTTCTCTACCTTCACACGTGATCCCATCTCCCTGAAATCCTTGGTTGCACTTACAAGTGTATTTTGTATTGAGATTCATACACATCGCGTTCTCGTCACACGAATGACCCATACTGCAATAATCCACACCTGAAATTAAATAAAGCATTTTAAAATAATTATTTCGCACCATAATACAACTAGTTTATCGGACTACTATTATATTATAAATCGGAAAGTTCATTTTTTGTGTATGTTTGTACACTTTTACGCTGAAACGGTTGGATAGGTTTGGATTAGATATGTAGTACGAGTATATAGATATATCATGTTATACCTGGAGTAACATATAGGCTACTGTTAGGAACTAATGTGTGAAAGCCAGTATTACATAATTTGCAATTTACGTTACATGCATTAGAACAGTACGTTGTATTGTTAATTGTTATTATACCTGGACAAAATTTACAGCATTCCCCGGGCACTGTGAACTGGTCGGGCGCGTCGCACGGTAGCGGCGGACATTCGGTCTTGGGGTCAATGCGCGTGCACTGCATGTTACCGTCGTGGCACACGCACTCCGCGCATTCCTTCGGCGCGGAACGCTCTCCATGCTCGTAAAGCGTTCCCTTCATTAGACATTGCCCTGTAAACATTAAATAGGGGATGAAACAAAAGCGTAGTAAAAATTCGATATATTTACGGTCAAGAGAGGCAAGAGAGGAAGGACTTAGCGTACGTTAGGTACTGAACTAGGAATATACTCTTTATATAACGAAGACGAATCATCCATCTCTGAACTTGCAGGAAGGTCCATGATGTGATAGATATAGTCTTATATATGATCCTGAAGTAAAAATTCAAATAAACGATTTCAAATAAAAAAGCGACTAAACTAGTTCTACTAGTTCAAAGTAAATATTTAAAATTTTATGACATCTATAACAATTTTCATCATAGTTGTGCCTAATAATGACCTCGATATGAAACGACTTACTAAGACAAGTAGGACAACATTCTCCTGGATGCAATACTGGATTTTTACACTCTGCTCTATCGCACTCTACTGGTCTGCACGTAATCTCACCATGCTATAATTGAAATAAATTATATTATTGTATACAAAAATTAAAGCAGAAATTATATATATACAAGAAGAAAAATTAAAATTGAAGAAACCATTATGTTCTACTACTAGTTGCAGCTTCATAAAGTGTTAGTTTGTTGTGTTTAGTTTTTTTTATTATTTCCATTAAAAACATCAAAGACGAAAAACTTAATTTACAGTTATTTTTATTGTTTAAATAATGGTATAATGTAAATATTTTTTATAGTTAAATCTTACCACGCAGGAGCATCGATTGCAGTCTTTTTGCCAGGTAGCACCATCAGCGTGTACTGTGCCGTTAGAGTAACATGACTTTTGACAGTCGCACTGCTCTAGCCGCGCCAGCCTGGCTTCAGTACCAACCAACTAAAACAGCCACTTAAATTAGGTTAACTTCACAGTGATTAACTTCACCATATGATGCGTACATTTCATACAATAATTTTTATCCCAAAAATGTATTATGCAAGTGATAAAAAGAGAGGTCTTTTTTCATTAAATAGATGGACTGTTTATCTGATGTTTGTTATTATTTAAAATTAGATATTTGGATTTAAATAAAAACCATAACAGTTACCTTAAGTGATAGGTCATGGATATGCGAAGTAAGTTCTTGTACTGTAGCTTGAAGTAGTGCAAACTGCCCGCAGGTTGGACACTCGGAGTCCAGACCCGGGCATTGCACCAAATAACCATGAGGTCCGCTCACTAGTCTTACTTCTTGTATAGTTCCCTAGAAATATTTTTAAAACATTGTTACAAAGAAGAATATATCTAGTTTATAATAGAATAACTTTATGAAATTACTGTTTACTGCAATAAGTGCGTAAAATGTTTGCTCACCTTAAATAAAGAATGTTTACTATTCCTCTGTCCAACCCACAACGAGAGTTGAGGTTGGGTGAAATTGCGATCAGGTGGCGGTATAAGGCGACGGTAGAGCGGGTGGCAGTCAACTAATAGCGTGGCCTGCGCGCCTGACACGGCCAATGCCACGCGGTGCCACGCGCCGTCCGCTAAACGAAACGGGAAGGTCTCCACGCGAGCTGTTGCGCTCCCCGCCGCCACGTAGTGTAACCGCACCTCGTCGCGCCGACCACTCGACTGCAACTCCAAGTACCTGCGCATTGCACAGCCTCATAGCTACTGAGTATGAAAACCCGTCGCCGCGCTCTCGGAACCTCCCTCCGAGCGAACTGTTCCGAGGTACACATAAACAAACAACATATATACTCGGACGGCAGACGGGGTGGGACGGCAAACCGATAGCGAGCTGGCCTCGGCTCGCTCTACATCTCAATATCGCTCGCTCGGGAAGGGGACCATGTACCTCGGAACGAATCGCGTTCGGTGTCAATAGAGCTACTAAGTGTCTGATGGAAAGCCAGAGGGAGAACGCGATTTGCGATGTCCGATCGCAGATGGAAATTCTGGAGGGAGATTCGGCGTCGACCGACGTGCGACTGATGGCCGGCAACCTCTTCCGGTCAGAGCGATGAGCTAGTCTGAACCCGATTGACCAGATTAGATTGAAATGCGCAGTTACTGATTCCCATGTCGCTTGGAATGCAAGTGCGGAGCCCGGCAGTGAGTTATCAAAGCGGACGCGGGCCCGCAGCGGTACGACTAACAACAACACCCAGATGAACATTGAAAGACGGATTATAAGGGGACAGTTAGACAGTTATAGAACAAAACACGTCAAGACACAGAACACAATACGGACGACGGCGGAGGAGGCGCGGAGGACACATGCAAGTCGACTCGCGTACACATACGGCCATGCAGAGGTCACAGTGAGCGCAATGAGGTTAACAAATGGATCGAGGAGGGCATTCCGAGGCACAGGACATTCCAAGATACATGATTCTCCCCTATGCGCGCGCACGAATGTCTCAGAAGCAGCATGCGTGCGCGCGCAGCGATGTTGAGATCTAGAACTTACCGGTGAGCGTCGCCGAGCTCCGGGGCCTGCTGGGGCGCGCGCTGCACGGCTGCCGACCGCGCCGGTTGCTCATGCCGGTTTTCTACCCGACATCAAACGGTAGTTTTATTAGATATGTAAATATAGTATTAATCATCTCAATAAGACTTTTATATTTTTTATCAACGTACAATGATCAAGATTCCAAATATAAATTCATAATTTTGTATGCTTATATAACTCTAAGTCTTAATGTATACTATAAACATGAACACAAATATTTCATGCAAAATAACAGATAACACAAACAGATGATTTTTTTGAAATTTATAAATAAGTACGAATCATTACAAGATCCAAAGGCTAGTTAAATATTCTAAAGATATCACAAAGTAAAAAAGTAAATGAACGATATGTTTTTTTTGGATCTTGCTATCTGTTGCTAGGGACAGGCAAACATAAAGTACCTGTTGTATCCGTGCGAAAATGACAATATGGTGCCGGAGTTAGCGGGCTCCTGGCGTAATGTGGCGAGCACCGTGAATTCAGGAGAGCGTTGCAGGAGTTCTGTCGCTCGTTCAAACGCAACACCATCCACCTGCAGCGACCGCGACTCCCCTGAAACGTATTTAAGAATAACATATTAACTTAATTCCTTTTGTTTGTAAAAGTCTTCTTTTAGAAGTAAGTTGTACAATATCTTCAGATCGAAGTTTATTTATTTTATTTCTCATTTATTGTTTTGCTTTATGTATTTGAAGTACATATTATTTCATAACAGATATTCAAAATAAAATATGTTACTAGCGACCTCATTAAATAAGTTTATATACGGTCGTAATAAATTACGATAAAATCAGTAGGTTCAGTACTCCAGCAAGGCTTTAGATATAGCCCAGTTTGCTGGCAGCTTGCCAACTTTAATTACTGAAATTTTACCCATGACTTCGTTTGCGTTCCAGTAGTCTCATTATACATAAGTATCACGCAAATTCTGACTTTCTTTACATATAGGTATGATATATGGGTTTTCAGCATTACCAAAGAATTACATTCATCAGATAAGTGCATTGAGTTATCACTGGAAATATGCAATCTTAAAATTGATCTAATAAGACATGAGTACGCGAGGCAATATGTAATGTTTAATATCCAAATGTATGAACACATACACAAATCAAGAAAAAATCGCATACTTGTATATTTATAAGGCAAGTCCATCTAGTATTTTTTTACTTATAAAATGTAATGAAATTCCATACAATAAATTAACCAGGCTAACAGATTGTCACGATTCAATAGCACGTCTAGTAATAAAATGCGCAATGCAAAGATTTTTGAAAGGGGGAGAATAACGATATAATCGTACGATTCGCACGTGGATGACGTGACGAGCCGCAGGGGGCTAATGGCACGGAAGGGAACAAGGGTTAGATTGGGAAGGAAATGCCCTTACTGCTTATTGAAAATTTTAATTAAACACTGTTGAAGTTGTAATACTTTGCGACTGCGGAGGGTTGATTAGATAGCGATGTTCGTTTTTAATACGAATAATTGATGTTATATTTCCCTTTAAGATAACTTCAAAAATAAATTAAAAAGTAATTAAAATATAATTTCAAATTTCTAGTAATACTTTAAATGTCAAAGTAAGGATGTCTGTATATTTATTACTTAGACTGATAAATAGATTTCGATGAACTGTGGCAAGGACAAAGACTAGGTACAACATGGGACGGATATAAATAATAAATGGTATTTTGACATAAGTATTTGCTAATATCCTTTTAAACTTTTAATTATTTAGATAAAATTTAAAATATTTAAAAACTTTAAATATTTTCATAACTTTCTTTCTCCCGAAGTCAAATAGAGTTTATATAACTCCATTTAAGATGAGGTATACATATACCATCAGTTGACTATAAATTGCTATCAAAAGTTATAAAAGTATTTTATTTCTCGGACTAACTTGAACTGCAATTGTACGCATCCGTGGAAAGATGATGTTTCGAAGTTTTCCGCCAGAGCGTTGAACTTCCAGTAAGATCTACCTACGCCGTTAGCCCTTTATTATCGCAGATTATATAATCGTACCTAAGTGTATTTTTTTGTTATAAGAAAACTGTGTCACTTTTTTGGCATTTTACTGTATTTATTTTTATGAACATAACTTAAATTAAAATTTAATATTTGAACTAATAACGGCTTTATTAAAACTTTCTCTTCAAATCAAAAGCACTAGAATTATCTATTGCTTTTGGATTCGGTAGAACGCTAGATTTTATTTCTTTAGTACAGAGTGAGGTCTGTGTGTGTTTTTTGGAAAAAATCACCTGACAGTACGTACTTAATAATCTTATCAAATTTTAGTTATGTAAAGTTTCGTGTGTATAATAAGACGGTCATTAATTGATTATGCTACACTGACGACGTGAGTGCACAAATTACAGATACCTTTATAAATCAGGCAGTTAAAAATCAGGAGAATTGCCAGGCAGAAAAAAATGAAATAAGGAAGAAATACAAATACAACTAGAAAGACTAGAAAAGCAAAAAAACGGCATTGATCGGCGGGGAGTTGACAGGGGTGGATGCGATCCGTGAAATTGTTGAGAATTAGTGTTTTCTAATATATTGTAACTACTAAATCTAGTTAAAATATATAAAAATTTTAACATGATGCTGGCTTTTCCTGAGATATCCTACAGATATGTTTTTTTCCTAGACTATAATTTTTATTTAATGTAATTATAACACAAAACATTCAAAGGACGAGTCATCAACAGTACATAAAAAAAAAAACGGATAACTTTCAATATATTTAAAAAATTTTTAACTCGAATAATTAAAGTTTAAGAAGATTATTGAGTATTAAAATTACCGATATTATTATTAATTTGTGTTTAATTTCAAACTGTAAAATGACATCTAGACTGGTGTATAGCTAGTCTAAGCATATACGTATGTATGTATATACTCGTACGTGCGCGAAGCCGAAGCTATAATATCCGAATCCTAAGTATAATATCATATTAATGCGGAGATTCAAAGATTAACATCATAAAATTGTATCGAATATTCTATTAAAAATCTTTATTATACTCGACATTTTTAGGTTAATCTACTGAAATCAAAAATTTTATATGTAAATCTAAGGCCGTACAAGTGCTAACGACATTTTAACATGCTATAATGATAAGATACCAATTAAATTAGATTTAGCTTTCGGAAAAGGTATGGATAGAGTACGAATAATTATCTACTTTACAACACTTTTTGTAGAACATTAATTAAAGACGACTTGTACACGTGAAGTTTTGGTTTGGTCAACTTTGCGTAAAGATTTTATATATATGCTATCGAATTTAAGATCCCATATTGTTGTTTAATTTATTTTTCATTAGAAAGTTAAAGAAAAATATTTTCGGAATATTGAGAATAAAATTAATTTCGTTTAGGTACTTCAATGCGCAATGTTTCTATACTGGAAATAAAAAAAAATAAGGTAGATTTTTAAATAATAAGTAAATAGAATTCAAATATCATGAGCCCAGGGCTGAGAACCAGTATACATTTTTTTATTTTTGAGTTAATAATGTGACTCTAAAGCCAAGATAACTTTTAATTTTTTTTGGGTGATGTTCTGCCTTCCCAAGTGGGTTCGAGTATTCCTCAAGTCATTAGTGGATTTAAATGCGGATGAACATAAACTAATTTTTTAACCGAGAAAAGAAGTATTTCTGGAAATTCTTGTAAGTATCCTTTATCCGCGATATAAAGGATATACCTAAGAATCTCCAGAAAGGCAAGCGGATGTTAAGGCTTAAGAGGAATTGGTACTAGCAGATGCTTGATTTGGTTAAAGAGACAAGGACTAGGTGTTTTATATCCAGGACACAGAAAAGGGTTAGTAAAGAGGATAAGAGGTTATGTGAGTCTTTTTGGCTCGTGGTAAAAGTAAAAGCTAAAGGGAAACGATGTGCCACTGTATAAATATATAAATAAAATATATAAATAGCAACAATTTAGTTAAATTATAGTAGCCGCTCTATTTTCAGTTCTGATTTATTTCATAAAATATTGCGGCTGTCATAAAGGAATATTATACTCCATAACCAACCCCAAAATGTTTTGGTTTCATTAAATCACCCTTGTCGAATTTATTGTACACAAATATTTGCAAAGCATTGTGTAAACACTGTGAAATGGTTCCCCGCGGTGAATTTATTTATTGGCCATCGTTTGACATGACCGGTGATACTCGTTCCCGTTGACGGTCAGCCGCTTTTAAGGGACTTAATATGAAAATTGACAAAACATGGAACATTTCTGTTATAGAAATATTTGCTACTCTTTTTGTTTGTAGACATATAAAAATTATAAAATCTCGACATGGACTCAATGTGGTTAGATTTTTTAAATTTCTAACAAGCACAAAAGACAAGCACAAGAACAAAATCCTTCGGACTGGAGACCCTTTAAGTATATTAATTAATCTTATAAGTATTTCTGGCGGTCTGCTTGCCGTCTCATAACTTGAATTAGAATATTGATTAAACTTTTTATTTAAATTATTTAAGTTGCAACTTTTTCGCCGGCTTATAATTTTTGTAATAATATTTTATAAAAGAAAAAGTTAATATTAAAAGTGTTTCGAATTATCTTACTCTTGCATATACTGAGTAGGCCTTATCATGCACATGACTTCGCTTTAGAATTATAACGGATCACCGAGCAAAATCACTGCAGCCCAGTGGCGCGGGCGGTGACACCCTCAAAGTCTAAATGGAAAGTGAAAATCATTTAAAAATAACGCTACTTTTATGATGGTAGACTAAGTAGAGGGGTAGGTTTTTGGTGTAATAAAAAAAATACTTCCTCGTTAGTCTAGTGGCTAGCGTATACGGCTCGACATCCCTAGTTATTAGGTTCGTAAAATAGTGTTTGTCAAACTTTCCCAGTAATCGCGAGAGTTAAAAGGATTCAGTGCTCTTGTGTTTACTCATATACTTGAGCCCTATGGTGTTTCCTGCGCACCTAACTTTCAATGATTGGTCTCCGAGATCGATATTCAGTTTGGTAAAGTGCTTTTTATAATGCAGTTAAAATTATTATAATTTTTCTACATCAATATTTGTTTCCTAATTGTCTCTTAAATAAAGAACTCCTCTTTTAACTGTCTGCTTTACTTTTCTTCAGTGAAGCCCATTCATTTCAATATAATGAAACAGCGTTCTACGACAATGCGTGCTTTTATATGTCCTTAAACCATTTGCTCTAGTACATATTCTAGTATTCTATTGTCCAGTCAAGATTGTTTCAAGAGGTACCTAGGGTATAGTTCTTCATACAGATAGGTACATACATATACAAATACAAACACACACTCACTTATACACACACACACACACACACACACATACACACACACACACAAATACACACACACATACTTTTTTTTTCATTTTGTTTTTTTTATTATTATTTTTTTTTTTTCTGTGTGCTAATATTATTTTTTTTCTTAATGTTACACTTGTTGTCTGTACCTACATATATCACTGTGTTGGCATAAACTTGTCATTAATCATATGGGGATGACACTGGCTCCTGCAATACAGTTTTTAACGAGCGCAGGGGCTAGGGAATTCTTAATCACCTGTGTATGTAAAAATTATGTCAATAAAGAATTTATTATTATTATTATATATGAGAGCTCATATGAGAGCATTAGTAGTAGTTTAAGTAAATTCACAGATGTTGTTTATTCATGTTTATGTTATAAAAGCACAGAATTTCGTGGCGTGCGTATAGAAATCAAATCATACATAGTATTAACGCTAACTATATGAAGAATAAATAATTATTTATTCGTAGTAACTATAGGATACTTAAAAAAACTCAAAGTATTTAAAATGTATTTTTGTAATATGTATATTTGTCAATAAACCGAAACAACGGCGAACAGCTTATCGCCTGTCACATCAAAAGCATTCAACCAAATTCGTTCATGCATTCAACATTAATATGCCTGTCTTTGGCAGACATTACCATTAGCGTTTTATATCTACTGTGGGTATGACAGGTCGTCGTTGTGCAAACTTTTGTAAAATTGCTTGTGTCTATAAAAATATGAATATTTACTATTAAAAACATTGATTTATTCTGTGAAGTATTCCAAGAATAATAAAAAAGAGTAAGTTGAAGTTAAACTTTTTAATTATTTACATATGTAGAATTAATTTAAAAGACTTTTCTTTCAAATTATTCAGTTTCTTAGTATTTTAAAATATGATTATTATTAATAATATGAATATATAATATATTATAATAAAGAGTTAAGTTTGTAAGTTTGTGAGTTTGTAGGAAGTAATGTATGGAATTACTGAACCTAAAATAGTTTGAGATCCTGGGGTGAAAAGGAGGATGAAAGTTTGTATGGGGAATCAATCATTTCTCAAGTAAGAGTTATAAAACTGAACCTTACCTGTGTATAACATATAGTCTATCTATTCCATACTAACCGTTAAAACATCATTCGCTAGTAATATATATTTTGTCATAGGTACGTATTTTAGATTCTTTGACTCATGAACATTCGTAATTTTCTTTCAATTTGCAAGACATTCATTAACAAAAATTATATTTTAGAGATTGATATATAATATTATAGAAATATAACAAATGGTGATAAACAACAGATAGCTTTATCGTAGATTAACCGTCAGATACTTTGCTCCAGATGTTGTATTAAGCCTGTCTGTGGCATGTTTCCCAACGACGCGCGGACAATAGAGCGGCGTTTGACACCAGCAGAACAAAAAGCCCCGCAAATTAGGGCGCTAGGAATAGACGGACACCCTTCGACAATTACGCAACTTCACATCTCGCATAATGGTACCTTTCGTAAATGTAAGTGAATTGTATGAAAATGCAGGTCCCCTAGCTAATAGGGACGTCGAATTAATAAAAAAATATTATTTATGAAATTTCTATACCTTTCATATTTGGATAAACCAATCGTTTCACAATTAGAAATATCATTTAAACTAGAAATATAAGTTTATGCTTTATTTTCTTCTTTGATTATAATAATAATTATTATTACGTTGTATGTTACCTTTTTGAAGGCTGGGATGGTTATGGATGTATCCATAAGCTAGTATGGACTATGAACTGAGATCAGAGAGATCGAGATTGATTTCATATAGCATTGTACCACCTAACGCACGTTTTATGTAGTACATTTACATAACTAGATAAAATCAGAATGATATATGAATAGATAAAATATTGGCATGACATAAATATTTATACTGGATATCTACCCCCGTCTTTGTAAATAAACAGTAAGTATTTAAGAAATTCAATTTACTACAGATTAGCGATTCACCCTCGCTTCGCTCGGGTTCGTCCCTACCTTGCTTCCCAATACAAAATTTCACCCCCATTTTCACCCCCTTAAGGGATGGTTTCCGGGATAAAAAATATCTTATGTCCTTCCCAGGGTCTCACACTATCTTCTTACCAAACATCTAAATCGGTTCAGTAGATCTAGAGATTACCCCCTACAACGTCACAAACTCACAAACTTTACCTCTTTATAATATTAGTATAGATGTCAATTTTTTAATCAAGTAAATTATTATTACGTGAATGGTTGTATAGTTAGAATTAAAATCATGTTTTTTAATGCAAATATTTAAGAACTATTTAATATTTTAAAAATGTTTAATTTAGAAAAAAGCTGTAGCTGACCCTATTGCAACGTAACAGATTTCAGGCCACGCCGAGCTTTAATCACCGTTTGTGGCGGCTTGCTGAGGGATGGCGTATTTGCCGGATTACGGACGCTTTATCGATAATGGGCTTGTTTCGAGGGACAATCATGAGGATTAGCGTCAATTGCTCTAGACAGATTAGGACATTGAATATTACAATCTTTTCATTTTATGAAAATCTATTCCCAACGTGTCAGATAACATTAGTAGAGTATATAAATTATTTTTATTTATGAATATTATTTTAGGGTGTCATCAAAATAATATTTGTCATAGATATATAAAATAAGCACATACATACATATGTCATGTCTGCATCATGCCCGCACGTGTCATATACATTATGGAACCCTCTATTCCCTCCGCAAGTCAATTTCTTTTTCATAAGATTTTTCTGTTCATTAAAATATGGATACTATAAAGAACAAGGGTCAGCTCCCTCTTGAATTCTCCGGAACTAAAAACGATTCATAGTACAAACAAAGAGCACCGGATTATAGCAATATTGAAAATTTATTCGTACTAGGGTGTACTTCTCATGTTTTAAAATAAAATAAATATACTAAGTATATTTGTTATATAATATAGATAAACCTAAAATACAAGTACAACAAAATCAATTCGTTTCTGTAATAACTGATGGGTGTATTCTTGCAATATTTTATGTGGATGGAACAAAAATGGATTTAATTTGATTATTTTAAATAACTTATATATTAATAAACATAAATATCTTGTCTAGAAAAAAAATAGTATTTTGTTATAACATTTTACTATATGATTACAATTCAATATTAAAAAAGGAATATAATGTTATTTTAATTTAAAATTGTATTTGTTATATTGAGTTATTACTCAATATGTTAACAGGCTTATCGTCATTGGACTACCGGAAGTTATCATACCACCAAGTAAATTGACTAATAGAACTTCTTAACAAATTAACTTCCTTTTTAAGTTTATTTTAATGTTTAAACTAAAAATGTTTAATGGAAACACAACACTGCTCGGAAATTGAAACCTAATGAGGCGTGGTGGAAGCCATTACACAGAGGCTTTAAGTAAAATTGCAGTGCAATGAAATATACCTTGCACTTCACATTTTTAATGTAAACAGAACAATATAAATTAATTTATATTAAATAGTAAAAAATGTTATAAAAACAATTAATAAACACATGAATATTAATTGAATAGCATTTAATTAAAAAAAAAAAATTATACATCGGGTCGTAGTACTAATATAAGTGCTACATTCATACATACACATAAAACAATATAAATAATCACGCAACTACGGTTATGAAAGGGCTTAACCTTTGCGTTTTATCGCTTAGCTTCTAGGTAATATTATATATTTATATAGACTTTAAAGTACACAGAGGTGTGAATGGAAGACGTACACTAAGTGAGATTGCAACTGACGCCTCGTATTGTTTACGATCCATTATATGATTATAAAGGGTATGAATCAACCATAACCATATAGCTAGATACATTGTATTCCTACTAAAATATATAAAACTAGCTATTGATCCTCGCTTCGCTTGGGTTCGTCCCTAGCTTGATTCCCAATACAAACTTTCATCCCCATTTTCACCCCCTTAAGGGATGATTTCCGGGATAAAAAGTATCCGATGTCCTTTCCAGGGTCTCAAACTATCTTCTTACCACATTTCATCTAAATCGGTTCAGTAGATCCAGTGATTACCATCTACAACGTCACAAACTCCACAAACTTTACCTCTTTATAATATTAGTATAGATGAAATAGTTTGTACTTTTTATTACTTAACTTAGTCCCTCATAAATCTTTAGACAAACGCTCGATAAAGCACTTGCGACACGCAAATATATTAATAAAGGAAATACAATGTATATGTGTGCATTACGTGCGACTTGCTCTCGTTCGGTTGCGTTTCTAAGCCTATTTTTTACTCCAGGTTCTAGTTTATTTGTGTTCTAATATTCATCAAAATTCTTCCAGCCGTTTCAGCGTGAACGAGTAACAAATATACACATAAAGTATATATCTGATAAACTTTCACATTTATAACTAATTATTATAACTATTCTTAGATTAAAGGTTAAGGAAGGCGATATAGAATAAAATGTCGAACGTTTACCTTGCAGGGCGTAGGCGGTGCGCTGCGCTTGCATGCCCGGAGCTACGCTGACGCCGGCCCGCGACGTGTTGTGCAGCGACAGCGCGGCCAGCAGGTCTAGCTCGGTGGCTGTGATAAGCATTATTCATTAGTTACTAGTACATATCGTTTCGCTCGGGTGTCTCTTTACAATTATATTTCTTTATTTCGAACTATTTAGATATCATACGCCGAGAAAACAAGCCAACGGTCAGTTTTAACCAAAACCAATTAAAATCATCATGATTTCTGACAGTAAACACAAAATAACCTATAGCACTCGACGGTAATGCGAATAAAATGATCTGAAAAACCCTGATCAATAGTTTCTGAATGTATTTCAGTAACCTACATCCAAGCTTACAATCTACCTGGTTATACCTAATATTAGCGTAGATAACCAAAAGTTATATTGACTAAGAATATCCTGCTAAAACTACAGCTATCACAAACATAAAAGTATATGTATATTTAAAGTTAACTAAAAATATAGTATAGCCCAAAATTCTACATTTAAACGTAACAAGTTATTTCATTTAATAATACAGCCTAGCCAGCGGCTTCGCTTGCTAGTTGATAAAAAAATATGAAACCCATGTGTTAAGCAAGATATCTCTATACCTAATTTTGTTTAAATATTTTTAACACATTACATCGTCACAGACACATAAGCTCTCGCAAGTATAATTTTATTTTATTTAATAAAAAAATCATACACTTTTCAATGATAAACTAGCTTTTGCTAGATTATATTATGAATATATTACCAACTCATTCAGCCAAGAATTAAACGAATACGATCTGTATTATAAATAACTTAACAGAAAAGTACCAAGCATGATTATAGCAATTATATTTAAATCAAAAATGATCGTATTATCAAAAAAAAAAATTTAATTACCCAATAAATTTGTCCCACTTTTCCAAAATCAATATGAACGACATCCGAAAAAATTGAGAACACACCGCTATCGATCCAAGACGATGGAATGTTCTGTAAATATTATAGCAGTACGCGGCCTTGTAGTAGATCGCTTCATATGTAATGAGAATTTTGGATGTTTTTGTGATGTGCCTATGAAAATATACGGTGGTGATATTTTATATTAAGAAGTATTGAGATTGATTCATAAAAATATTTTTAACTAAACAAGAAAAGCTATTTGGGATCGTAGTTACTATTCAATAGAGACAAGTAAAACACATGTATTTTTATTGCAAAGACAAAGTAAACTCATTTGTCTGTACAGCGAATAACATTTATCAAGTGCAAGCCAGTCACGTAGCGCTACATCGGTTCGTAGCCGCGTAGTCAACTAGGCTACGTACTGTTACTAAGCTCTGTATTGGTATGCAATGGCGTCGAGAAGAACTGGTGTGAACAATTTACATATGGAATTCTTTTTTATGAAAACTATTTGTTATGGAACGAATGTTATTTTAATGGTAAAAATATAAATAGTGTCCAATTTCTACATTCTTGCGATCATAACGTAGAATTTAGATTTAGAAAAACGAAAAACAGAAAATAAAACGATGACATTTTTAAATCTTTAACACTAAAACATGAAAGTAATTTATCACCAACTGAAAGCGTTAGTTAGAACACTCAAATTTAAAATTTCAGCTCGTCAGTAGTCGTTAGGGAAAACTGAATTAGTACTAAAGGCACAGGCGAGCCTCTTCATTTCAACTTCTATTAAAATGTCGGCTTCCATGGAATCGTCACATTTTTAGAAGTCTCTTTTTAGTTGTCGAGAGTGATATTCGTGACGCTTTCAACAAATGTTCATAATGCATTTCTCAATTTTAGAATCACAAACTGCTCTGTTTTATAATATTTTAGTTTATTTTCATTAATTAAATCGCATATATTTGCTTTGCAACAATATTTAATATAACTTTATAGAGTCTAAAAGTTATATTATATGGATGACGTTCTGGAAAATGATACTAAAATTCAGAATAAAATGTAATTATAATTTAATTCATGTGAAGCTATCGTTATTTAGATAATATCCCAATTTACGCTTATGTCAGCTATGCCGAGGCGCCTCGACGCCGCCGCCGCGTCTGCCTCCCCGCGACAGTTTCTCGGATTGCCTCGTAAACTGCCATCCAGTCAATTCGTCTAGCCTAGCTACAATTTATAAAACGTTTTACGTACTTCACAACTTATTTATCTACATAAGTAGATAGCAAATTAATTTAGGAGATTCATAGAAAACTTAAATTTATTTGCTGCACTGCACAACCAAAGAAAGACAGTGCACAAGCTAAGCCCCCAGCGACTTAAAATATCCAAGCGGTAATACCTACCTACCTAAAGTAGTACCTACTGATAAAGGTGAACTGAAATGTTGAAGGATATTTAAAAAATCATCTCTACAGACGTTAAATAGGGAATGAAAGTTTGTATATAATATGCTATTTAGTTATTTATAAAGTAAGAAATATGGCAAATGATAATATAATTAAAGTTTTGTTTATATTATTAACTAGCGACTCACCCTCGCTTCACTCAGGTTCGTCTCTAGCTTGCTTCCCAATACAGACATTCATCCCCATTTTCACCCCCTTAAGAGATTTTCCGCGATGAAAAATATCCTATGTCTTTCCCAGGGTCTCAAACTATCTTCTTACCTTTTATAATATATATAATATATATAAATTTTATCTAAATCGGTTCAGTAGATCCAGGGATTACCCCCTACAACGTCACAAACTCACAAACTTTACCTTTTTTAATATTAGTATAGATAAAAAATAAATATGTTTAAGACTGATTAAATTAGCACTGTCAAAGAAAGAAATCTCAATATGCGAGTGGCAAAATTCAACTAACAGTAAGATACTAATAATGAATTATACTCATAAATAAGGAATAAGACAAAAGATCTAATACAATCATAACGAATATTGTCATGAATATCCTATCTATATCACATAATACATTATCATTATCCACATCAACTTAATAAAATCGCCATGCAGCCGGATATCATTCATACTACCGACCTCACCGCCGGTCATAAATGTTCTCCACGCGATCGTAAACTACGTCTGCTCCTATTTTCGAGAAACGTGCAAAAGTGCACTGGAAAATAGCTCGGCCTCTGCACAAGTTAATTTACTGTGCGCCAATGTGATCTTTACCGCGGTGCAATAAAGTCGAATGTAATTAGGCGTGCGGGTCGTACCAGTAGTAAGGTTTACGAGGCGTGTAAGGATGAAGTACTGTTTGATACTGAGTTGCATTCGTGGTTTATCGGGTGGAAAAACGCCGCAAATTGTAGCAGTCTGCAGTACGATAAATTGCTATAGAATGGTTAAAGCCTTTTAGGCTTAATGAAAATGTTTTGCATCGATAAGTTATTAATATAAATATAACGAAAAGTCTTGTGCATTATTTATTTAATACTAGCGTTTTCCTGCGGCTCCGCCCGCATAGTACATTAATCACCAACGTATCATTTACCTATTTAAACCTTCTCCGAAACACGCTGCATCTTATGGTATGAGTATTATTCCGATCGGTTCAGTAGTTATCGCAGTATAACCGAACAAAAAAATCGGCTCTCCATTTATTAGTATAGATAACATTAAAATATCAATTAAATATATGTTACACCAATAATAATATAAATTATTAATGTAACATATTTTTTCTAAGTAATAAGGTTTTTTTTTTACTTTTTTCTAATGCAATTTGGTAAAATTCTAAAAGAGAAATAAGAATATCCAAAACGAGTCAATCATTAAGCCTTTATATGAGACTGATAAAACCTAATCACCACATAAATATTTTGATAACCCATAAACTTCACATACCAATTGATAAAACTAAAAGAGCGGTTATTAAATAGCGAGTAACAGGGCAATTTATCAAATACGTTCGTCCTAGTAATTAGCACCGTCGATCGCCTCTTCGTAAAAGGTTTAACGAGATGGAACAGTTTTAGTTATTCAACGCTTTCCCGAAAATTAATTAACGTTTGAATAACGTCGAAAATATTTAACAGTCGGAGGGCGTGGAGAGGCAAGGATGATACTACGAACATTGTGTTTTTATCTATAGCTTTATCTATCTATGTATATTAGGTAGGTCTTATTAGTACATACTTTATTGAAAGCTATTTCATTTTTCTTAAAAATAATATTAATTTCCTTATCGTATTTTCACTGTTGCTCAATTACGGAAATCTAAACAGTTGACCCTCAACGTCGCTTATCGTTCTATGATATACACGAATATTAAATGGACTTTTCGGAGAATTCGAAAGAAATAAAATTATGCACACGTGATAAAGTAAGGCTGTCGAGGGTGCAGGGAGCGTTTCCCTTTGGGGGAGAATAAGAAAAGAATTATATCAATTCACCTCAAGCACAATGCCTACATGAAAATGCTTTATGGCAGGCTTTTGTCTAATATTACAAAACTACCACTTCCCATGAAATAGGGGAAAATTTTAACCGTTTAAGAAAATAATGCACAATTGCGCAGTGTATACGATAGCTTTCAAAGTTTTTTTAGATATTTAGAATTTATGAAAAATTTAAATTCGATTCGTTGGTATTTTCGATTCAATTATATTTTATATACTAGCAGAACCCAAGGGGTCGCCCGCACTGAAACAAAAAAAATCTCAAAAAAGGTAAGTTTTATACAAACTTTCATCCCCTATTTTAATCCCTAATAGGATGAATTTCGAAAAATGCTAAACCATGTATTTATTTAATTGTATTGAAGAGCATTAATACCAAGTTTCAAGTAATTCTGATCATGGTTTTTTTGCATTGTATTGTAACGTTCTTTCCCGTGGGAATGATAGGTATAATCTTATGCGGTAAAAAGTAGCCTATGTCACTCTCCAGACCACCAACTATCTCCACACAAAAATCACGCCAATCCGTCATTCCATTTCGACTTGAAACAAGGAGAAACAAACAAACAAACGAACAAACAAACAAACAAACAAACAAACACACTCACATCTAAATATTAAGTATGGATATGGATGTCGCGAATGCTAGTTATAACAAGCGTTTTGAAATATTCAAAATTATCACATGTAACGCTTGTTTACGCTATAGTTAATTTTATACTATGAAGACTTTACAATTTATGAGTATAGACTTTATTCTGCAATAGTTCTGCCTCATTACAAAAAACAGCCCCTGCTACCTTAACACCATAAATTATGCATTATCTTTCTTGTACTTTTATCACCCTAATTTTAGTAATTACTTATTATCCACATGACATAAGATAACGCGAGCGCAACCCAATGCACTGTGAAATGGACTATCCTCTTACATTATAGGTAAGGGTTGCAAGTTAATAACAATTAATTGAAGTCCTGCAATATGAGCTGGCACGTGGAAACCTGTCGATGCAATTGACCATATGGTAGTCGCTATATGGTTACTTTGCATAATAATGTTATTAAAAGACTAAATGAATTCAGTCCCACTTTCAAGCTTACAGGTAGCGTTATCTTATATCAATAACATAACTATCTTTTGAACATATATATTAAATATATATATTACTATTTAAATGGATTTTAATAAAATATATTGAAGGTAGTAAGTAAAGAATTTGTGATTGATGTATATTAGTTTTTCAATAGCCATAAATATATTTTTCCACCGCATATCTAATCTATCTATATTATAATAAAATTCTGAATCGAATTTGTACATAAAATATTTTTTGGAAAAACTTATTGACATAGACATTATTATCAATACAGAGGCCAAATCTATAGTTTTTACAATTTTTGTCTGTCTGTCTGTCTGAGACCGCAGCACGGAAAAACCACTGGAGGGATTTTGATTTATAGCTAGATTGATTATTATTTATCCGAGTCAACATATAGGATACTTTTTATTGCGGGAAAATATCTCATCTCTGAGAAATATAACTAAAGAAATATAAATAAAGAATATAAATATTAAAATTATAAGCAAATGTACTTTTGTCTTATTTTGAACACTTCTTAATTTTTTTCCTTTAGTTCAAACTTCTATTTATAGAACAAAGATTTCTACACTTGGTATCTTCCGATTTATGTTACGTATTAGGTATGATGTGTCACATCTTATCAGATAAAATATCTCGTAGTACTTACAGATACTATAGTTTCACAATATTGAAAGAATTCAGAAAGATTTCAGAATTAAATCAGTATTACCAGAATCTCACCCTGTTTATCCAAACGCACATGAGTCACAGAGACAGCATCTTTATATTACTAAGTAGATTTCCTATAATTTTAATTTAAAATATTTACAGTTATATTTTCAGTTATTAGTGAAATACTAAAACAAAAGGCATTTTTTACAATATATAGCATTTCTATTTACAATTGGTTTATATTTTACATCAATGCCAACTTTTCTATTTCTACTATTCAGGACTTACTTACGTTTAATACCATATGAATAAAGGGCAGTTATATCGCAATTACATCCAAACCAATTTTAAGAATATACTTATTAAAAAAAAAGGTCACTCCACCCTTTAACCGCTAATACATTAAAACACCAAAGCACATTTACTCATATGGCACTGTACGATTAAAAGCAGGAGGGCGTTTCTCGTTGAAACCAAAGAAAAAATGCCTAATCGACTTAAGTCTGCACTACACTGCCGGGAATATTATTAAAACAAATCGTGTCTCATTTATAAGCCATTTATAAATTATTACCTTAATAATAGTTAATTTATAAATATAGTATCTCTATATCATTGCTTAAAAGATAAAGTTATTTTTAATCTTAAATAAATCCACTTAATTAAAGTTATGGTATATAATATAAGTTATAACAGTGGGATTTGCGTCAATAGTATTATAAAATAAAAATATATACACCAAAGTTTTATTAGATAGTATTACATACATACTTAATATTTTTCTATAAATTAATTTCTATTAAAAATATTTATTTGGAAATATTTTCTTATCTTCAATAAATTTAGGTAAATATTTTAATTTTAAAATATTCTTCTTCATAATAAGATAAGCATGTAATAATTTTGACAAGGTGTGAATTTAAGTCTTAAGTGTAGAACGTACTTTATAAACGTGTACTTAACAGAAGGGTCTCGACATATGTCAAGAGCGCGGCGCGTGCCGCTTGCCCGCTCTGCGTGTCGGCATCGGGTTACGATATGACATTTTTGTCGAATTCCCAAAACTATAGGACTCCATATGAATAACCCTTTGATCCGCGTTCAATGAAAAATTTTCACCTCCTCGAGCATGCTTTTTGTTATTGTACCGTTTATATGCCAAATACTCGCAGACCATATTTATTTTTCACTAGCATTGCCCGCGGCTCCGCCCGCGTTCTGATGACCAAAAACCAAATTCTTAGGTTTTACATATTAGTATACTCTTACATGCAGTTTTTGTATTTTTTCTCCGAAGTGAGATATTTTCCCGCTGCAAAAAGTACCCTATATGTTGACCCGGATAACCAGCTATCTTAATACCAAATTTCATCAAAATCTGTTCAGTGGTTTTCTCGTGATGCGGTAACAGACAGACAGACAGACAGACAGACAGACAAAAATTCTAAAAACTATAGATTCGGACTCTGTATTGATAATAATGTCTATTTCAATTAGATTTTCCAAAAAATATTTAATGTACAGATTCGACTTAGTTACAATTTTATTATATGTATAGATTTTAATTTTTCAAAAAACTGTTTTTACTACTAGAAACAAATAGGCCTCCTACATTAATAGCTTTACCTATATCGATTAATACACAAGGTTATTAAAACCTTGGTATTTCTAAAAATAGGCGCAATTTATTTGATGTACATATAACAATGACGAAATGAATTTATATCAATGAACATACAATACATTTTTACAAAATATATGATTAATGCACATATTGATTTTATATATTTTTATAAAAAGTCTACAACTAAGTAACAATATAAACAACATGATTAAAGTAATAAATTAAAAAAAAAATATCATTTTTAATTTATATTCTTATAAAGTTAGTAATCGAATCAATTGTATGTAACGTATAATTTAAAAAGAATATCTTAGAAAATATTAGCAAAGCGAGCAACAACCATCGTTTATTACTGTATAACAGTGCTTCTGATATTCGGCTATACAGCTGATGTTAATCCTATGATCTTAATAAAAGCAATATTTGAGGCTGACACCTACCACCTATTATTATGAAGTCAGTAAAAGTTTCATACCCAGCACAGTCTTATAGAGTTTGACTCTACAAAATTATTTAAATATAGTAGATGCTAAAAATGGAATAATTACATTATTCCTCGTAATTATATATAAAAGTTAAAAACAGAAAAGACAATTGTGCACATTATACCAAAATAATTATCAACATTTCATGGAACAGTATCAAATGACGATCACGCGATGTTAGGTTACGAAACCGCCATCTCATTTAGTGAAGGCACCGATGGCTCGATGGTGAGTCAGAACTATTTTGCTGACAGAATGTTTAAATAACAATGCCTTTCCATTAGGCATTATATAGTTCTTTCGCTTTATCTTGAGAAATTCAGTACTTAAATTAAAACGGCATCACCAAATGTTTGGTATGATTTTCGTTTTTAATATTGTACATTTTTTATTATGTTATATTTCTATGTATAATATTCTATATTTCTAACTATTAACAATAACTCTAATTCTAAACGACGTGTAAAAATTTATATTTATTTATTAATTTACTTCATTTTAATATTTTTAATTTTTGAATTCCACCTTTATAATAATTACACTACTGGACTGAAACGTCGGGAATAAGGTATACCATCTTACTAATATTATAAATGTGAAAGTTTAGATGTTTGGATGGATGTTTGTTACTCAATCACGCCAAAACGGCTGAACGAATTTGAACGAAAGGCATAGATTATAGTCTAGAATAGCACATTGGCTACTGTTTATCCCGGAAAGATGTACGGTTCCCGTGGGATAGATTTGTTTATGGTTTTCTAAAAATCGAGAGTGAGCCGCTAGTTATTTATATTATTCATTTTAATTTTGCAAAGTAGGTGAGACAATTGAGATTTATATGATTTCTTTTTCCTAAAATTTAAATATTGTAACATTCATATTATTATAAAACCCAAATGTATAAAATACATATTATAATCTAAGTCAATACCTTTTTATTTACACCACAAAATTTATCAATATACATTAATAAATTTACGGTAAAATTATGTAAATATTCACTTAATATTCAGGTCAAAAATCTCTCAAAGCACTTTGTCGTTTAGGATTTTTTTGAATATAAAGTCCGTTAATGAGGGTGAATTCGGACCGGTGGCGGTGTCCCGACAGGTGGCGGACACGCGCTACTGAGCCCCCCGTGCCATATTGTGCCTAGCCACTGCTACTTACTCAAATTGCGTCTGACCAAAAATAGTTATATTTTATCGAATACTATAATTTCGATGACGACGATCTGACATAACGTTTGCGTATATAGTGGTAATTGCTGGAATGAACACAAATATTGTGATGGTAATATTCTTATTGGACTGTCTATATACTTTTTTGTGTCTAAAGAGAGACTCTTTGAAGAAAAAATAATATGAATGTTTCATATAATTTCTCTTTATTTAAGCAGAATTACGAGGATTTCAACAGAATTCCTGTTGCTACTTTTAACATGTTTAACTTTTACGTAAGATATTACATCCTGCTGCAAAAACCAAATGAAAGCAATCAACAATTATTTACTTAAATGAAAAAATTGGCAATTTACAAATTAAATGAATGAATGGAAATTTGAAACATAATTTGAAAAAAAAATGATTAAATAAAAATTAAAAAATAAAATAATTAAATTTGTATTTTTTATTATATAAAAATGTAAAGGAAAATACGATACACTATGAAGCCAAGAAGGCCAACGTTGTTCAGTAAACGTTATTTATGTACATAAAAAATTTATGGGAGTTATTCGAAGCCGGCCTCACTACGCTTTGATTATATATTTATAAGACACCTAACCTTACACCTACCTGTAATAAATATCCTATGTGACACCATTTTTCAAACTGTTCTTGCCATTTGAAATTCTGATATCAAATTGTCCTTCACATACCCTTTACTGTGTACCCGGCGCTTGTAAACAACATCCGGTGACCAAGAAATGTATTTAGAATATAGCGGGCTCATATTTGCACCGTTTGATAAGACTGTCCGGGCCATGCATCTATAATGCACGTAAGCCCACATTAGGAAAATCTTTAACATATACAAAACCTTTATTTCATATGCTGGCTGGCGCCTGAATGATTGCAAGTGATTCAATTTAAATAATTTATTTCAAGTCTTCCAGGAATTTTTTCCTGAATATTATTTTTCCTGAATATTTTTTATAAAAGATAAGCAATACATACTATTGCGTAATGTCACTGTATAAACAAATGAAATATTATTTATTTCGCCGATTGTGTCCACATCTAATTACAATAATAAATTTATATTTTATATTAATTTATATTATTTATTATTCCTTCCGAAATTGAAATATATATGTATATGCTCTCTTTATGCGGCTTGGTGCTTAGTGACTGATGTACAGGGTTTGCGGAATCAATGAACTTGCCATACCTACGTCGGGTGAGACATTTTGACAGTGAACGCCTTCATTTCAGAGTCTTTGACACTTTGAACTTGGCAGTGGGGCACTCGGCCGGGCAGCTAATCCAGAGCAAACAGAGATAACGTATCGCACGTGTGTATTGTCAACGGATCGCACTTCCTATTTACATTTGGGAAATACCTAAGCTACAAATTACTGAACGTATATTCTCATATATTGATTGCTAGCTTTACACGTGATACTTATACCATTAAACCATATAATATGTTAAAATTGCCTGAGGTGATACTTACTCTCCTCTCATACTTAACCGTTTATGGGATGAATTTAAGATTTTATGTAAATCGTTCAATAATAATGCTGATAAAACTATTTCCTGTATGTGTAATTTTTATTACCTACGTATTACGTAGCAATGAAAACGTAACCCTAATAACCGTTCTGGCGACAAATAACAGATTCATTATATTGAGGACAGACCCCTCTGTAAATAAGTAAATAAAGAAAGACGATTTATTAAGTACAAATAAAAACTATATTGCTAATGGGGTGCAGAAACGTGCCCAAAGTGTTTGGGCAACCTGTCTCTACTCTCTACCCTTGCAAGGGTGAATATTTATATAGTCAACAACATAGGTAAAAGTAAATAATTTTCGTTTAAATATATTTTAAGACACTTTTATGTATTATTTTATGACATAGCGTATTTTGAAATCAATCGCTTTTGAGATAAAACGTAGTTTAAACTATAATTATATAAGTATTTATTTATCTAAATGTTCTTTTAAATACTTAATTTTATCAGTTATTTCTTTTCCTTTTCCTATATTTAAAAGCGACCACCAAATAGAAGTAAGAAGGTATATTCATATTTAAAACATAGAACCGTAAAACAAAAGAGTTTTCTTTTGGCAAGAGAAATATCTCTTTAGTAACGCTCATTGCATAACTTTCGAGCTACAGAAAGGCATCAGCCACCCTAGTTCTTGCAGTAGTTTTGTTTCTTTTTGTGTAGTGCAAGAAATAAATTGCGAGCACCGATTCGCCTCGAGCACTATCGTTTTGCCTATTCTGTATTCTTTTGAAGTAATATAAAACGTCAAGAAAACTTTTGCGACTAAAGATATAAATATGGGGTAGTATTATTATGTACCACTAATGGTCACACTCGCTTCGCTCGGGTTCAGTATGTAGAGACATAACCATACATTTTTCCTCGATAAAAATTAGCGTACGTGTTATTCTAGACTATAACCTATCTCTGTGCCAAATTTTATCCAGATCCGTTTAGCCATTATGGTGTGAAAGAGTCACAAACATCCATACTTACAAACTTTCACATTTAATCCCTCCACGACTGCGGACACGCCGGCGTTACAGTTAACAATAGATTTCTTAGAAATTTAATTAATCTCTTAGAAATTTACCTGGAGGTGTTATAATTTTAGTATAGATAATATTGCAAACATTTTTTTTAATGATACTTATACCGTGACTCTCTAATTGCGGCAATCTTTTTATAAGTAGATAATACTAAAACGCTGAATACAACGACAGATATCAAAAATCGTAAAAGATTTTTATAGTTTATTTTGATATTTTAGAATTTTAAGCATGAAGTTTTGAACAGACGACCAGAGCGAGTCACTTAGTATTTCAATACACTCCCTTAAATAAGTTAAAGAAAAGACTTAAAGGGTAAAACAGCGTGCAGTAGAGATGATGAGCAATGTGAGTTCTTTTTTTAAAACTCTTTTTTTGTTCAGATTAGCAACTACTTGGTTTTTTTTTTTGAAAACGATAAACAATCATTATTACTAAGACTTAAAAATAATCTGAAGTGGAACAAACGTAATAATATAACGATGTAAGCCTTTTTAGAGTCCCACTACCGATACGAGTCTCTTCAATGCGTCGTATTGTGGAACTGAGCTCGTGGTCCAAATGTGCTTTGATACACTATTCATAACCTTACGATGTTTTCCCTCACCTTATTAGTAAAAAAATCTATTAACAATCATGTTCAAAAATCAAAATAAGATTCGAAAACGTGTAAATTTCAGAGGTGCGATTATTTTTCCAGAGCGAGCGTGTTCCCAAAGGGCTATAGCTATGCTAACATAATATTATTATTTCTATAATAATTAATATTATTCTAAAATAAATATAACAAAAAAAATATTTAATAGCAAGTAACAAACATTCGCATGTCACATACATGAATGAGCATTAGTCCATAACAGTATCTAGTGACATTAAAAATTACTAAAGTTAATTTTTATTTCCATTAGCACATTGATTTATTAAAAAACTAGGTTGATTCCTCATACAAACTTTCATCCCCATTTTCACCCCCCTTAAGGGATGATTTCCGGGATAAAAAGTATCCTTTGTCCTTCCCAAGTTCTCAAACTATCTTCTTACCAAATTTCATCTAAATCGGTTCAGTAGATCCAGACATTACCCCCTATATCGTCACAAACTTACAACTTAGAAACTTTACCTCTTTATAATATTAGTATAGATAATATCCATGTGGGTAATAACTTATGAAACAGTATTATATGAAACTTTCGAAATAGTTGACAATTTCTAGTTTAATTTAACAAATGGCTAAAGAGCATCCAAAGTAGGTTTAATTAGATTACATAATTAACTATCCCTGTGCTTGAACAATGTGCCAAGTTACCATAAATAATAATAAAATAGTTATTAGTTAGTCTCTTGAAACTTATGAAATTGTTATAGAAGAACATAGAAAGATAATTTATAGCTTTAACATTAACATTAGCTTTTACTCTACAATTTAACGCTTTATAGCTACTGGTGCTAAGATTTTTGTAGCGTTAAAACAACACATTTAGATTTTCATATACATGTTTTTAAAATCCTTAAAGTGTTTAAATAAATATTACATATAGGATAAGAAATGACAAGGCAAAAAATAAATGTGAAAAAAAAGTGAATAATCAGATGTTATGATATATTTAAAACAAAGTGTCTCGAGGGGCGTATAAACAAACGGTATTTACGTAGAGGCCTCATTACGGCGTGGGCGTCCATAATTAAAGGTAATGTAGAATTCACTGGCGCTACGCAAGGAGATCGATACTGAAGTTTTGGCACCACGTGGCTTCGTCGCCGAGCAACGCGCGTGGTGCACGGGGGTTGGTTTGCGCGTGTGTGTAATTAACCAAACAATTGCATATTATATGTCATTTAAAACTAAAAATAAAACAACTACGAAATAATAACATGATATTAGAATTTTTCAGATTACAACGTTTTAAAACTGTTTAAAGTATGTACAACTTAAAAGTTCAATTAAAAAAAATGTACACTTTAGTCGTGATATATTAAAAATATTCAAATTAGTAGCGAGCTCTTAAGCTCAAAATAAAACGTAAATATTTGATTAAAATACTTATATTTTAAAAGTAAATTCAAAGAAGCTCGCTATGAGCTTATCGTCTAAGTTTATTATAAATTCTCTTTGCTAGCAAAGTGAACGCTTATATCTAAAGTTTGATAATACTAGTTAATATGTATTTATAACTACAAAGTCAAGGTCGTCAGTTCTATAAAAGGGTTTAAATTATTATGGCTTGATGCGGATTTTTATTATTATTGATTACATTATAGGTACATACCTAAATAAAAACTTTCAATTTGATCCATATTAATATTAAATACAAGTCATATACTAAGCGTAATGTGTAAATCTTTAGAAAAATGATCAGTAGGTCTTATATTTTATTATACATATTTTATAAGAAAAAAAGAATGATCTCAGCAGTTGTTACACGCATATATACTACTCCTGCAGAGTAATAAAAATGCTGCATAAACTTTCATTTAGTTGAGACAAATTGTTAAATGTAAAATATTAAACAAACTCCGTATTTCTTTTTCTCGCAATAGTTGTCAGCGAGCGTACGAGCAGAATTATATAAAATGAAATGTTCAGTTTGTACGATTGCTGAAGCGACCATGAACGTGAATGAGGTCAGAAGATTTGATCGCCGCAATGCGCTCGTTGCGACACCTGCACGCTGCAGCACATCTCATGTGGGCACATGAAATTATACATCAACTATATCACATGGATGTGCTTATACTACTATACTAGAAAAACGAAAACAAATCTGGGATAGATTGGTTTTTGTTTTTCTAGGGAACCGTATATTTTTCTGGGATGAAAAGTAGCCTATGTGTTATTTCAGACTATAATTAATCTATCTCTGTGTTTTTCATCCAGATCCGTTCAGCCGTTCTGGCGTGAAAGAGTAACAAATATCCATACTCACAAACTTTCACATTTATAATATTAGTATAGTAGTAGATAGTAACGATAAGGTCACAGTAGTAACACAATCAAAAGACATACGGAGCACACTGGTCTACTTATGACTATGGGCTCTACTCACCAAATTTTAAGTGGAATATTTGTAGGCAAGATCATTAAAGATATCAGGTGGTATTTAACAACCAAATTACACCATTAAAAGAAACATAATTTGGGAACAATTCAATTAAGAAATATGAGAAATATTTTTTTATAGCATTACAAAACATGTCTGCTACTAATAATAAATATTTTTCACAATCGATCTAACAGGTCAGTTGGAAGCTAAAAAAACACGTATCACGTCACCATTTTATATCTATGCCTGAGAAAACAGGAATATAAAACTCTTTGCTCTCGGTATTCATGAAAATTTCATTAAAAAAAATGTTTTATTAATGCGCAAAGTCGCTAAACTAATCAGTGTCAATGCCAAGGCTTGAATAAAAATTTGCTGCCGACGGACAGATCAGAATTAATTTAAATAATCTTGTTGCCATGTTTTCTTGAAATGTACCTCTTCTCCTAAGTGTCTAACGCACATTAAAATTATATTTCATGAACGTCATATACATTTTATATAAGAACAAAAAATTGACAATACAGAACAATTATTAAAACATTATAATTAAAATACCTACTAATATCCTCAAAATTTTCGACTTCAATTTTACCATATATTTTAAGGAAATATTCACAAATATTCAGTAACAAAGTAAGTATATCCGAATAAAAATCGTACAGTAAGTTATTTTTTGACATAACTTCGTCCTATAAAAGTCGTAAATAAAATTGTACCGAAAAAGTAATGAACTTCTTAACATAGTTCGTGACACGTAAACTGAGGCGCGTGTCGATCACCACGTTGACGTACTATGTAACATGAAAACTACGTCTATTTAGGTCTGAGACAGTCAATAGTAAGCTCAGTGCTGGATTTACTAGGGGCACTCGGGGCTAGTTGCCCAGGGCGGCAAGTTTTTAGGGGCGGCAAAAAAAATCTCTTCACGTTATTGAAAACGCTTTCTTTATTTTCCAAAAAATGATTAATTAAAAAAACCCCAGTAGATACATTTTTTGAAAAATTGTAATCATTTATAAATTATGTTTTTGCATTATATAAATAAAAAAAATAATATAAAAAATGAACTTTATCAAAACTTTACCAATTTTATACAAAATTTCGATAAAAGGGCGGCATTTTTTACTATGCCCAGGGACGGCGCTAAGGTTAAATCCGGCCCTGAGTAAGCTACATACATATTAAACCAATTTCAACTTTACTACTCAATGGAACTATACTTAATTTTTGGTCAGGTAGGAATATACGTAAAAATTGCGTTAAACGAATGTTGAGAAAACATTATTTTTGAAATCAAGAAATACTCTCGAACTGAGGGTAAAATAGCAAAAATTTGTTTATAAAATGTACTTTTGAACTAAAATAGTATAATTTTATTATAAAATTTTCGAAAAGAAATAAATACATAATTAGGGAATAATTCGATTTTCAATAGTTATAATATTCGAAGTGTTTACATACTTTGGCACAGACTACAGAGTAATCTTGTGAAAATTGTGTTAAAATTCATATTTAAATTTTAACAAGTAAATACCTAGTAAGTGTATTAAAATGTAAGACTATGTTGATTTATTAAGCTTTATTGGAGGTTGAAAATATTTTTTAATGTAGTAATGTACTAAGTCTCAACATCTTTAAACTTTGCATGAAGTTTATTAAATAATTTAGACTCTACTCTTATATAAACAAAATTACAACTTTATATCTCAAAAGGTCACAAGACATGTTTTATAAGAAAAGATATGAAGAATTAGTTTGGCGCCCCTACAGCAAATATCAATTTAAAAGTGCTTTACGCAAGGGTTCGAATGAATAGGGCAGTTTATCACACGCTGGGGAAGCAGAGATATACATATATGTGAAGATTTCCGATTCCGATTTCCTTTTATTTTCTATAAGTGAATTAAGTCCTTTATTAACTTTACATGAACAGCGAGCTTCCGTACGAAATTGAATGAGTTAACCAAATTACATTTAAATTTTACACTTTGTTTAGTTTTATTAATTAACTAGTGACTCACCCTTTGCTCCGCTCGGGTTTGTCCCTACTTACGTTTTAACGTTTAGTACAGATTACTCATAGATGAAATATTTTCTCGCAGTATAAAGTATTCTTTATGTTGACCCGGATAACTAGTTATCATCATACCAAATTTCATCAAAATCCCTCCAGTGGTTTTTTCGTGGTGCGGTCACAGGTAGACAGACAGACAAAAATTCTAAAAACTATAGATTCGGCCTCTGCACCGATAATAATGATTATTTATATAAGATTTTCCAAAAAAAATAATAAGAATTTACAGATGCGGCTCAGTTAGAATTTTATCATATGTATAGATTTGAAACCCATTTCTGAATTCGAACGTATAATATTTTTGAATTTATAATTAATACATAATATATATTATTTATTTTAGAATTCTCTTAAAATGAACTGTAATAAAGAATTTCAAGATTACCACATATTTTCAGTATATTACAGACACAGAAATATCAACAAAAGATTGATATTGAGTAAAATCAAAGTTCATGTCGTTAAAATTCTTGTTAGGGTGGCGGCTCTAGACTTTCTTGTTGCCAGGGGAGCACCGCACGCGAGTCTTTTCACTTGTATTGTTATTATAGCTAATCTACACACATAAGACTTAAAATTTATTCTAAATAATATTATATTTCTTACTAAATAATATTTATTATTAATGAGAAAGCATATTAACGTAGTTTTCTGCTTAGATAGATACAGTTTATTACCGACAGATAAAAACTTCTTTAAATCCTTAAAATAAAGGTGTTTCAAGTGGAATATTACTATAAAACTATTAATAATTTCTCAGTTTTACGCGAATATTAAACATTCCAGAAATTGAAAAATGGCGGCAAAGTATCTTACAATATTTTTTAATTTTAAACATTTTTATCATTTTAATTAGTTTTATAATTGAATATGGAATATTATTTATTTAATTTTAGCTGTTGTTATTATAATAGTTACAATTTTTTGAATTCATTTTGTTATTTTGTGGTTAGGCTGTCTGTAACAACTATTTAATACCTTTAATACCTTTATCAATATAATCATTTACAGGAGATGAAAGAACGAAGGGAGTACCTACTACTGGTCACTAATTGCTCTATATTTATAAGTCCCCAAATATCAGAATAATTGAAGTATTAATGAATTGTTGTGAATTATTTTAGATACTGCAAAAGATAATGACGATAATGCCAAATCAATGAAAAAAAAAATACATTTTATCTTAATCTAAAAATCTAATCTCATGTTATATTAAATACATCTAAATAAACAATAAATACTAACAAGAAAAATGTATATTTCAATCCATTTTAAGTGTTTTTAGTTTTTATTTAAATGTTTTGTCTAGCGTGTTTGCACACGATCGTTTCATATTCACCACCAAGAAGGACAACGAACCCTAAAGATAATACTTGCTTTAGTGGATTAATATATCTGTTACGAAACAGTGCACTTTGAAGGTAAACGCCCTTTATGCAATCTGTCTTTTAGTGCCATGAAAATGTTGCATAAAATATACACAGCCCCTTACAAAATTGCGATCTTCTTTGTAGTTTAACAATTGGTTTTAAAAAACAACAGTTAGTTGGTACCTATTGTTGTTTTTTACTGTCTAAATAATCAATTATATCATTAGCACGAGCTACTTAGTGTAAATTAACATTATATGTAAATCTCAAATATGTAAATAATATTTGAGATAGTGGTGGCTCATTAAAAGGCATGTATTGGTTGTAGTATTGATAAAGCGATCGGTTGGAAAACTAAGCCAAGGGGGTTCGAACTCCGAGTCGCGAGACTCACTCGCGAAAATCTCAGAAATGCGAATCTCTGACATTTTCATATGCGAATTATTTTTCACATAATTATCACTAGCCTTATGGTGAAGGAAAACATCATGAAGTAACCTGCATGTATGGGAGAATTTATACATTAGTTGTTATCAGAACCCCATCAAAGTCAAAACCGAGAACTTAATTTAAAAAATATTCAATTAGATGTTATCTATACTAATATTATAATGAGGTAAAGTTTGTGAATTGTGAGTTTGTGACGTTGTAGGGGTAATCTCTGGGTCTACTGAACAGATTTAGATGAAATTTGGAAAGAAGATAGTTTGAGACCCTGGGAAGGATATAGTATACTTTTTATCCCGCAAATCATCCCTTAAGGGGTGAAAATGGGGATGAGAGTTTGTATGGGGAATCAAACTAGGGAGTAGGGACGAACCCGAGCGAAGCGAGGGTGAATCGCTAGCTATCATACTTAAATTAAACAAAAGTCTGTACTTGTTTGACAGTCGTAAATAAAATATATACTAAAAACTAAACTATAGTGATTTAAAAAATCAACATTTGCAGCGGTTGTTTGTGTAGCTGATTGCATACTTTATTAGTAGCCAATAAAACATTATTGGTTTGTCGACTCTCTGACGGTAGTATTAGTTTTCACTCGTTTGTTTCAGTCACAATTTTCCTGTGAAATAATGAATGCACTATACATTTTTTGATAGTCATTTATTTTTATTTTAACTTAATATGGATAAAATGGGTAATGGGTGGCCAAAATATAAATACCATCGTAGTATCGAGGATGTTACTAGGCATCAAAAAATTCCCTTAACGGCTTAAAGCTATTTTTTTAGAACATGGTTTAATATAAATGTTTACAGAGAGCTTAAATTAAATTAATCTTAGTGCAGAATTTCCTATAAATCATTTTTACGTAATAATTCATTTAAGAGATGAAAAACATTATACGTATAAAATGTATTATGATATACATATCTGTCCCAATGCGGTGGTAACCCTTTCATAGTATAGTGTATATACAAACATAGATAGTCATGTCTTGATATATTCGGCACTTGCTATCAATTTTTTGCCGATACAATTTCTCGCTCAAATATTTGATTAATATCGTATGATGTCGAACCATACGTATTTGATAGGTGTTTATAAATTGAGCTACTACATTATATTGTTGGACGCCAGAAAAATTTATATATTTTTTATTATTTTAACTTTAAATAAAAAAGTAAGGAACGGCGAAAGATTACCGCTTAGTAATGTTAGCACATACATATTTTAATGTACTTGTAATCTTAATATAATAGAAACATAAGTCTTATAAATTATTATAAATATATATATATATATATATATATATATATATATATATATATATATATATATATATATATATATATATATATACTTATCTCCAATTATTATAGTATTTGTTAATTTAATTATACTTTACGCAGCGTTAAACCATGGATCTTTGGCAGAGAAAAACAATTCTATAAAGAGATCTCTTTTGCAAAGAGATACTTTATTAGATTGGCGTTTACTATTTTTTTATTTATAATAATCCATTAGTTCTCGTATAAGTTTGTTTCGAATAGTTACATAGGGACGCGCCTGTACGAGGTGATCACTCTATTGTCATGCTTTAATAAGGTAATTTAAGAATTTGCAAGGTTATTTATTGAGATGTAAGCAATAAAATTAAAGTCATATTTCATGAAGATACTAGATGAGCAGACATTGTGTAATGGTATAACAATGTCGGATGAAAAATTAATTGTTAAATCGTTACCTGCGTATTTGCTTTATTACATCAGTAGAATAGATTGCGTTTTGATTAGTAGCCCCGAGTTCGGTAACTAGTGAAACACGGTTTTATCACGGCTATAAAAATATTATGACGACTTCATATTTACTTCTACCAATGCTTTATGTTTGTTTTACTGTCTCTTATAGCTGCTATAAAGAGCAAAGGTGTTTTTATTTTGTTAGATACTGAGGCCCTAGCGTAAAATGTTGAACGAAACTGTAGCAGTTCCGTAATAAATTCGAATATTGTCCATAAATATACAAATGTGGACAGAAAATAAAACACTTTGTACATGTACATATATGTATAAAATAAGAACTTTGTTAAAAAAAGTAAGAAAAATTAATTCCAAAATTTTTTTTTCACTCAAACTCACTAATAACTTTAAAATGTTTTACAATTACCCAAAGATATTGTTTTGTGTTTTTTTTAAGTCGAAATAATAATAAAAAACCCTTTTTCAGTGGCTACCTACATATACCTAACATTAGAGACAGATATAGACTTAAAATTTTAACCCTAAAGCTCCAGGGGTCTGGACGATCAGCAATTTTTTATATATAGATTACAATAATATGTACTTAAAATAAAGATTTTTAATTCATTCGTATGTTAACAAAACGTATAAGGAATCACATGAGGCCATCTTGTGACGTGTCCCTAATACGAGCGCGTGTCAACAGTCAATAGTTCAATGGCGGATAGCGGTGGATTTTATTATATTTGTATTTATTTTGCCGCAAACCTTCCCACGGATGGCTTTCTAAGAAAATGCCGAAATAGAATAGACACCTTATCACAAAAATCATTACATATGGTGTTTCTTTTAAAACTTATATGATGAAATTAAATTAACTTTACGAAAATACTTTTTGTCATTCAGAACCAAACGTAAAATATTTTCATAGAATATAATTGGATCAATTATTCTTAGCCAATAATAAAAGAACTTGTTATAATGGCGTGAGCCGCAATAACAATAATCATTATGCATATAGGTATACGGTAGAACAGTATCAGCTATAATATTGTACTGGATTATTCTTTAAACAGATTTACGTATATGATAAGATAGCGTATTGATTACACGACTCTAATGCCGCCCGCGAGATAATAACACATTTATTCAAAGTCGGTTATCAAGTATTTTACAGAACTTTGCTTATGTATAAGAAAATATTATGTATATTTTATTACATAAAATACATAATGAAATGAATCACGTTCGTACTACTTCAGGATATTTATTAAGAATGTAAATTAGCAATTGTTAAATACGCTGTTGAACTCGTGGGGTAGTCAGATCAATATAAAAATGTAAATTATAAGATGCGCACGGCTTAGTCAAAGCCTTTGAAGGAAAGTAAAACATCAAAAAAGCAACATTTTCAGCTGAATAATGTCGAGACTCAATGTATTTCGATAAGACGGCAATAGAATATAAAATTTGAATGCGACAAGCGCGGGGCGAAGCGATAAAAATTCAATGCGGCAAGTAGCTTACGTAAGGCGGGCGAACTTGGGCGTCTAAGAATTCGTGCAAACTAAATTCGATAGTATAATTTAGTTATTCCGAACTAGTGGTTTTTCGCAATATAATCGACTTCAACAGATTTAGAAACGTGTTCTTGGAATCAGCAAATTAAACACATCGTAATCTATTTTGGGAAAACTGATGACGTTCATAAATCAATAATCCGAACGTAATTTTCTTAAAATAATGTATGCTAAGTCGATATGAGTCCCACTCTATGATTATACGTTATCTAAGTGTTGCTAGTGACTTTTAATTACTTTTTGTGATGTAAAAACGCATTATTTGCTTTCAGTAAATTCTAAACATTTTTGAAGACTTATTTATTTTTACGATCCTTTAATAAGCATTACAAAAAAATATTTGTGTTATTTGAATCTGAAGTTGTTCAGTAAATTATTTGGGAACATATTAAAATATATTCTTTGTAAATGAATAATTAAAATTTTTCTCCATTATTCTTGAGTAAATGCAATGAAAAGAAATTGGGCAGTGTATTATTCAGTAGTTTGTACCACTTGCAGGTGGGTTGGCGCCGCGCCAAATGTAAGAGGCCCGATGTTTGGCATCCGCCGTGTCGCTCGTACGGTGACCCATTAAACGTGAGCGCCAGTAAAGCCTAGCCTATTGATGCCGTATTTACTGATCGGCTAAGTACGGTGGGGTGAGCGCGATCTCTACAATTAAAACGAACGTAAAATTAGATGTATATCCATACATATAATAAAATTGTAACTAAGCCGAATCTGTACATTAAATATTTTTTGAAAAATCTTATTGAAATAGACATTATTATCGATACAGAGGCCGTATCTATAGTTTTTAGAATTTTTGTCTGTCTGTCTGTTACCGCATCACGGAAAAACCACTGGAGGGATTTTGATGAAATTTGGTATAGTGATAGCTGGTTATCCGGGTCAACATATAGAATACTTTTTATCGCGGGAAAATATCCCATTTCTGAGAAAAAATATAAAAGCTACAATGTAAGAGTATAATAATATGTAAAACCTAAGAATTTGTTTTTGGTCATCTGAATGCGGGCGGAGCCGCGGGCAATGCTAGTCTTTCTATAAGAATGATGAGCAAACGTCACGTCGCCTCTAATTAATAATACATTTTTCATTTTATGTTTTTTCCCTTTTGTGTTCTATTTTGGCTAAAAGCTCGCTTGCAAAATTTTTTTTAATAAAGTGAAGAGGTATTCGTAGTTTTAAAAATGAAAATAAAGAATATTTACTAACATATTTTCCAATATATACTAGACATTTTTATCTGACCTATAATGCCACATTCGATAATTATAATAACGTGATTAAATTATTTTTCGTATATTTCAACATACGTATATGAAAAAATAAAGTATATATATGTATATATAATACCTAGATAGAAAATCAATGAATTTTATAGCCTATAACTTAACATCGGTTATAACTAAAGTAGTCCTAAATGTAGATTCAGGTCATCGGCCTGAGTCGACTTGACAAATTTTCATGGGAAATGACAGCCTTTCCCGACACATGGTGATACCGCTTTTCGTAGATATATTACTAATTTTGCAATGTGCTTCGGATCTTTTAAGTTTTAACAAACTATAACCTATAAAAATGTAATATTGGTTATTCTGTCGTAGTGGTAGAAGTTTCAACGCCGGAGGTCGTGGATTCGAGTCGTATAGCAGGAAACATTGAAATTCAATTCAAATATAAACATATATTGGCCGAATTATACGTACGTCCTACAATATTTATTATGGTGTCGATGCAGGCGCATATTCAAATGTTACGCGTAGCGTAGTATTTCTATAATTATTTATACTAAACTATTGAATTATTTATTATAATGATAACGCGTTTTTTAACTAACTTTATATATATTTTAAGAGAGATATATGAAACTGAAGTAAAGATAATATACATTCGCTGAAGATTATAATATTATATTATATAAATAATATATTCCTCACAAAATAAAATAAAATTTTGAGGGGCTACGCGTTGAAGTCTTTTTAAGGGATCAAAATTCTCTTTTTCCGAGACCTTTTTTATTATTCAAGCATAGAACTTTTACCTCATGTGGTATAATTTTTTCAGAAGTAAAGAATGCTAGCTGAAGCTAAGTGAATACCCAAAATGAATAGCAGCAGTACGGTAATAAATATAAAAAATAATCATAAAATACAGAAAATATGATAATTTAAAATATGTGTAATATTACAATTAAATAAAATACACGTATTAAATAATATTTATTAATTTTTTTACCATATTTATTATTGGATTTAAAAGATAATAATTATTAACAGTTATGATTGAAATGGAAATAGAATTTCCCATAGAAACCTATATGAATATGACATAGTTACGACAAAAGCATAACACTACTGGCAAATCTCCGCCAGGAATTGCAATAAGCTCTGATAAGATATCGTTAATTTAAAAAATCTTATCGGTAGCTAAAATATCATAAGCGTTCATTTGCCTATCTTATTTAGTAAAATCGTCATTTACGTTCGCAATCAAAAAAAATTTTTTTTTTATAAAATTATAAAAAGTCTAAATATCATGTTTACAGTTAGAAAACTATCAGAAATAATTTCCAGCAGTGTTACCAAGATGGTACACAAAATAGATAAAAAATTGTAGCAAGAATAAAAAAATATTCCACAAAAGTAAAAAAAAACGTGACAGCTAATAGCCCTCTCTTTTGCTCTCTAACGATATTTAAGCCTATTAAACCCCAGCGCATTTACATATGAACACGTAATTTATTTTTCATATAAGCTTTCTTAATAAATTTTAAATTAATTGGAATATTTAAAAAATGTAATAAAGTTAAAAACATAACAGACAAGTACGGTTTATTCCCGGTCAATCATGGGACTTTGGTATGTCGTCAAATGCTCTATCTAATCGGCAGGTGCTAAGATGCGCTTGCACACGCTGGCGTGATGATGATCAATATTTACACTTACGCAGATGTGTTTTCGGCATGACGTAACGTATTTGGTAGTGGTCGTCGCAAGGACGCTCTACGTTCGTACGTTCTACGTTCAGGCTCATGCTAGAGCCGCTTGGAGACAACCCTCTATATCTCAAAATACAGAACTCTGCTAACGCGTTTCATGCAAAGACACCTTGATATAGAGACAGTGTAAAGTTTTCACAAACAAAGTTACTCTATGAATAATCCTAAACTGAACTTGGCGCAACGTCACTTATGTAACTTATAAATCGAGCCTTCTTATAAGACGTGAAAATAAAGTTTGTGCTCTTTAAAACAAATATAATATTTACTTTTTAAAAGTAAAACTTAAAAGTTAATTTGGAACACTCTTATTATAGTCATTGAAATTAAAAGAAATCTTAAAGAAATGAAAAGATAGAGTCGATGTGAATACTGATGTATTAGGAAAAAATATATAATAATATAAACACTTTAACACTCAAACGATATTAAACAGCAACAAAAAGTTAAACACCGGAATCAATATAAATATTAGGTGCATTTTAAACGAACTTGAACCCTCGAAGTCATTACACAGGAGGGTTGATCGCGGATAAGGCACACAGCGCTGTCGTATTCTTGAAAAATTTAAAAGAACCCGCAAATTCGAGTGAAAATGCAAATCTTTAGATCAGCTGATCGGCACACCCCAAGGGGAGTTATTATGCGAGAGCTTGGAAAACGTGTGCCGCGTTAACATAACCATCAGCTGATCGGAGTTCGGTTTGTATGGAATTAACGTTACTCACCGGCTGCGTTGGTCAGCCACCACCAGCAGCAGCAGGCGGCCACGAGCGCCCGAGCGCCGGCCATATCAGCGACAGCGCATCACACGCGCGCTCTCGCCGGCCGCCCCGGCGGACTGAACTGTGCGAGTCGGCCGCCCCGCGCGATCGATGCACGGCCGCCGCACGCACCCTCCGGCACCATGCCTCGCCACCGCTCCCCTCCACCCCACACCCCCTCCCTCCTCGCACTCTACTCCCCACCCTCCTGCACCCTTCCCACAGACGATTTCCCGAGTTTCCACGGAGCGCGCGCGCTGCCCTCCTTCCCGTCGGATCGCTGACCGCCCCTAATTGATTGGACCCGTTCATTTGCCGAATACGTTTTAGGTCACCATCGCCGCAGAGGCCTGCGCTGTGCGCATATTTACTCTGTGCAAAACTTGGCGAACTAGAGTTGTATGACAAACTTTACTCTCACATGACCTATACTATACCTACTCTATCTAAATATGCTCATTCATAATTTCATGATAGTGGTTATTTTTTATTAAATTAAAATACTACATATGTATAGGGAATTATTTAATGACGATATTCACAAAACGTCAGAAAACTTCTGTGGTCGTAAGTAAGTAGAGTCTTACTTATACTTACCTATTTCAGTCTAATTTTATAACAAGTTATTCTTAATCTAAAAATATATTTTAAATTTCATATATATAGAATCCAATTAAATTCATATTATTGATTCAAATAGTTTCTGTAAAAAAGTTATTTTGATACTGATTCTTACTTTGGCGTTTAACTTCCAAATAATTACACTATGAACACTACAATAATAATACTAGTTCATTTAATAATTAATTATTTTATACTAAATAAACTTGCTTAAAATGTCAAGGTCATTTAAAAGTAATTAAAAGTAATCCTTACAGAAGGATTTTTTTGAAATCACCCTTGGGTTGTAGCTTATTTTTTTTAAATTCAAACGAATTCTTACATCTTCTACCATTTTAAAATCGGTCAAAAAGGCAAAATCTTTCTGCTCTATGTTTTAATCCTATAAAACATAAATTAAATATAGAGAGAGACTCAATCAGTAAAATTTCGTATATTTTTTTATGAAGTTCGCAATTGAATTCTACACAACTATTCGCATGACTTATGTCGATTGTTCTATAAGCAGTTTTAAACTATACACTTAATTATTGAAAGCTCAAAAAGCTAATAATAATAGTTTATCACCAAATTTCTTTAGACATGGAGAATATGAGAATAATTTATTATAATTCTCACTTAAATTATATATATATATATATAATATATATATATACTGGTATTGTCCGCGGCTCCGCCCGCGTTCAGATGACCAAAAACCAAATTCTTAGGTTTTACATATTAGTATACTCTTACAACGCAGTTTTTGTATTTTTTTTCAGAAATGAGATATTGTCCCGCAGTAAAAAGTATCCTATATGTTGACCCAGACAGTCAGCTATCATCATAATAAATTTCATCAAAATCTGTCCAGTGGTTTTCTCGTGATGCGGTAACAGACAGACAAAAATTCTAAAAACTATAGATTCCCACTCTGTATCGATAATAATATCTATTTCAATTAGATTTTCCAAAAAATATTTAATGTACACATTCGACTTAGTTACAATTTTATTATATGTATAGATATACATAGTCTCTCCCTAAACCATAAGTTTTATTTAAAACTGGCTACTAATTCCCGTTTCGCTCGGGTACGTTTCTAGGTACGTTTTAATTTTTTTTAACGGAACCCTAAATCTTTTTCTTAAATGAAAGTAGCCTTCATAAGTTACTCCTCATAACATCAGCTGTCTGCCAGTGAAAGTCTCGTCAAAATCAGTCCAGTAGTTTCGGAGATTAGCCGGAACAAACAGACAGACAAAAAATTTAAAATTTTATTATAAGTACCGTAAATAAATTCATATGCATTTAGTAAAAAGCTAATATTTTGACATTTCAAACAGACGCTTCAATTTTATTAATATGTATAGATATATAATTTATCATATAATCTAACTCTACCTTTTTAGCAACTGCTTGTTAGGAGTTCCTAATGCTACCTTTTTTTCTTTTTAAGACTGTTATTGACTATAATATATTGACTTGTTTAATATATAAATAAATTATAATGATAAAAATTAATGCCTTCAATGCAGTAACAATTTTGGCATTATAAGGCAACCGAACTGTAATAAAGCTGTCTCTGTGACCGTTGAAACTCCCACAAGTTATCTCATATTTTAAAGTAAGTATTTTTAATTCTTTTACCCTTGTTTATTTTAGAACAAATAAAGTACAATACAATGTATATCGGAGTACTATTATATTGCGAATGTTTTTGTATGTATGTCTAATACTTGTTTTCTCTGAAACTGCTGGACCAATTTAAATAAATACTGATTATCTAGTTATATATAACATAGTCACTTTTTTTTATTTTTCACTGTTATTTGTTCACATTACCAATAGTAACCAAAAGTTTACTCTTAACCTGCCAATTACCTAGTATTTCCATTAGAAAATAATAATTTAAATCGGTCCAGTTTAATTTATTTAGTTGTATTTAAGTAACTTTATAAATAATACTAAGAAATTGTAACAACTTAGTCTATTTTTTTTAATATAGCAAAATTACTGAAAAAACTTGAATATAATGGCGACCTTGAACAAGAATAACAATTTTTTTTTCGTTATCCCTGTTTAAGATCTCCATATTCTAAGAGTCCAGTGAAAACTATGATTTAGTCTACGCTGTCCGTCCTCTCGTGTACTAACTCGACATTCAGAGCCAGCCGACTTTCCTTAATAACGTAAGAAGTAATAGAATATAACATTAATGTTTACTTAAAATATTTGTTCAAACCTTCTTTGGTTAACCCCTGTCTTGCGGGCATCTAATATTAGTAATAATAGTCAATTTAATAATTTTGATATCTCTACGCTTAAAGCGGATACTCTCGGCCGACTCATCGAAGTATAGACAATGTATAGTAGATATATGTGTATAGATAGATATAAACCGCTGAACCTAAAGAAATTTTACATCTGATTCCTAAAAAAATACAATATAGTAAGCGCTATGAAAGCAAGTGATGAAAAGCAAATCCTGAAGAGGTGAAAAGGGTTGGCAAACTTTGTATGGGAAACAAAAATTCAGATGTCAAATTAACGACAAGCGGAACCAGCGAAACCAGTGCAAGATGCTAGTCACTATATTTGATCAAATTCTGTCTAATATTTTTTGCGTGATCCGCGAATAAGTTATTATGAAATGCGCATTTAAGGACAGATATTGGCATCCTAAAAATATTATATTAATTAGCAGATTTGGCATCCGCCATTTTATTACTCGTATAAAGCATAAATGGAGACGACATCTGTCGCACTAAAAAGTCCTTTTTATAACTATTCATGGCAGCTTTTGTATCTATCTTTATAAATTATGAAAGACAATTCAATTTGGTAAAATGGTGATATTTGTACATGATGTCGGCGAATTTCAACTGCAAGATTGCTTTAAAGCAACTTTTGACTGATTAAAAAAAAGCTAATTGATTGAAAAAACAGTTAAAGCATTAGGAATAATTAGAAAACTTTAGAAATTGCTTATTAGAAATAGGTTTAAAAATAGTCTTTACATTCTTCCTTTGCAAATTAACTAACAAAGTAGTCTGACAAATTCTTATTTTATTACTATTCCCTCCACGACCGCGGACACGCCGGCGTTACAGTTAATTAATTTCTTAGAAATTTACCTGGAGGTGCTATACATTTATAATTTTCGTACCACGATGTCAATGACTAACAAAACGCTTTAATAATTGCCATAAAAGTACACTAGACTATGTTTCAACAATTAAAACTTAGTTAAGCCTTCAAATAGTAACTTCATACAACAAATACATACATAGTAAAAAGCGAACCCAATTTACGCTTTCAGAATTATACACATTTATATATAAGTTATACCCAGCTCACCATGGACCAGTATGTGGAGACGACTAAAACGACATCATATCCTAGAGCTAGAAGACCGACAGTGGCTCTGGGCAGCAGAGGAGTAGATGCTTTTAATAGGAAGCCGCTCCACATGACAGCATCACAGAACCGCTTTGCTCATAGTCTTAGGGCTGATTGCAAATACACACAGAGAAAAAAAAATAAGTTATACATAAATAGATCCTATATTTATACGTATACACATTTGTAGAACGCCGTGGTCGAAAGTGATCAAACACTTAAAGATTATGTCTATAAAGTAACGAAATTGTTTTCATTTATGTAATTTATTTTTGACTTCTAAAACATCTATGCAGTAGTTTGTCTCTGCACGCATATTATACTCAAATTATTACCTACACATTTTTTTTGGAAAGTCTTATAGTATAGAAATAGTCATTATTTTCGATACAGAGGCCGAATCTATAGTTTTTAGAATTTTTGTTTGTCGGTCTGTCTTAGAACGCATCACCAGAAAACCACTGGACAGATTTTGATGGATATGATGATAGCTGATTATCCGGGTCAACTTATAGGATACTTTTTACTGCAAGAAAATATCTCATCTCTAAAAAATCAATACTAAACGTTAAAAAGTTGTACGTAACGAGCGAGGGTGAGTCGCTAGTTTACCTATATATAAATATACAAGTATTGCTCATTTAATATTATATTAAATAAAACAGAAACTACAGATCTTCGGCGTAGTAGGCCAACGCTTTAACCATTAGGCTATTCAGACTGCGACGAAATTACGAACCATAACGGGTGGGTAAATCTTTTTGCGTGAAAATATGGAGAAAACGATTTTTCGCTAATTTAATAATGTATTCCTAACAGACAAAGTACTGTTTATAAAAATTATAAAACATACAGTAAAATACCGATAGATGACAGAGTACATATGTAGTAGCTCAGATTCTCTTATTAGTTAATCTTAGCACCGCTATGAAAAAATATCGGCAATAATATATTTTCTTATTACCTACATAGATATAAATTTTGCCTGCGACTGTTTCGCGTGTTTATATTTTGTTTCTTTTCTATTAAGGTTTTTGACATTTCTATTGATAAGAACAAGGTCCATGTGCGTGACAAATGCGAGTTGTAAATATTCATACTCGCTTACTTTCTTCACAAACTTCCTTCAAATAAGATAGTAATAGGACATCATCAATTTTAATATAACGTTAGTTACTTAAATATTAACACATACATATGTCAATTATATGTCCCATGTATTCATATACAAAGAAATTATTAGTGGACCTTACTACTTATTAAATATAGATATTTTGTTTACCGGAAATCGGAATTGATAATAACGCTCACCCGAAAACTGCTGAGCAATTATTTTTTCTTTTTGGCTTCGTCACAGTGGGATAAAAATAAGTGTATTTTATAACGCAACATACTTATATAAACTTACTTTAATTAATTTACTTTCTACTTTATAAAACCCTATGCAACTGAATAAAAACGCAAGCTAATATAATTGGTGACAATCAGAACCTTGATGCACAGTTCCTAACAAATCTCTTCAAAAAGCGGCTTCGTAAGGTGATTGTGACGTTAAGTAATAAATCAAATTAAAGAATAAAACCTGAAACTTCAAAGTCATAAATCCTGATTGCTTAAACACAAATTTGAACTTAAGCGTGTCACTTAGAGTTACTTTTTAAACAAAATAATGTGCGATAAAGTCCCGTTTTTATCCGACTGCGGCGAAGCCCAAAACAGGACTATGTGTTTGACCTGTGAGTCCGATCGTATATTTCCTCGTAACTACTAAATGGCTTAACTGATATTGATGATTGATACGTCGTTAGATTCGTCTTTATCAGACGAGTATCATAGTACATATAAATATTATTAAAAATAAAAATGGCACATTTAAAGAGCGAATATGTATGTCTTTATAAAAAAATCTTTCAAATCGGTCAGGGTATCAAAATGACGGTTTTTAAGAGGCGATCACAAATATATATATACCTTATATGTTTAGAAGTAAGTTGAAATAAGAAATTGTAAAATAAAAAATTATAAGCTATAAATAAAAAGATTAAATTATAAAAATAAACTCGATTAATTATCTACACTCAAATAGCTCTATTATCTCTGAAATAGAACACTGTGTTGTGTGTTTTCAAGTGCACTAACAGAGGGAACTAGGTTCAGTGTTGAAAAAAAAATATAACTAATAAATATATAATAACATAAATAAAATATAAACAAATATTACTAATATTCGACTATAAACGATATTATTTTCTGCTGCCGAGTACTTTTCAAAATGCTCGATTGTGCGGAGCGTTGCTGTAGTTGAAAAAAATCGAAGTTAGCATTATGCCGCATAATGAGCTTTAGTGCTCTAATTGGAAAACGGATACAATCTTTCATTTGTCACTTCACACTTGTCAGTTGTCACTTGTCAGAAGTCAATAAACAAAAATCATAGAGTATATTGCTACATATATAAATAGAGGTACAACTCGTCGTCGAATCTGGTAATGCTTAAAAAGCGCCATCTCTATTGTAAAGTGTGAAACTTACTATATAGGTATATACGTAGCTATATATATATATTCATATTATTGTTAATTAATATTTTTACTTAGGCGCAAAGGGTAAAAATAAAAAAAAATATATGTGTTATAATTTATTTGAACATTAATAATTCTTATAACAATAAAATTTAAATATATACATCGTCCTTCAACTAACTTAACTTAGTAGTAGACTTTACAAAGTTGGAAATGCTTTACCATCATTTCACTAGTTTTACACCTGCTAATAATGGTAATTATAATATTTTATGACCAAAAAATATTTACAGTACCTAAACAATATTAAATACAGAAACAAACATATTATATATATACATAACAATCATTACTGATTTTATATTTTTGTCAACATAGAAGGTCTGCCGTCTGGTAGTCTCTATTGCCGTACGAGGAGAACTGTATTATGGCATATGCCACAAATAGCACGATATTAAATAAATAATAACAAGACATTACATAAACCAATCAAGCTTTCACATATAACAAAAAAAATAAGAAGCAGAAGACAAGAAAAAGAAAAATAAACAACTAAAACAAAAATAATATTTATACATCTAATTAAAAAATAACAGAAACAATGAGTAAAATGTATCTATCTATACATTTAACAAAATTCTAACTTATATATCTATAAATTAAATATTTTGTTAATCAATTTAACAATACAGAGGACGAATTTTTTACAATTTGTCTGTCTGTGATTAAATCACTCGAAAACCACTGGACAGATTAAATGAAAATTTGGGATGATGACAGTTGGTTAACAAGGTAAACACATAAATTAACTTAAAAATGATATGATGACGGACCCGAGCGAAGCGAGGTCCAGTCATTAATATATTTATAGCATAAAGGACACAAAAAAAAATATTTAAGTTTCATTTGCATAATGACAAGTTCGACTCAGTTTGTAGTGACGCTACTGGCTATACCAGCGGTCGCGGGTTCGGGTTCTGCTGAGGGAATTTATTCATGAGCACAAATGTTAGTATGGCTTAATATTAAAGACATTAATTTTACTTTTATTACATTTGCTTTTCTTTGGATGTGGTTTGTTGATGTTGGTAACAGGGCCATCAGATTAATCCTTAAATGCACACTAATTCATCCTTACTAATTCTGTTGTAGCGACATAGATATTTTAGTTCAAAATGTGTGCGACACACACGGCGATACTTAAATATGCTCTTATTCTCCATGCCCACAAGATCACCGCCAATTGCATTGAACCACATGTTAAAACGCTGTATATCCTTTTCTGGGTTTGGGAATACATGAAGCACTTGACGAACATGTAAAATAAATAAAGTTGAAGTGTTAAAATTGGGAATTTTTTACTACTATTTTTCTAACTTACTATTAAAGACACATGAAAAGTAATGAATTAAGACTATACAATTTTGTCGCTGATTTATTTTTTTAAGTAATAAATTATATATATTTGTTAAGTAATAAATTTTAGAACATAATGCTATTAATATTTTGTAGTCGCAGACATACACGCACGCAGCTATTCTAAAACATGTAGTACAATAGTACCTATATGTATGTCTCCAACTGCATAATACTATGTTCCTTCGTCATCTTGTTCTTTTCATTTTAGGCCGCTTTTTATGCAGTTGGATTGTTTTAATTTTGGTTAACATTCTTTTATTTACAACTTTTTAAGAGAATTAGACATTTTTAGTTTTATATAACAATTTCTTATCTAATAATTTATATAACAATTTCTTATCTAATGTTTAAAAAATAAGTTGGTTTGAAGTTTAATATTGTAATAATTCTAAAGTAATTATGTATTAGGTTTCAAAGTTGATATTGTTTTAAAAAAATAGGTTGGTTTGAAGCTTAATTGAAACTTAATATTGTAATAGTTCTAAAATTTAAGTGGGAGTGTTAAGTGATAAATTTTAGAATGCATAATCTAATATCTTTGCTTGCTATTTAAAAAGTATCTATTCCTTGCCGCTTGGTGCATTATATGTTATGTGTATTCTGTCAAAGAAATCATGCTCATATATTTTTTTTTAAAACCCAAAATAACATTGATTTTTGGTTCCTGACGTTTCGAATGCTATACAGCAATCAAGTTATGGTTTGGTGTGTTTAATTGATATTAATATCTTAATATATAATTATTATGGACTGGATTATGAAAATATGAATAGGAATAAACAAAACAAGACCAAAATAGAGTACATAACATAACAATCATAATCATGACTTGTACCAATTAATACAAGAATAAGAAAACAGCTAAATTCAATAGTTTTAAGTGTTTATTAAAATAAATTTAAAATAAGCTGTAGGTGCAGTAAGTTGGCAGCTATTACTATTTAAGGTAATTACTTTTATGAAGTTCTAATCTTTGGGTTTTATAGGGAGTTAAAAAAGTAGTTCATATATCTGACATAGGTACCATACCTTTAGTCTCCTTACATCCAGGAACGCAGCATTGCTTGTCTGATGGCATGATTGGGCCTCGAACTTCTTGATGAGCACACCAAAAATGAAAAATCCTGCAAAATAAAAAAACAAACGCCAGAAACGAGTCCTAACTCAGTTCTACTAACTACGAAATTGCGATATGTTGAGATCACAGTCATATGAATTTATCGGAGGAACATAAGCTCAACTCAACGATAAAACACAATAACTGGCACTTAGTTTGGGGAAAATTATAAATTTTTAAAATATCACACTGTTAAAGATACCTGTATCACCAACGGCGGATATTTAAAAAGTAAAAGTCAGGTAAAAACTCATCTCATCTGGTCTCAGCAGTGACATCTATTGAACGAATTCAAAAAAAATTATAAGTTTTACCCTGCCATCTCTATTGTAAAGTGGGACAACTCCAATATTTGAATTACCACGTGATTTCTATATAAGTTGAATGACCCTGACAAAAATATTACACTGTATTTGCAATTTAGCTAGGAAGTAGGAATTGATTGATTGAACATTTGGCACGCTTCTTAGTCTTAAAATAAATAATTCATCCAAATTCAGATATATTATAGTGATTTTACAAAAAAACAGGGATGATTATAGTACAAAATTCAGAGAGAGTATATGTTGACATTTAATGAATGTATTTTTAGTCATATTTAATAATTAAATGAAACTGAAACACGGCTATTATGATGTTTTCATTCGGATATGTGCTAGGTATTCATCTAAAACTGCTATCAGACACTACACAGATGGCATTTATAAGAATTATACATACTCGGAACTGTATGGAGTATGTGAATATATATCACAAAATTTACAACAGCTAACATGTAAGAAGGGAATAATTGGATTAGTTTCCGAAAGAAATATCATCATTCCGTGTGTTGTTGCTGCGTAAGTCTCATTTTTATTTACTATAGTATAATTTACATTGAGGGGAGTAAATAGTATGTATATTTAAAATTGCTCTGCATACAATAAAATATGTAAATCTACTCTTTAAAAGGCAAAGATAATGGTGAGTGGAATATTATGTTAACATCTGTTAACATATATTATGTTATCATAAATATATCTGGTAGAATGATTTGGATTCTGATGAGTGAATAGATTTGAATATTGATGAATGAATAAATTAAAAGTGTTGAAATCTTCACATGATCTAAGTTCACTTAAACTTATAATGAATGATGAAAGACTAATATCTATGATATAAACATGAACAGGTCTATTTAAAATAGGAGAGACCTCATATGATTTTAGTGACTAATTGATTGATATACTTAGGTTGGTATGATGGATATTCCTGAATACCTTAACATAAAAACAGTGGATTATTATAATGTAAGGCCCGAAAAGTAGTAAAAAGCAGACATAAATAATTGGCCATGCTGATATATTAGTATGTATATAAAATAAATATATTATGAATATCATGATTAAACAAAGCAATCATTTTTTTTTAATTTTCAGGGCTCACAAATGCAGCACAGCATTTATGTTCCTTGATCCAACTCATGACATAGAAAAAATTGCTAATGATGTTAAATTTACTATAATAATTACAATAAAGGAGTTGGAAAGGAATGCATCATCATTATCATCAGAACTATTTAATAAGAAACCAGATAAAACATTGACTGTTTTTAATTTAGTAGTTGATTTATATAATGTAGATATAAATGGAAGTCACCATAGTTATGCAACTGATCATTCTTATATAGCAATGACGTCTGGAAGTACTGGTGAACCCAAACACATTCAAGTTCCAGTACAGTGTATGCAACCAAACATAGAAGATTTGACTAAATTATTTGAAATTACTCCAAGTGATGTAATATATTTTTCCACTCCTCTAACATTTGATCCATCTATGATAGAAATTCTATTAGCCTGTATGAATGGTGCTTCACTACTGATTGCACCAGAAAAGGTTGATATTCTATTTCCCGAGAAGAATGAAAACTCAATTACAATTTGGCAGACAACTCCATCAAAATTCTTTCAATATTCAAATTTAGATATAAAAAATAAAATTTTAAGTGCAAATTCAACACTTAAAATATTGGCCCTAGGAGGGGAACCTCTTAATGGTATAAAAAGATTGAAAGAATTAAAAGATACAAAAAATAATACTAGAATTTTTACACTGTATGGTGTTACTGAAATGTCTTGCTGGGCTTGTGTCGCTGAATTGGATCTGAATAGGATATTAAATGACCGGGAAGTGCCTTTAGGAAATTGTCTATCTGAAACTGAAATTGTATTAGGACCTCCTCATAAAAATAACACAGGCAAAATTATTTTAAGTTAGTAAGTTGTTATACAATGAATTTGCATGTAAATTGTTATTTATTTTTAATATAGTTTTTCCTACACAAGCTTTTTACCAAGCCTTAACCAATCGTAAACTTCTGTGTACAAAAATGAATCCAGACATACTTATGTTCTAAAACGTTATAATTTATTTTTAGCTATCTTTTAGAAATTATCAGAATATAACTTAATTGTACATAGAAAGTTATACATTAATTTGATTTAAGGATTTTTCGAATATTAGATATTATACATTGTTACATTTAATTATTTTGAGAAAAAAAAAAGATAACGGTTTTTTAATTGCAGCGAGTAAGACAAGAAAATGTATGATACTTAACAAAGGTATTAGTACAGACGAACGAAGTATAAAGTATATTGACACAGGTGATTTGGGAGAACTAAAAAATGGCACTATATATTACAGAGGTCGAACCGATGATGTTATTAAAAGATTTGGAAATAAAGTTAACTTACAAACCATAGAGACCACAATAATGCAGTGTCCAAGGGTGAAGACATGTTCATGTATTTGGTTGCCAAAGCCTATGTTACTAGTTGTATATTATTCTTCTGAAACTCTCAGTAGTCAAGAGTTATCAGATTTTTTAAAATGTAAGTTGGATGATAAGCATTGGCCAGACAAAATACTTAGAGTGGATAACCTACCAATGAACCCTCATGGGAAGACCTCCAAAACAATTTTATCTCAAATGTTCGAAAAGACTCATATAAAACAAACTTTTGAGTCCTTAAAAGTGCTACTATTAAAGGAATTTAAAAGTCTATTAAATAGAGACTTTACATATGATGAAATTAAACATAAGGATTTTTTTTCTATTGGCGGTACCTCATTTCTAGCAGTTGCATTGTGCAACAAAATATCCAATATTTCTCCTTCATTTGGAAAGTTTATCTTACCCTACTTGATTTCTCAAAAAAACACAATAGGTGAGATAATGTTATTAGCTACAAAAGAATTAGGACTTGAAGAAAATAAGCCAAAGAAAAGATTAAAGAGATCCAGATCTATAACCGAAAGTTTATCAACAAATCAATCGGTTAAAAAAATAATGGAAAACCCCTCACTGACTCTTGTAGATTTTGTTGTTGTTTGGACTTATGATACTGGGAAATGTGTCGATGCATCGCCTACACTATTCCAGAGTGGCCTGTAAGTATTAATTTCTTACAGAATATATTTAATTAGCTTAGAAATTTTTTTTAGAAACAAAATAAAACATATTTCCTTTGCATTGAATGCCACCCACTGTTCACTGCAATGGTTTCAAATCTTAATCAATCAATTTTAACCTAATTGTTATCTAATCTAATTGTTATATCAATGTGTAAATTGTATGAACTACTAGTAACTCACACTCGCTTCGCTCGCGTTCGCCCCTAGGTACATTTTAATTTTTTTGAGCGGAACCCTAATTCTTTTACTGAAATAAAAGTAGCCTAATTTACTCCTCATAACATCACCTATATGCCAGTGAAAGTCCCGTTAAAATTGATCCAGCCGTTTTGAAGATTAGCCGGAACAAACAGACAGACAAACAAAAATTTACAAATTGAGTTTTTCTTATAAATACCGTGTAATTCCATATGCATTAAGTAAAAAGCTGTTATTTTGACATTACAAACAGACACTTCAATTTTATTTATCTGTATAGTTATTAACATATTCAGCAACAGATTCCAGAAAGTGGAACAATTGTACCTACTATAAAACTTTCTAGTTTGAGTTACTGCGAGTTTTTGAATTTTCTAAAACAATATTTCTTATCTCTATTTCAGCAATCTGTACGTGACCGTGGGCAGTCATTCGGGGAAAATCGTTGTTATTGATGCAATAAGCGGTATAACGCAAGGCGCAGTCAAGGTGAAATCACGGGTCGAAGCCCCTGTACTATGCTATAGCGATCCTGAATCGTCCACGCCCTACGGTTTTGTTGGCACCTATGATGGTACCATCATATGTTTTAAATTAGAAAATTGTACAGAAATATGGCGAATAAACATAGGCTCTATGGTTAAAAGCAAAGGAATATATAGTAAAGGATGTCTATACATCGCTTCATATGACGGCTTCATACGCTGCATTGATGCTACGGTAAATATTAAACGGTCAGCTGTTATGATAAGGTTTTTTTGTTCTTATATATAGAAAAAATATATTTATTGTAAAGGCAATTAAGCTTAAAACCACTTGAATGTATTTGTTATTTCGCACTTGTGAAACAAAGAGATTACTGTATATTATAGATATTTCATAGTGTTAGGTAACAAGCATTGTTATCTCTATTAAATGATAATTTGAAATGTTTTTAATGAAATTATGTTCGATACAACTTGAATTAATATTTTTAAATAGCAACCAGAACGTTTTGAATATCTCTTCGGATTATTTCGCAGATTTATTTTGATTTTTGGTTGCCGACGTTTCGTATGCTTTACAGCAATCGTGGTCACGGGAGTCTCTTAAGAAAGATAATTTTATTTAAAACTAGCATTGCCCGTGGCTACGCCTGCGTTCAGATGACCAAAAACCAAATTCTTAGGTTTTACTTATTAGTATAATCTTACATTGCAGTTTTTGTATTTTTTCTCAAAAATGAGATATTTTCCCGTTGTAAAAAGTATCCTATAAGTTGACCCGGATAACCAACTATCAACATACCAAATTTCATCAAAATCTCTCCAGTGGTTTTTCTGTGATGCAGTAACAGACAGACAGATAAAAGTTCTAAAAACTCTAGATTCGGCCTTTGTATCGATAATAATGTCTATTTCAATAAGATTTTCCAAAAAATATTTCATGTACAGATTCGGCTTAGAATTATATTGTATGTATATATTCGCGTAAATCTAAGTCTTACAGAATGTTTTGATTAATTATGAATCTTTTAGATGGAGGTTGCTTATGCTTAACACACCTTGGGAGTTGGGTTTGTAAATAAATTACACATTTTTTGTACAAGATATAACTTCTAATTAAATGACCAGTCAGTTGGAATTTACTGAAGTTTGTAACGTAATAGAAGTTAATTATAAAGTTTCTTTGTGCCATTTTTAATGTTTAATTAACATTGAAATTATTTTAACCAGCTACTTTGTAATTTATTGTATTCATTACCAAATTATTATTAAAGCCTTCGTACCAGTATGGCTGGGCATTGTCTATTCTAATGCGTTGAGATCACGGGTTCAATCCCGTGTTACGAATGAGTTTTTGCCTATATCGTGTACTAGCTTTTAAACGCGGCTTCTCAAGTTTATCTATGCATTATTCTAAGTGCCTTCAACATTCCTCGATAAATAGGCTTTAATTTAAAAAGATTTATTTTAAATCTCACTGCTACTTTCAGTGATAAGCGCGTTTATACAAACTATCTCTTATACTTTAGAACATTAGTATCTATAAATTAATAATAATTATGCAGACAATACTTTAAATGTAATAAAAATTGGCGCGGTGCGGTATTTCGCCTTCAATTATGCAAATTCACACTTAACCACATGGATGGATGGATGGAATTGTTCATTGTTTTTTTTTGTTAGGAAAAAACTAACTACAATTTAGTCTATATTTCATAGAAATTATTAAATACATGATATTTTTTCAGTCAGGTGAAATAAAACACGCAATACACATAGCCGGCCAAGCGATATCTGCTGACTTAGCCCTAGCTAAGAACGAGTTCATTCTACTTGGCACTTTATCAGGAGTGTGCGCGAGTGTACACAGCGAGACGCAAACCGTGGCTTGGCGCGGCACAGTTGGCAGCCCTGTGTTTTCAAGCCCAGTTCTCTACGATAATGATAAATACGTGGTCTTTGCGGAAGTAAATGGTGAAATACACTGTCGGACTGTTGAAAAAGGCATCAAGGTGAGCTATTTGCACTTTTTTTGCTTCATTTTTTGCTAATACTTTGTTACATTACATTTGATATTTTTTACAGATCTGGAAATATCAAGGTGCTAAAGGGAACATATTTTCTTCAATATATATTAAAGAAGTGGAGAAATTCAAATGGCGTATGGTTTTTGGCTGTCATGATAACAAAGTTTACAGTGTCAACATAAAGAACTTTCAGCCAACCTTGTATTGGAAAACTCAACTCACATCCCCAGTTTATTCAACACCCTGTAGTTTGAAAGAGAAGTATATATTAGCAGCATCCAATAATGGAATATTATGTATACTCAATTCTGAGACTGGTACAATAGTGTCAGACTATCAATTGCCAAATGAAACTTTTTCATCTCCATCAGTATATAGAAATTACATTTTTATTGGTTGCAGAGATGATCACCTTTATTGTATAAAATATGTAATGAATGTATAAAATACAGAGTTTGAAAATAAATGTGTTTCTAAAAAAAACAATTGTTGTCTGAAACATTTTAAGCATTACTGTTATCTTTGTGTCCAATCATAGATATCAATTTCATTGTTGGCTTTAAAATTGTCTAGTACATGATATGGTTGTGTGACAAATTGTATTATATATAAACAATATTGAAATAAAAAGGTTAAAATAAAAATAAAGCATTTTTTAATCAGTAACTTTATTCATGATCTTACACAACATTTAGGTGTATAGTGAGCATTCATACATTGACATTATTTAAATGATATGGATACACAGATGTAGAACCAGAATGGAATGCATTTCCAATGCACAAACTACCCTTCTCTTGTGCAGATCATTACATGCTTCGACCTTAAATTATATATAAAAGCATCCTTAAATGATGAATAAATCTTATAAATAACAATCTTTATATTTTTGTATTATTGTTCAATAAAAATAAAATGCTACAGTTATAGAATGAAAGAGCTGGTCAACTCTACAGCAACACATCAAAGCTCAAATTTTTCCCAATATCCCTAATTGAACATTTATTTAGCCAGTATATATAAACAAATATTAAAATCAACAAGCAATATACATAATATGACAATATTTATTGCTCTTCCTCCCCTAATTCCAATTTAACCTTGGAAAAGTCAAAATCTTCACCAGTGCCTCTCTTATAGATCTTAAGAACATCTAAGCAAGTAGTTTCAAAATGTGTGGTAGCGTCATAAGATTCAGAAATAAAGATTTGACTTTGGCTACCATCATCAGTAGGTTCATAGTAATCCGTAAGGGACACAAACTTTTGTCTAATGGATCCCAAGAGATCTAGTCCTGGCTTAATCTCAGTCTCAGGATCATTAGTCTCAACTGTAGTAGATACCATGGCAATAAACCAGCCTTTAGCAGCAACTTGATGGGTGTATGATACCAGAGACACATAAATGTCAGAATTCCTTCCAACTTGCTTTTGTGGTATGATGATCTGGGTAGACAGCGCATCTTTAGTATTATTGATAGGGTGGTCTAACAAACAAATGCATCGGATCACTTGTCCCTTCTTACGAACTCTATCGGGGACATAGCTGGGGTCACAGTACACTTGCTTACACTTGGCCACCTCATTGCCTGAGCGCACTCCAACAACTCTTCCTCCTTCACCAAGAACAATCTCATCAATAGGCTTGTCTAACATATAAGTTCCACCATAAATAGCAGAAAGCCTAGCAAAACCTTGAGGCAGTTCTCCTAAACCATACATAGGATAAAGGTATGGTGACTTGCCATACCGGGCAAGAGAATCGGAATAAAGCTTGATGCGACGAATTGTTTGAATTGCAGGCTGCTGGAGGTAAGTATCATCCAGATACAGAGCCAAAGCATGCCCTGTGAAATCTTGGGTGTTTTTATCCAAGCCGAATTTATCATAAAGAGATTGCATATTTGCTGTGCTAGGATCAAAGTCCTTCCAAGTCTTAGCATCCTCTTCTTGGAAATCTTGGACATATATCAAGAAATTTCGGAAACGCCTTTTTTCAAACATACCCATCAAATCCGATGCCAATGCCTCCTTTTGGTCCACGGGAACTTTTGAGATCTTACCACCCTTGTACACATAGCTACCCTCAACAGATTTAAATTCAAGGTACCGGGTGACGCCCGTATGGATTAATAGTTTTACAAGAAGTCCATTCGCCATTAAAAATTTAGGAATTAAATCCACATTCCAATCGCGACCACGTCCATAAGATTCATCAGGTGTTGGTGCATTGAACTTTGCGAACAATTCTTCTAACGGGGTAATTGATGCCGATTCACCACCGTAATACTTGTTACGATCAATGTGCAATACCTTTTTTCCAGACACAGAAAGCATTCCGCTGAGAATACATTCCTTCAGGCCGGTGCCCAAAACGATTGCATCGTACTCTTCATCCATGCTGATGAAAAATTATTACAATAAAATTCCTTTATGATTAGAAATATATGATTAACCGGGGAACAAATGTCAAAATGTCGGAAATTTCAGAAAACTAAACGAATATGTCTGCCGGGGATGACGTCGACGAGTTGATATCTATACCAACATAAAGAAACTTACCATAATTTATTTTAAGTTTTAAATGTGCAAAATACGCAAAGGATTTAGACTACACATCTCATAAAAAATAATTCTGACTTCATTGAAATATTTATTTCTAAAAGAGAAACATCATTATTTAATTAGGAGGCATAAATGTGTTGTTTTAAGTTATAAATTATAATATATAGGTATAAGCTTTACATAAATATTTTATATAGATAATTAAATAGAATGTCCCTCTTGTATCTAATTACAATAATGACAGTAATCATATTCTGATAAATGTTTAAATAATATAAATAAAGAAGAGGTCAATGAATAGTAGGTGCATCCACATTACAATTTAGAACTCAGAAGAACTGTAATCTATGGTTTCAATTTGTATTGTTGTCACTTGTCACTGTCAGTCGGTCGGTCAACTTTGCTTGTTTTTGAGTTTGTCTTGTGCACACTTCACGTGCGACTGTATCTTTCGTGGCGGTCAAATATTACTGTATACTATCTTGCAATCTTCTTATCGAAAAATGTTTTTAGTTCTAAAACTTTTTTAATCACATAAATTTTGTGTAAACATTCGCTTAATATGAACGGTAGTGATGTGTAAAACAGTGAACGGATGATTTCAAACCATATGCTTCAACTTTTCGACACATTCTCTTTAGATGAATTGAGAGCAATAAAATACACGGTCCGGCGCACTAAGGAACGAGATTTTAAATGAGAGGAAAAAGTGAGCTGAACGACCTTCAGATGAATAAAAATGTCAACAGAAGGAAGTGGAGAGACTCTTTCGGCGATACCGAATTTGCCAGGAGCACCAGAGCAAACGTATCTTTTTCCGAAAGTGAAAGGACATTCGAGATCCATAAGTCATGGAGGGATGCCAATGTTGGCTGGAAACCCAGCAACTGCTCGACCGCCTCTCAAATCGGCAATGCGGGGTCATCAGAGGGCCCTGTCCCACGGTCAGATCGGCGAAGGACAACGTGCCGCTTCTGGACCTGGTCACAGTCGAACCGGTAGTCGTACAGATTTTATTCTACCTCCAGGTCATCGAGAGGCTGCTCCGGCGAGTGCTCAACCTCGCTTATCATCTGTACGAGGGCATCACTCTCGTCAGGCATCGCGCTCTGATTCTATCTACACTTTACGTCGAGCCTCTGTAGTGGCACCATGGCGTCGTGCGGTTTTTTGGTTAATGCGACGTCAACAGCCAGCTGTTGATAATAGACATTTAATAGTTATTCCCAATCATCTTGTCCCTGACAAAACTCCACCTAAAGATCATCCAAATGGACAGAGATGCAATAATAAAATCAGGACTACTAAATATACATTGCTCTCTTTTATACCTAAAAACCTCTTTGAGCAATTCCACAGGATTGCAAATGTGTACTTTATATTTATAGTGTTATTAAACTGGGTACCAGCTATTAATGCATTTGGCAAGGAAGTGGCTATGCTACCAGTGTTATTTGTGCTTGGAGTGACCGCTATTAAGGACTTATTTGAAGATCGTCGAAGACACCTATCCGACAAAAGAATAAATAATTCTTTCTGTAGAGTCTACAAAAAGTAAGTACTGTACTCTCTTTAACTTTATATGTAATTATTAGTAGACAATTAACTAAAAAAGTCACTCAGTCATCACTGTACTGTACTACATATATACTGTGTGTGTGTGTAAATATTCCATAAACAATTGCTTTTTACACTAAAAGGATGACATCTACAATATTTTGTGGAATATTGCACAATCTCTGTTTCTGATAAATATTTTGTAACATTTCATATACCATAACAAGCATTCAGAGCCATTATTATCAATATAAATTATATTTACTTATAATTATATTTTGAACATTAACAAATTAGTTAAAACTTTATTTGATTTATTTTTATAGTTCTAGAAAATTATTCAAATAACAAGTACCAAGTAATTCATACTAATAAAATGACACAAACACAAACAGTGTTATTACATAATAATGATATAGTTAGTAAAACAAATGTTAATTGTAGAAAATTGTTCATAGTTTTATAAAATAGTAATCCTTAAAGAATCTTCTACCATGAGTTTCTTCTATATCTATAATTCTTTATAGTTTGGCCTAGAATTCCTTTAAAGAACAGGATATATTATTTTTGTACAAATTAAATACTACTTTTCTATTCAAAGCAGAGAATGCCACAATCTGCATTACAATAAAATCATATTTTAATATCAAAGTAGCTAAATAAATTATTATAAAAAAATTGAACATATCCTATGTTCAAAATTTTTGTATTGTTGCTTATTATGATGTCACCTAACAATGCCAATCCCATGTGATGTAGACTTAAAAGATAGCACATATGACATACATGATATACCACAACTCACAAGTACACACCAGATGAGGTAATTATCAATAACAAAGACCTAAAATGTTATAACATCACTTTATTTCAAGCTTTATCTCAAAGACATAAAGCTTGAAACATATGAATATTGTTATTCCTTATATAGGTAGTTGTTTTTATAACCATGTGCCTATTTATTAACACCCACAAACCATTATACCTATAAGTCAATTAAAAAATCTATCAACTGCTTTACATGGACATTATCTCATAGAATAGTATATAAATACCATTTACCTATAATATTTAAACAATATTTAATAGTCACAATAATTTTGTTTACAATAGGACAAAAACTAATATGGCAAATTTTAGCGCCGGTAAAAAGCGAATGAAACGCAAATGTTGTAAAAGTGTACAAATCAGCTTCTACAGCTAAGTAAGAGCGTCCTAATTTGCATAACTTACTAGTTTATTGATATATCGTGAGTTACTCACTTTCACTACCTACTCTATGTAGATCCGGGTCTTTCCTGTGACGTGCGTAACATTCATAACGCTCATATAATCCTACCATAATATTAGAATCGCGAAAGTTTGTGAGGACGGATTTTTGTTTGTTAGTCTTTCGGGCAAAAACTACTAAACGGATTTTGATGAAACTTTACAGTATATAATATAGCTCATACATTAAAGTACCACATCGGCTATAAGTTTTAAATATTTAATAATATATAATATAATTACTCGTGCGGGGCCGTGAGAAAACGCTAATAATTCATATTTACTTACTACGTAAATATTTTAATAAATATGAATTTCAGAACGCTAAAAAATAAAAAAAAACATAGTAATATTTGTAATTGAAATGACATATAAATATACGTAAATTAATAATACACTCAATGAGTTGTATATCCGGTATTGTATTTATGCTGAGAACACGTCTACCTTGTTTAAATGAATTTACATCAACTACAGGTATCAGCGTATCAAGCATTTTATTGAGTTATAAAGAGAGAGAAATCTTTGAATATAAGTTTGATTTATCTATTCTTTTAATGTACACTTTCATATTCTTCCAAATCTTTACAAAAGAATAGTAGTACTTAGTAGTCTACAAAATGTTTTTATTACCTTTATTAAATAACTATAAAACGATTTATGATCTATCTATTGATAATACATTCGTTCTTTTAATTTGTAAAAAAATAAAATTCACTTTATTATAAAGTAGGTATTAATAAAATATTTAATTTAAAAAGTTGAAAATACTAATACTTAGTATTCAAAATTAAGATACGACTCTCTCGAATCACACGACAAATGATAATTATGTTTTCGTCAAATCGCATTGTAGGTATTGTTAGTTATAGTTGCTCAATTGACTATTATTGTTTATTATTTAAGGATCATATTGATTCTTCATAATTTGTTAGTTATAATTTTATATTTTATTATATTAATTTGATATTGATTATTTATAATGTATTATTTACAATTTTATAATATTAATAACGATATCGGTTAGTTGTATTTGTAATATTAATGTTTTAAGAGTATTGTCATCTACCGTTGGGAAATGTTATACGTAGAAGACAGATGCCGCCACCTTACACCCAACGGTGGGGAAATGATGTATAAATAGTTGTAATTGCCATTTTGTAAGGATTCCTGTTAAGTGATCGAAGTAAAGAGGAACTGCTGAATCTCTGTAGTCTTATTTCAAATTTATTACTAACAGTCAGAAGTGTTTCGAATTTAACTTTGTTATTACCACGTGCCAGTATAGACCGTCAGCATATCCTATCAAGAATTATATCAAGCGACTCCGAGGACGAAATAAGGGCTTCGCCACCACCAAAAAGGCAAACTAAAACTCTAAACGCACGACGCCGTTCAATCAAACAACGGCTAAAGCCGGTTGGAGAAAATATTGGAAAAATAATTAATCCGCAACTTAACAGCGCCTCCGTGTGAAAATCCTACAGAATTAGTAAATAGTGCTCCGCCGCAAGAAGAATAATTATTAGGACGTCAGAATTACAGCAGGTAATCAAATTGTTGATATTTTTGTACCACTTAAACCCCAGCTAACTACCCTCAATAATTCATGTACATTGCCTTAAATCTCAAATCCGATACAAACTTGTGATTAACATCCATGTACATTATCATCATTTATAACATTATTATGATCCGATATCAGAATTACTGAACAAATACCCTCAGGAGCAATAAACGAAGTCAAGGAATTAAATAAGCCCCAAACCCCATCTACTGTACCACAAAACTGTGCACCTATTTATTATAGATTGCAAAAATATTACGAGATTTATAGTAAAACTCGAACACGTCGCTAAATTTGATACATGTACTAATATTTTATCTGTTTATGCATGGTTACATCGGTTGGAGTCTCTGGCGAAAACATACGGATGGAATGGAAAAAACATTAATCTAACACATGACCGGCAACCTGGAAGGCAACGCGTTACTATGGTTTGGACATCAAGAGACTATAGACATCTGGCAAGACTAGAAAAACTACTTGTGGACTACTTTTCCGCTAATCCTGGACTCGCTGCAAAGCTACATGAACGAGAAGAACAGGTATTAGAACGAACGAGAAGAACAGGTATTAGATCTTTATTATAAGAAATTAGCAATATGTGAATCTTGAAGTTTAAATGATAATGTGACATGTGGTGTAATCATATAGGTGTACATTAGGAGACCCTTTGTTAAAGGCCGGAGCTTGTGGTGCAGGTTATAGAGATACACGTTCCTCTTGTGTTATTTAACAGACACCGCTGTTGACCCCTTAGCGTCCCGATCAGAAAATTATCTTATTAACAAAAACTTCAATACAAATAAACGTTTTATATGTGGTCGTAGAGGTCACGTTTCAACCAGGTGTGAAGATAGTTTACGTTACGTTTAATTTTAGGTTACGTGATAAATTAGGTCATACAGTGGATAGTTATCGATTATAAAAAAAAGTAATCATTGTCGAAAGTACGTCACGAGCGTTCCGATTGTCATAGGTAAAAAAAAAAATATAGATACCCCCAAGATATCAAACATAAAACCAATGAACATAAAAACAAATGACGACACTTTTGGCTCAGTTTGTAATAACGCTACTTGCTGTAGCCAGCGGTCGCGGGTTCGAGTCCCGCTGGGGGCATTCATTTGTGTGACTAACATAAATGTTTGTACTCCAGTCATGCGTGTTTATATATAAGAATTACATATGTGTAATATAATTATCTGGTATCCATAACACAAGCCTCTTGGCTTACCACAGAACTAGATGGTGATGTCTATGTCAAAAAAAAAATTATAAATCGGAAGAGGAAAAACCAAAACTATTTCACATTCATCCTATGGATATAGGTGGCCGTAAATATCATAAGACTGTCATTGCAAACTGTATTGAATTAAGCGCGTACATCGTTTTGGGTAGTGCTTGTAATACTATGAAATTATCTGCTGCAAATAAAATTAACTTATCGTATAATATCTAGTGTAATACTAGTATAAAAGGGCATGCAGGTCAAGTTCTAGCGCCAAAAGGTGAAACTTTATTAAAATTGAATATAGATAGAGTTAGTGTTAACACGTCTGTTTTAATAGTTGGTAATGATCTTTAAGAAACTGATAAATAAAAGTAGGATTTAGACACAGGCAGTATACACATACAACGTTCGGAACATAGATCTTTGAATAAAGAAGTAGATATTCCTGAACAAATTACAAAAATCACGGAAATATTGATTATAATAGGTATAAATGTAATAAATTTACAATATTAGTCACTCATGCTCTATTCTACAAATTGTATAGGTCGTGTTTTGCCTAAAATAAATCTTGACACTAAGAGACTATAATATCATTAATTTCGATAATTTGTTACAACATTTAGCCATGGTTTTGATGATCATACAAGGGTAGGAGAATATGATTTAGAGATAGTATTACGTCGGAATAAATGAAAATGAAATGAATGAAATGAAATATTCTTTATTGCACACCATTATTTTACATTATATAGTTGAAACAGATTATAGGAATATAGTACAATAGGCGGCCTTATCGCTAGAGAGCGATCTATTCTAGGCAACCTTTGGGTAGAGAGAAAGAAGAGAGAAGGAAGGGGTGCAAACAATCTTAAAGAGAGATACAATAAATACATACATATACAAACAGATATATACATATATACCATATATATACATACATACATACATACACACATGTTCATTTAAAAAAACGAGTTGAGTATCTAGGACATGTCGTAACTAGTGGTTAGATTCGTCCATCCCCTGAAAAAGTCAAAGCACTTAATGAATATGCAAAACCAACGAATCTTCATGATTTAAGACTTTTCATAGGCTTGGCTAGTTGTTTTCGAAAATTTAGTATATATTTTGCTAATAGGATACACCTTTAAATGTTGCTAAAATCTAATAAACTATGCCACTGCTCATCCCCCATGAGCAATAAAAATCATTTGATGACATCTAAACTGTTTTAGTATCGGAGCCATTCCTTGCAATATTCAATCCTGAATTTGAGACCGAATTACATACAGACGTGTCAAGTCATGGCGTTGGCGATATATTGTTTCAAAAACAATTAAACGGGGAATTAAAACCCATTGCTTATTTTCGTAATCAAAATACGATTGTAGAACAAAAATATCATTCGTATGAGCATGGAAGCAATGGCAGTTGTTTTAAGTACCTATAAGAAAATTTCGTGTTTATCTGTTAATATCAACTTCCATAGGGAAGATAGCTGGATACTACCATCATCTTGGAATCCTGTAATAAACATTATAAAATTTAACAACAAAAACAAATATAACAGACCAGTAGATGTAGTTAGTTTATACTGTGTGGGATATCCCAATAATAACAGTAATTCTAATTAGTATTTTCGTCTATAAAGGTAGCAATAGTGTTGCTTAAAATTTTAACTTTAAATAATAGCAATCTAAATTGAATTTATTTATTTATTATCAAGCACACTTATAATACACATGTTAAACAATTCATTACAATAATTAAAGTGAAAAAAAAATAATCTGACATGCATATCAATAACAAGTGTATATAGCATTTATAATATTATGGAATAATTGTGGTGATTGGAAAAAAAATACAAAATTAACAAAAATTAGAAACAACATTATTTAAAATATAAAGTAAAAATAAAAATAAAAATAATAATAATTTGATTATAGTTAATTAGATTATATCTATATTTTTAAATCAGTTTGGATAAATAATATTCTAATAGTTTGTACTTTTAATATATATATATATATTTTTTAATATTCTTTATGGTAATACATAATATAATAATAACAACACTAAATAACATTAGTAATTAATAAAGTTTAAAAAAAATTGCAATATTTATAATATTAACAGCTAAAATGAAATAAATAATAATGCTATATTTAATTATAATACTTATTATTATTATTTTTTTTAAATGTTTAGAAATAAAAATCCACATATATGGTAAGGTACTTTAGTGCTATTTTTTTTGAATTTTTTTTTTCTTTTAAGTCATTTTTGTAAAATAGTGGGTAGGCACTGTCTGTAACAAATATGTGTTTGAGACGTCTATAACCGGCTCTCCCGTGACAATGATTGCTGTAAAGCATTCGAAACGTCGGGAACCAAAAATCAAAATAAATCCGTGAAATAATCCGAAAAGATAGTTTTATTTAAAATGTCTAATATTCGCGTAAATCTACGAAAGTATTTTTTTTGTTATCAAGTTTTAAGTAGGTAGTACATGGACAAAAAAAGATATGTTGCCAAAGATAGGGCGATGGTGGCTAGAATTACAAAGTTTTGATTTCAAAGTACATTATCAGCCGGGTGTATTAATGCAGCACCTGGATGCATTAAGTCGTAATGCCCTAACTATGCAACATATTAGTGAGGAAAATTGGATAGTAACTGTTCAGAAGGATGATTTAAAGATACAAAAAGTAATAGTAAATATAAAAAAAAACTAGAATACAAAGAGATCTATATATTAAGACTATAATCTACATAGAAAGATAGCAGATCAGTATTAAATTATTATACCAAAATTTGTACATTGGAGAAGTACTAAAATATTTTAGGATGACAATGGTCACATGAGCGAAAATAGTTATGGAGTTAGTGCAGCGCCAATACTGGTTTGAAAAGCTTAGGAGTCTTATAACGAAATATCTTGGGTTGTGTCTATCGTGCGAATTTCAAAAAAAAATAACCTTCAGACATACAACGTGGTTTTAGTTATAGATTTTCTTATACGCGAATTGCCATAGTAACTAGTCATGAATTTAAAAATTATACTATTTCTAAGCAAATTAAAATATGTTGCCTGTCCTCGAGCAAGTCGAACGTTTTGATCGCACAATTTTAGTCTTTAATCGTTTATACATGATAATGATTGGGAGCATTTTGTTTCTGTAGTAGAAAAAGGTATAAATAGTTGCACTCAAAAGTGGCTGGCATATGGCTTTAAGCGACTGTTTGGAATTTTTTTTTTGGTATACCTCCCCAGCCCCCAGATTTATCTGAACTGCGAGCTCAAGCCCAAACTAGTATATAATTAAAAACTTCTCATAAATGTAAAGAACGGTATGACAAGAATCTACTTGCTAGTTTAAAAATATAAAATTGGTGATCTTGTTCAGGTTCGAAGAAGAATAATTAAAAAAAGTTCATATAAGATTGTAAAAGTGTATGATAATGATCGTTATAGAGAGTATATCTTTAAATATAAGAGGTAGAAAGTATAATAAAAAGCTAGGTAAAATTGAAAAATTCTTAGTCTAATCACTTAGTGACGATGAGTGATAAAAATTATTAATTAATTTGGCTTAAAAATATTAAAGTTATTTTCAGTTAATGTGATAAAAAATAGAGGTGTACTGATTAGAATTATGTGAAGCTTATTATTTAAATTTAATGTTGAAAAAAAAAAATGTTTTATAGAGGTGTAGTTATTAAAATTATATGAAGTTTAATTATTCAATTTAATTTCGATGTTAATGTATTTAAAAAAAATAATTATATATTACATATTTTATAGAGGTATTATTTAAATTTAATTTTGATTAATTGAGATGCACACATGAATGTTTAGTAATTATTAAATGTTACATTAGAAATTGTTTACACGTTGTTTTATTTAGCGACTATATTGATGTGTCCGATAGTCGTATACAAATGACTAGACTGGTGTGTCCGCTAGTAGTTATTTGGGTGACAATCTTGGTGTGTCCGTTTGTTACATATGAACATATTCGCCTGGTGTGTCCGGTGGTATGTAATGGTCTTATCTTGGTGTGTCCGTTAGTCACATAATATGTAGAAAGTACTAGCCTGGTGTGTCCGGTAGTAGTAAGATGACAATCTTGGTGTCCGATTGTGTTGACAGTATAAAATAAATAAAAAGAAAAACATAAAAGCATCCAATGTGCATGTCAATATGAACATAATATGTGTACAGCTATTACGAGGGCGTAATCTAAATATCAAGACGGCCGACTGGTTTAATCATAAGTGTTAACACTATTAATTTTATTTTCTATCATTGCTACTGTGTTTAGCCGACAATAAATAATAATAATAATAATAATAATAATAATTGTTAAAAATAAGAATGAAAAAGAAAAACAATTAAGTAAAATATTTTCTATCATTGCTACTGTGTTTAGTCGACAATAGATTATAATAATAATTGTTAAAATAGGAATAAAAAAAAACCAATTAAGTAAAATATACTTGTGCTTTAATTTTTTCGTATGTTGTAAAATTACGAGGTCGTAATCTGTAAATCAGGAAAGGCCGAGTGTTAGTTATAGTTGCTCAATTGACTATTATTGTTTATTATTTAAGGATCATATTGATTCTTCATAATTTGTTAGTTATAATTTTATATTTTATTATATTAATTTGATATTGATTATTTATAATGTATTATTTACAATTTTATAATATTAATAACGATATCGGTTAGTTGTATTTGTAATATTAATGTTTTAAGAGTATTGTCATCTACCGTTGGGAAATGTTATACGTAGAAGACAGATGCCGCCACCTTACACCCAACGGTGGGGAAATGATGTATAAATAGTTGTAATTGCCATTTTGTAAGGATTCCTGTTAAGTGATCGAAGTAAAGAGGAACTGCTGAATCTCTGTAGTCTTATTTCAAATTTATTACTAACAGTATATATTTTACTAAAAACATTGACATAATATGCATAACCGTATTGTTTATTTTTGAAATAAAATTGTATAAATACCAATTGTAACGATATCAGTAAGTAGATATGCAGTGAGTCAGAATATGGAGAATACCCGTCACTCGTAGCGCTTCATATGTACCTACTCAATAAATGGCTATGAGTTAAAAATTAAAATTTTAAAGTCACTGAAAAAATCTATTTAATGATTAATGATGTATATGATACATACAACTATAATTGACCGAGCGAGCGCAGCGTCTCTGCTTCAAGTCTACCAAAATTTTCTGTCCCTGTGTCTGTTTTTTGGTACTCCTCTACAGGTCCTATTTTACAACCGATCTGGACGAAACTTAGTAGACTTTATAGATATTTTTTGATTGGATACTTTCTCTAAAAAGGGGGCTCTGCCTTATAAGATCCGATTTCAATGGCTCTTTTTTTATTTGAAAGGTAGTAAACTTTAAGTTGGTCTCATAATTTGGTCAAGATCTGATAGGGATCTTCGGCGTGAGTCTCGTCAGTTTGTGTTCGCGAGGTCTACTGTTCGCAGAACTACTTGTAGTAATATACTGATTAAAAAGTAGGTTATAGATGTGTAATTTAATTTCGGCAAGAAATGTAAATAAAATTTAATGTCACTGTAACGCTGTAAAGAAATAATTACAATAGCTTATGTACCTACCTACACTATAATGCAAATTTCTAACTCAATAGACAGAAAATGTGACTTAATTTATATGAAAACTGCTTAAGCTAATATAAGGTAACATCTGTAGGCATATATATGTACATATATGTTTAATATGTAGTTACATTATTGGAACTGAATGCAATCTTTTGATACTGCTTCAACTATTTAAACGTCATTTAAGCAAGCAATGCTACTGATAATGGACACTTGAATATTCTATACTCAGGTCCATTCCGGCTTCCATACATATTAAATAAGTGACCCGATCTGGGCGTATAGAGGACGATGAAACGGTTGCAGCATTAATAAATGTTTTTGTTTGAAATGATAAAGGTAAAGATGTCCTTGCGTTTAAAAATTATAACGATATCGAATCTGAACCCCCCACTCACCAGTAGAAACCAGTCAAAACCAGTTAATTATTATTCTCACATATTTTTTTTTTTAAATAATATTATACCAATTACCAATGAATACCAAAAACTTGTTCTAATAAAGAACAAACAACAAAAAAATATTTTCATACTAATTTGTGCATACCATAATTTGTTAGTTCCTAATTATAATTATGAAAGGCACGCATTTGGAAACGCAAATTTATATATTACTTACTTATAAATTTTATGTTGATTTTTATATTTTTTAAATGTATATAATAAATTATCTTTTTTTTTTAAATATGAGTGTTTTAACCTTCTATTATTTGTTTAAATTTACTCGTGTTAGTTTGCATAGAAAAGTAATTTAGCTTTGGTGCTTGAATGTTGACACGCGAAACTAACCCCTTGGTATTTTTTTTAATATTTATTATACATTACTAGCGACTCCCTTCGCTCGGGGTCGTTTTAACAGTTAGTATGGAATAGATAGACTATATAATATTATATACATACCTATATACTTGTTGTAGGTTGTATTATAACGTGTTTTTCCGTTGGAATGAGATAATCTCCCGCGGTAAAAAGTAGCCTATGTATGCCCTCCAGGCTTCAACTATCTCCACACAAAAAAAATCACACCAATCCTCAATCTATTTCGACGTGAAAGAACGACAAACAAACAAACACACTTTCACATTTATAATATTAGTAATAGTATGGAAGTATGGATATTATGTACGATTCACAATCTACAAGAATAATATACAATAATAACTATTATTTGTTAATTAGTTGAAGTGCTTTATTTGCTAGCAATCTGGAATACTATACAAGTGTTTTTTTTTTTCTTTTATGATGTCTAGACACTGTCAGTTATAGTATCAGTGTTAGGTTTATTAAGGCTGCCCATTTTAAAGTTTAATATTAAGATATTTTATACAAGATAATGTTTGAAGTTACAAATATCAATTGAATTAGAATCTAGAATAGAATTTTTTTGGGCTTATGTATTTTATCTTTCATCATTTAGGAAGAATCATATTTAGACTGTTTACTTAACTGCTTATCAACCAAACTGGATTGTGATCTTATTATAATATTCAGACTGTAATTACGTAAAACATTATTTACTAGCGAAACAACCTCGCTTCGCTCAGATTCGTCCCTAGGTACGTTTTAACGGTTAGTATGAAATAGATACTCGATGATCCCTTCGAATCCTATTAATCGAAAGGTTTAATAGGATGATAGTATAATTTCTAAGAATATAATTGACATCACTTCGTATCTATTTTATCAAACGTACATTATCACTCAAAAGTGCGAAGTGGTCGTCAGATTTCCTACAATTAAAAAAGTTTTAAACATTTAAAATTTTATTGTGACTTATAAAGAAAAATGAAGATGTCATAATTGTTATAACTATGCCATATTTATTTAGTAACAATTCTTATAAGTACACTAGCATTGCCCGCGGCTCCGCCCGCGTTCAGATGACCAAAAACCAAATTCTTAAGTTTTACATATTAGTATACTCTTACAATGCAGTTTTTGTATTTTTTCTCAGAAATGAGATATTTTTCCGCAGTAAAAAGTATCCTATACGTTGACCCGGATAACCAGCTATCACCATACCAAATTTCATCAAAATCCCTCCAGTAGTTTTTCTGTGATGCGGTAACAGACAAACAGACAGACAGACAAAAATTCTAAAAACTATATATTCGGCCTCTGTATCGATAATAATGTCTATTTCAATAAGATTCTTCAAAAAATATTTAATGTACAGATTCGGCTTAGTTACAAATTTATTTTATGTATAGATATACAGTAAAACAATGACTACGATGATACTGCAAATGTATAAACTGCGTTGAAGTTATCAACGTCCTCCGCCGCACAATACTTAAACTATTTTATAAATATTGAATAATAAAACAGACTGAACTAAACTGAACAATAAATGAGAAGTGGAATAAATTATACAATTTAAAATTGCTGTCATCAAATTTAAAAAATATTTTAGAGATACTTTTTTTTTCAAGGCTTTAATTATAATATATAATATAAAAGAAAAGTCAGAATTTTTAGAGGTCCTCCTGAAAAATAACATCGCATATGAGTAACGATAAAAGGCATCGAATGAAAATTTTATCAATTTAATATCTAAAGAAATCGGTGTTTCCTTGGTGTTCGTTTAATCATTAAACTCATTAGTATTTGATAGCTATGCCGAAGAGTAATGAAACGAAAGCAAATATTCAGTCACCAAATTGGCTTTCAATATTATATCAGGCAGGTGCGGTGTGATCGAAGCTCTTCAAATATTTCATAAGTTGGCCTGCAAACAGTGAGTTTCCGTTATGCAACGTTCACTCTTTTCTTTACCGCTAGCTACTTGAACATTCTATTTATAAGCTATTAATACTCATAGCCCACAACTAATCTATGAAAGAGTCTACTTTTTCCTCAGAGTTATATATAATATGAATGTTACATAATAATAATAATAATATTTACCTTTTACCTTCCCATGGCTGGGCACATATTATGTATCTGATATCCCCCAATGCGAGTGCGATTATGCCATAATCAAAACTAGTCTGCTTTAGATTTCTCAAGTCTTTCGAAAAACAGTAGTTTCACATTTTAGCGAATAACGATTAATTTGAAAATAATATTTTGTATGTAAGATTTGTTAATAATAAACCTAATTGTACTACAATCGGATGAATTAAAAGATAATATTTGTCCCACAATGACGAAATGCGAATTTATATGCGAAAAATATGTAAATATTATAAAAAAGAAAATAGGTATCATAACCTACGCACGTTTACTTGTAACTGTAAAAATAAAATTGTGTTTTATAAAGTTACTTTTGCGATCAAAGCCGTAGTATCGGAACGTTATTCTCAACTTCTCTTGTGTTCTTTTTCAAATTGGTTCTACAATTGTCAGGTGGCTATCTATTTATCAAATTTTAGTCATGTACCTCCAATCCTCCTTCAAGACAGATTGACAAACGGACATGACAAAATTTAAATGTAACCAAAAGGAAAAACTTCAACCATTGCAATTCTCAAAAGCTAAATAAAATATCGAGAAAAATATTGTTAGTTTTCCTCAGATTGTACCAAATTCATTATCATATCATTATAATATAGGTTATGACCTTATTTTGTTATCGTTATAAATGACCAGCAATCATTTGATTGAAATAATTTGATTTTTAAATACATGTGTAAACGAGGCATGGTTTTACTGTAACAATAACCATTTACCTTCATCGTCATGTCGTCAACGACTCTTTCATTGATTTGAGGTTTCAAGGTCGCACTGTAAAACACTGTATTCATGCAATTTCTACTAAGATAAGTTTAATTACTTTTATTGGGGTGTTAATTATGCTTATCTTCCTAGTTTAGAAATACACGTTGGTATTACTCGAGAAAATTCTAGTATTAACTATTATCTTTCTTACTTATTAAAATTAAAAGGCTATATAGTTTATATAAATTATTTTTTCTTTGATTAAAATTTATTGAAACGATATGAAACCCATATTTACCATTTTGTTTATAAATGATTTTTGGTATTATTTAAACTATACCTTACAATTACATACATACGAGTATGCGAACCCTTATAAATATCCAAAAACACAGGCCTGAAGTTAGAAGTTTTAAGGTTTTTGAGGCTTAAAGTTTATTTTGTTTACTTATGTTTCCCTTTTGATTTGACAGGTTTAGTTTTCAGTTTTAAAATATTTAAGATTTTTTCCTTAGGAAATAGGAATATAATGATAGATATCACAGAAATTTTAACACAATGTCAAATAAAGTAAACAATAAGAATACATTAAAATTCAAAATTTATAAGTTAGAAAAATGTGCAGATATCACTAGTTTCATAGAAAAGTAATTAAGATAAAACACTATTAGTACTAACGATTTACTTGGTTTTGATGTTGTACAATGAACGTGTATTACATATTATAGTAAATTATATTTTAATGCCTGATACAGTAACAAACGTTAAAAAAAAATTCAAATCTAAATTTATCAAGACTATAGAATTGTTGCTGCCATTTCTAACGGCCGCGTTGTTAAGCCAAACTAATTTTTGTATTTTTTTTGCATAAAATAAATTGATTATTAATCATACATAGAAAAAAAATATACATACAGACGGACATACAACTTCCTCCTTTTTGGAAGTCGTTATTAAAATAACAAGAGTTAAACAAAAAGTGTAAGACAGTAAGTGGGATGTGGCAGTAATTTTTTTGTTTATAGGTTCTTGGGCAAATCAATATTATGATTAATTGAAAAGGTTTTGTTTCCAAAACAATAATTTTAGGCATTCGAAGGGCCTATGGAGATATGTCAACCAATATTATATCAAATCTCAGTGATGAAATAACAATTTCACCATGTCTCCTATCAACAAAAAAGTTAAACTATGTTGTGATTTAATATTTAAACATAGGCCTAATGACCACTTACGAGTATATACAAAGCTTTGAAATATGTCATTGGCCAAGGTTTTAGCATGTGATGTAAACAGATAATTGCTATCGAAAATCCATCTAGCCACCACTAAACAATGAAAATTTAGTCGCACGCTATCGACTTTGGTAGGCTGTGGTTAAATAATAAATATTTTATCTACTCATATATTATGTACCACTGTTTATACGACAATGTGAATTATGCTTTAGGTTAAAAGCATTTCTTTTTTTTAACCGACTTCAAAAAGGAGGAGGTTCTCAATTCGATTGGTATAATTTTTTCATAACATTTTGTACGACACGCTTTATACGTACTTATATGGGATTATCAAAGTGTTTGAAGCCACTCAAGGGTGATTTTTTTTAAGATTATAGAGCGAGTAAAGTCAAGTTTAATGCTTTGTCACTATTCTTACGCTGACTAATAATAATCAATCTTCATTTTTTTATATGTACTTTATTGCACATAAACATTAAAATATACAACGTTATGAGAAAATTGAGGGCAAAGGTGGACTTATCTACTAAATTAAAATGTAAATTTAATAAGTTATTTTATCTAATTATTAGGTTGTTTTTTACTACTTTGTTAGATTAGTTTAAAAAAACTGTTAAAATAGCAAAAAAAAAAATTGTTAAGTAACAGATTGGGATCGAGTAAATTACTTTTAAAGATATAGGTAAGTTATATATATTTTTGTAATCGCCTCATAAAAACCTGTATTAATGATACCCCACTCGATTAATTAGGACGAAAGTTATTTTTTCAAGACACAAATTTACGCCTAGGATTCGCCGTTTTGATTTTTAATAATATCTATATATTTGAATGTATCATCGAGTTTATTGAATGGCGTATGAATCATCAGAATTGGTTACGCCGTTTAGTAATTATGAGGGAACATAGAATCGGACATCTATACATACATACATGTACAAGTCAAACACTATATAACCCTCCTTTGAGCTTTGCCGCAGTCGAGTATTAAAATAGAACCCACAGTAAGTATACAAATTATATAAATATGTATCAGCTTTTAACAACGTAATACGTTAAAAAAATTTTTAACAAATCGGTATAAGAAATAAGAATTATCTTCATAGTAATAAAAAGCAAATTTTATTTGGTAATAACACTTACTCGATCCCAATCTGCTAATTTAACAGTTTTTTTTAAACTAATCTAGCAAAATAGTAAAAAGCAACAGAATAATTATCATTAGTGAAAAACTTATCAGTTCTTAAAATTTGTTTTGTTAACTGTTGTATCATTATCATCCGCAGAATAGAATCCATGTAGGTATATATCTGTATATTATATAAAAGGCAAAAGTGATTGACTGATGTATCAACGCACAGGCCAAACCCTTAAGGCTAGAAAATTGAAAATTGCGCACACGTATTCCTCTTATGACGTAGGCATCCACTAAGGAAGTATTTTTCAAAATTCAACCCCCAAAGAAGTGAAATAGGGGATAAAAGTTTATGTATGAAACTTTTTATTCCTTGGACATATTTGCATGAAATTACATATTTGCATATATATGAATTGAGTACGGCAAAAATAATGAGTTTTCTAAAATTCAACCGAACCGACAGAAGTTGATAAAAAAAAGTATAATAAAAAAAAATAAGTTCTATTACCTAAATGTTCTTGTCGTTCATTGCTCTTCCTAAAATTGATAGAATACTGGCTTCTAACTACACCATATTAAACATAAATACGTTATAAAGTTTAGGAAAATCTCAACACAAAAAATGTATTAGATGAGAGATTGATTGAGAGAGAGAGATGTATTAGATGGGAAAGTACAAATTGTTCATATTAAATGTAAGAACGTGGAGAACGTAGAAAAAAGATGGCCGTACTAATAATCTTATTTACCTGCAATCGGATTAAATCATGATGTAATTAATATACACAACTACTTATAATGTCTCGCTCTCAACAAAGTTCAAGCATTCGATTTTAGTCCTATAGGCAGCGCTGGATTTACACTAGGAGCACTCAGGGCTAGTTAGTGCCCAGGGCTGCAATTTTTAGGGGCGGCAAAATTCGGAGGGTGGGAAAAAAAAAAATTTTTATTTTACAAAAAAAAAAAAATGAAAAATAAAAAAAGATTAACTAACTACCTGTACATTTTTCGAAAAGTTGATATCATTTATAAATTATATCTTCGCATTTTTTAAAATATTAATAATAAAAAAATTTAAACTTTCAACATTTTATTCAAAATTTCGATAATAGGGCGGCGTTTTTTACTATGCCCAGGGGTGGCGCTAAGGTTTAATCCGGCACTGCCTATAAGATTTTCTTTGATAGACTTAAAAATAAGGGGCGTATATTTTGACGACACGTTTGACTCAGTTTGTACTTTGTAGTGACCCTACTTGATATGCCAGCGGTCGCGGGTTCGATTTCCGCTGGGGGCATTTATTTGTGTGTTAAGCACGAATGTTTGTACTAAAATCATGGGTGTTTATATTTATAATATGTATGTATTTTAAGTGATATAAGTAAGTGTACTGTTTATCGACTATCTGGTATCCATTACACAAGCTTCGTAGCTTACCATGGAACTAGATGGTGCAGTGTGTGTTATTGTCCCAACATATTTTTTTTTAATTATTTATTTGTATTCAATTCGGTTGTATTTGTGTATGTTATAATAATTATATATAAAGAATTGATTTTTATATTACTTTTTTCGCTAAACAGATTATACCTCAATAGGGATTCCATATATATAAATTTCAAAAATAAAAAACTTTTTAATCATTTTGAAGCCAGTGTACCTTTTGTAAAAGGTAATTTTTACTAGCAAGATCTGACTTGCAAAATGATTAATGATAAAAACGAGTAAATGAGTCCGAAACACTTTATATCACTTTCGTTGTTTGAATTGAAACCTCACAACATTACCAAAGACGTCACGTCTTGTTAAAGTCGTCACGTAGAAAGTTAAAAACTTTGTGGGTCACTTGTTCTCAAATGACTCGTAGTTTTTGTGAGAGAAATACCTACCATTTAATTCGGTTCGTTCATTAAGAAAGGAAGGAAGAAAAAAAATATTAAAAATGTGTACAATTTATTTCATTTACTCGATGAAATTTTCTATAACAGATATAGCATTCATTTTTTAGAAATAATAAAAGATAAAAGTGCTTAAGCATTTCTTTATAGCAAAATCGATTATTTATTCAGTGGTTTATGAATTATGATAAGGCTGATTCATAAACTATCCATTTGTTTATTTGTTTATCGCACACGTCAACCACTCGGGCAACACGTCAACTGGCAATAAGTGATTTCAGTTTTAGTTCTCCTGATAGGTACTTTACATATTTATTTATCCAAATATTGATTGTAGATTGATTTATTATTACTTACAAAATAAAACTTGCTTGTCATTACTATGAAGACGATTCTTATGTCCATTTTTTAAGTAATGTTTATATCGTATTATACCTTGTTTGTTATACTATGTACCTTTTTTTTTAAACGTTGGGAAATGTATTTACGCACGAGGTGTGGGACTCACCGGCAAAGCCAGTACTTCGCACTAAAACCCAACAAAACCTTCCCCCGTCTTAATGGGGCGTCGCAGGAATGCGTAAGATTCAACTACGACACCCCGACGACAGGTCTGCCGAAGCAGACCACAACTACCGTGGGGTTGCTCCAAGGTCCACTCTGCTATCAGAGAAGTACCAGGAGCCACCCGTATGGTACACCGCCCTCCGAAGAGGGCCACCTCCCTGTGTGTTTCTTGGCTTCGCGCCCGGCTGTATTGCCGGGCACTACTGAGACCCCCCCCCCCACCACCACCACGACAAGGTGTACGCACGTTGGGGGGGATATTTTTTAACTCCTTGGCTCTAAGTTCCAACTCTTTCGTTATTTACCACAACTTTGTTATCCAAGACTACTATATCGAATTTTGAAAATAATGTTTTAGCATTATATATTCTTCAAAACTTTATATTTCTACATTGATCTGACTTCTATTATAATATATCAAGCATCTCTAAGTATAGGTAATTTCTAAACGTTACAACTTTGAATATATAGTGTGTAGAATATAGATAATGTTATTTGCAACAAATAAGGACCACTCACGATGATCGCAATTCGTGGGTTTACGTCACGTTTTACATTGCCCATTTTACGATACATTTTCACGTTTAACGAGGTGGTTTCGTCCGCAGTGGAGATTTCCAGTCATAAACTTTGCCAGGGCAGTTCAACTAATATTGCTGGGACTATACTTATTAAATATATATCTATGTCGTATAAACCTTCAAGGCTATTCAACCAATTTCATAATATCGAGGTCTTTTGGAAATGAAAATTTGGAGTATCAATTGTTTGAATAATGTTACAACGATTATATAAATTTACCACTCATTCTATGAAGTGTTACAGCAATATACGATAAATGTTGATTTAATATTTAATTACGTTGCGCATTATCCTCTTTATATAAAATATATTATTCAAAACGTAACATTTGGTAAACATTACATAAAATTGATAAGTAACTAACTTTACTGAGGCCAGACCCTAAAACTCGCAGTAGGTAAAGTGAAAGCAAATCTACGTCCTTTGCAGACTGCTCTAATGTAGTCCGTGCGATATATTATTTCCATTGAGGTCGTTTTGTTATTATGCGGTGTCGCACGCGCGGATATATAGAAACCGGGTCTTGATCGTGCACCGAATTTGTCTAGATCCGGTTAAGAATAATTATTAGTCTTATTTTTAATTATTATACTTAATATAAAATTTTTAATACATGTAAATTTTAAATTAGTCACATATTTTGTTTGTTATTTTAGGTGTTAGACAAGAAAGAAGAAACGAAGTATATTGTAATTTAGAAACGTATTTGAAGGTGGATAGGTATTAAAATTACAATAAAAATTAAAAACATATCAAACTTGTATTTCCAATTATGATATATGTAATCAAATTAGTAATTAATTATACCTAAATGTTGAACACCAACATTCATTTATAACATTTTTACCGTAGTAAAGTAAAAGGTTAAAGGACTGAAATTCTATCACCGCAATACCTACTTCCTTTCTGTTTAGCCAAAGCCAAACAACTGACAGACCGTACAACAAATCGGTAAACCATAAACTTTTTTATTTATTGAAAACTAGCGACTCACCCTCGCTTCGCTCGGGTTCGCCCCTAAGTACGTTTTAACGAGGTAGACTATATATCTTTATATATATAATTCTTCTGTGAGTGTGTATGTCACTGAACTTCTCTCAAACGACTGGACCGATTTTGATGAATTTTTTGTGTGTGTTCAAGGGGATCTGGGAATGGTTTAGATTCACAATTTGAATAATAATTTTCATCAAAAAAATTATTAAAAAAAGTTTGAAATTTTCAAATTAAAGACGTGTAGACAGGACAACGTCTGTCGGGTCCAATAAAGTCCAATAAACAGACTATCTAATGCAAAAAGAATTTTCAAATCGGATTAGTAGTTCCTGCGATTAACGCGTTCAAGCAAACAAATTCTGCCTCTTTATATTATTTAGTAGGTATAGATATGTCAATTGCCAATTGTTCTATTATATGCCCAGTGTAGACTTGGTTTGGTTTTTGTGTAAAGTTATGTTTTAACTGTTTCTTATAGCACACTTGTAAAGTTGAGTCAAAATAAAGGAAGCCGAGAACGAACTAGTGCACATACATGTGACATCCATACTAATATTATAAATGTGAAAGTGTGTTTGTTTGTCTTTCTTTCACGTCGAAACAGAGTGACAGATTGGCGTGATTTTTTTATAGCGATAGTTTGAGGGCTGGAGAGTGACATAGGCTAGCTTTTTATCGCGGGAGGTTATCTCGTTCTCGCGGGAAAACACGTTATAATACAATCCAAAAAAAAATTATGATCAGAATTACTTGAAACTTGGTATTAATGCTCTTCGATAAAGTTAAATAAAACATGTTTTAGCATTTTTCGAAATTCATCCTATAAGAGTGTGAAATAGGGAATTAAAGTTTGCATGAAACTACCCTTTTAAAGATTTTTCGTAGTTTTAGCGCGAGTGAAGCCGCAGGTTCTGCTAGTTTATATAGTAAAAGCTGCTTAGGCGTGCTCTTCTTTATAAAAATGTGACTATTTTACACAAGTAGAATTTTATATATTTAGCTACCTACTAAAATGCTATACTTAGAATTAACAATTTAATAATAATTAGCATAAGGGAGTGATTTTCCTTCCCCACACGTTAAAATAAATGTTACTGATTTCGCACTAATAATATAAAATGTATTGTTCTGCTTAATGGAGCATGCGTCATACTGCAGCTGGTTTCTACATAAAACACAACCACTTGTGTAAATTCCATCCATGTATTAACTGATATTAAAATTTCTAGCAAAGATATTAAGGAGTGCTTATCTATACAATGTTTTAGGGAAGCAATATAATAATTATACATTAGACGATCTTTTTTCTTGTTTTTGGAATAAACGCAAGTTTTTTTTAAAAAAAAAACGTCACTAAATCTATGCTAATTTAAAAAGAAACATTACGAAGAACTTAGATAACGACGAAAATATATGCTGAACTCGTTAGACATGTATGTAATTGTGGCTTGTGTTTTCTGGGAATTTAAATTTACGTATTGTGACCTTTTAACGTTTACTAAAATCACTAACTGAACTGTGATATTATAATCATATAAAAATATTCTATACATATTCATAAGTGGTGGCATTGGAGTTTTACCATACCCTAGTAATGACGCTAGAAACATTATCGTATTTAACTAAGTACTAGTGACTGAATTTTTACTTTATTCTACGCCTATAGTTAAAATAATTACATTATATAGAAGGAATTATTTTAAATTAAAACTAAAGAAAAGGTCAATGGGAGTCACTTTTGCACCATATATGTATGTACAATGTACATATCTGCCTGAACAAAGTATGTAGTCCTGAGGTTCTGGACTCGAATCTTGAGTCGAGTCAATAATAGTTATACATACATTTCTGTCAAAAAATTGTCAGTAGCAGCTCAACGTTAAAAAGTTGGCGTATTTACACCCGTTGCCTCGGAAGGCAGAACAAGCTCGATTTCTTTCACAAAATTAGATAAGAGAAAATTAAGGAATAGGGAATATGCACGTTTTTTTATTTTTTTATGTAATAGCTTTCGTAGTTATATAATTGTAAAAAAATATTCAGCTCCAAAAAATTAAAATTTAGAATATAATATTGTTTTAAATACTCGTATACCGTTACCGGGTACTTTAAACGCTCGCCATTTCCCGCGCTTGGCGTGACGTCACAGAATATATACAGAGAAATAACGCCTCAATATTTTGTAAGCGACAAAATAGCTTATCGCTCTGTTATTATATACTCTGATGTCATATTCGGTTGACCAATGGCGTTCGTTTCAACTACTTTGAATTTCCCATCTACGAGTATATTTGCACTTTAATCATTATTTTCTTAATCAAAAAGAAAAATGTAATTTCTTTTGTAGAAATTAAAACATATTAAGTAATATAGGCTCAAGTAATTCAAAAACAATAAAGATTATAAAAAAATATATTTCACCTTTATTTAAATTACAAAGTAAAGTAGTGGTAACGCGCTCGCTTGGGAAACCGAGTGAAGCGAGTTCAAATCCCGGGTCTCGCACCTCTGATATTTTCATGTGCGAATCATTTCTAACATGATTACCACTTGTCTTAACGGTGAAGGAAAACATCGTGAGGAAACCTGCATGGCCGAGAGAACCTAGCAAGTTTTCAAAAAGACATGTGAAGTCCGCCAACCCGCATTTGGCCAGCGTGGTGGACTATGGCCTGATTCGCCTCGTACTGAAGGGAGGCGCCTGCCCAGCAGTGGGACGTTAAAAAGGGCTGAATACATACATACCTACATACATTTAAATCAAACGCATATTCCCTATTATAGATGCTTTAACAAATAAGATAATTTGTATAAGAACAAAAATGCTATAATATGTATAAGTAGGTCAGTGGACCAAGTTAGGATGAAAATAGAAAGCATCTGCATATGGATTTTGTTTCTAGTCGAATTGAAATAACCTTTGATATACAGGGAAGAGAAACTTGTAGATGGAACGCTTCCAAAATCCAATGTTTTATTACTTTAAGGAATTCGAAGTAAAACAAGAAAGTCAAAGTTTATTTTAGTATTTAAAGCTATGTTATTTATTGAGTAACTTCTATGTTATTTAAGGGTGGAATCGTGAAAGAAACGTTTAGAATAGAGTCATCTAAATGTGTATGTGAATATTATTGATATCACGTATTAGTAGAGATCTATAGTTTGAATAAACCATCGATTGATGTCTTTTGAATGTGATCCTTCACAGTAATACTAACTTGATATTAGCGTACCTATTTATCTATACAGATAAATAAAATTGAAGTGTCTGTTTGTAATGTCAAAATAATAGCTTTTTACTAAATGCATATGTATATATACACGGTACATGTACCAAAACAACATTTTTTACAATTTTTGTCTGTCTGTCTGTCTGTTTTTTCTGGCTAATCTCTGAAATGGCTGGATCGATTTTGACGGGACTTTCACTGGCAGATAGTTGATGTAATAAGGAGTAACTTAGGCTACTTTTATTTTAGAAAAAAATAGGGTCCCACGAAAAGAAATTAAAACCAATGAAAAAATTAATATCCGATTCAAATAGGGAAGTTGTATACATACACTAAGGACGAATCCGAGCGAAGCGAGGGTGAGTTGCTAGTTATTACTATAATCATGGGTTCTTGCCAGAAAAGAGACGAATTAGTTAAAAAAAGTCAATTGATCTAATATGTTCTAGTAGGTTTACTATTATTTAAATATGATTTAATTAAAACAGTATTCATTGAATAGGATTTTTTTATAATCCCATAATAATCCACACTAATATTATAAATGCGGAAGTTTGGATGGATGTTTGTTACTCAATCACGCCAGAACGGCTGAACGGATCGCGATGAAATTTGGCACAGAGATAGTTACAGTCTGGAATATCACAGAAGTTACTTTTTATTCCGAAAAATGTACGGTTCCCGTGGGACAGATTCGTTTATTTTTCACTAGGGACGAGCACAAGCGAAGCGAGGGTGAGGCGCTAGTATCTCATAAACTGAATTGAATGCAATTTTTATTAAAAAAAAACAATGTGCATGTAGACGCCATGTTTAATATCTAATTATTGTCTAAATTTTTTTTTCTTATTACAAAACATAGGAAAATCTCTATATTAACCCTACTAGAAGTAATTTTAGACCAACAGTCGCGGGGTTTCCGTGTTAATTTACCTTATCCGACTACAGAAGCCAGTAGCTACTAATAGGTTACCAACTTCAATATTCACATATGTTGTGTAATACAACCTACATAAGTACGTTACACATTTTCTACTTTAGTAAAAAAGGAAAAAAAGAAAATTTTCAAGATTATATTTCAGTTTCGAAATATTTAAATTCTAGAAATTGTAATGGAATGAAATTTAAGATATTTGTTGATGATCTAAGAGACTTAGACAAAGTTAATTTTCAAGTTAAATAACTACAGGCACAGCGATTGAAAACAATAATAAAATGGTTTATAAGAAACAATAATTTATTAGTTATCTAAATTTTGATTAATAGGGTACGTATTTGAAGAGTAATAGATTATTTATTAAAATAATAGAAGAATATAGTGGCAATACTTAAACTTGTGTTATTTAAACCTAAATAGGTAATAGGTAGTAAAAGAAATTCAGTTGAATATGACACATTGTAAAATTGTTCTTCTGCTATTATTGTCTGCCCCGTCACAAATACGGCTATTAGAGGTATACATACAGTTCCTCATATGGAGTAATGGTTGGTAATATTTGCACATCGCTAATTGTTGACGGACTAAAGCGATAATTGCTCCTAACTGCCTCCCGTTGCTAATCACTTCGCTTCATTATATCTTCGACCGCTGCAAAGGTTGCAAGAATATGAAATGATTTTATATAGCACTCATACATATAAGTTATATTAGTAACTGTTTGTTATTCTACGCTCATGCGCTAACAAAAATTACATATTTCGTATATTTTCGTATATGAGCGATGAAACGTGCTTTTTGAAAATATTCAACAAAATCTAATTGTTTTTCCAAGGAGCGTAAATACAGATGCAAAAAATCTAAATACCATTTTTTATCCCGAGATCTATCTTACATTACTTTATTACCTAGCTGTGAAGATTTCTCTAAAATCAGATTACCTATTTCAAATATAAGTTGCAAGAAATATATATATATATATATATATATATATATATATATAATAATATAAGAAATATGAGTATATAGATAAACCAAGATTTAATTATTAAGGATCTGCACGTGTGCTGGCCAACCAAGGATCAATTAAATTACTTAATTTCTTTATTCATTATTAAATAAATAATAATTCATTATTATTATATAAATAAATTATTATTTATTTAACAATTTATTAATAAACAATAATTTTAACACCTCCAGGTAAATTTCAAAGAAATTTAATTTCTAAGAAATCTAAAAAATTAATGAAGCAAAAAATTAATGAAGCAAATGTAGAATTGTACAAAAAGGGAATATATATTTGAACTAGCAGCTTACCCTCGCTCCGCTCGGGTTCGTCCCTACTTACGACGTTTTGACGTTTAGTATAGATTTCTCAGAAATGAGATATTTTCCTGCAATAAAAAGTATCCTATATGTTGACCTCGATAACCAGCTATCATCATGCCAAATTTCATCAAAATCCGTCCAGTGGTTTTTCCGTGATGCAGTAACAGACAGACAGACCGACAAAAATTCTAAAAACTGTAGATTCGGCCTCTGTATCGATAATAATATCTATTTCAATGAGATTTTCCAAAAAATATTTCATGTATAGATTCGGCTCAGTTAGAATTTTATTATATGTATAGACAAAAATATATTGATATTTACGTAAATAAACTTTGTAAAAATTTATTAATTTAGATAAAGTTAGGATTTTTTATATTGAGACGAAAAAAAAACATTCTTTAAGATATAAATAAGATCACTTGGAAAATAAATAATATAATGGCATTATTGAATAAATTAGAATTGAATAACTTTTTATTTATAAAAAGTCTGAAGTCGACTCACGCTGTTATAAGAACATTTTCCGGTATTGTACCACATGATTGATTCATTCCAATACAATTCAACTTTAGAAGGAATTGTTTGTTTAGGTTTATTATACTTTACTTTTATATTTAATAGGTTATTCGTGACTGGTACATAAAACAAATTTTGTGATTGTTTATAAATCTGATCGGTCTCAGATTTAAATAGCACTGTGATTTGAACAGTGGTCGTTTGTTATGAAGTATTTATCTTTGTCGTTTTTTAAATTAGCAATTCATAAATAAATTAATACTTGATTTGAAGTTTGTTGTTCTTTGGGACCCTATTTTCTTATCAGGATAAAAAGTAGCATAAGTCTTTAAGCCTAAATCCTCTGGGAAATATGATAACCAATCACACTATCCATTGCATATTTTGGCTTAGGTACGTACTGATAGCTTTATTATAAAGTGTTTGGCTTTCCTTGAACAGCTTGTCCATTTCCGTTTGACACGATAGGTATCTACTTAGAAGGAAATATTAATAATGTATTTTATTTCACAAATATTACTCACTGAATTATAACACGGAAATATTGTGTACAACTTTATCGATCCTACAAGTACTATAACTGACATTACAATATATTTTGATATTTACTTTGACCATGGCAGATTTTTTATGCGGAGATATACGAATCACAGGGTCGAGATTTATGCCTATAGGTATATGTGTATGTCACTTTACTCCTGGACGAAGTCTGGGTGGTTCGCTAGTATATAATGATAATAAAATTCTTACTGAGCCGAATCTGTACATTAATATTTTTTGGAAAATCTTATTGAAATAGACATTATTATCGATACAGAGGCCGAATCTATAGATTTTAGAATTTTTGTCTGTCTGTCTTTTTGTCTGTCTGTCTGTCTGTTACCGCATCACGGAAAAATCGCTGGAGGGATTTTAGTGAAATTTGGTATGATGATAGCTGGTTATCCGGGTCAACATGTAGGATACTTTTTACTGAGGGCAAATATCTCATCTCTGAGAAGTCGATACTAAACGTTAAAACTCAAGTAGGGACGAACCCGAGCGAAGCGAGGGTGAGTCGCTAGTATATAATATAAACGTCCACTATAACATCACAATAGCTACCTACTTATTCTTTTTATTTCCCATTTGCCTGGGTCGTCTTCAATCTGAATCAATTAGGAAGTCAATTGCGCATATGCGTACCATACACGGGTAAATTTTATATGGTTCTGTATAAGTAAATCCTAGATGTTCTATTATTTTTCTCCCTTTCCTTGAAAAAAAATTGCAAAAATATTTACTTTAAAGTTTAAATATAATAAACCTATAACGATATGATAACACTTTATTAATACTTAATTAATAACATTATACATAGCTCAATATGAAACAATTCACCATATTTTTTGTCTTACACGATGTACTAAAAAGATGCAGTACCGTGTCATTGGAAGTAGAACGAAAATATATTGCCTTTTGGGCTGACTTCTTGTTAATTGAGTAAAAAAAATACATGTATGTACCTATGAATGTGCTAGATAAAAGTTATTCTTAATTACATACATATTATATTTTACTTTTTTTATATGTATAGATATATAATATAGATAGATATTCAATATAGAATATCTATATCTGTCGAAACTTACATACCTATAATAAATTTCTAATTGAATCGAATTTGTACATTAAATATTTTTTGGAAAATCTTATTAAAATAGTCATTATAATCGATACAGAGGCCGAATTTTTAGAATTTTTGTCTGTCTGTTTGTCTGTGACCGCATCACGAGAAGACCACTGGACAGATTTTGATGGTACTGCGGGAAAATATCTCATCTCTGAGAAATCTACACTAAACGTTAAAACGTAAGTAGGGACGAACCTGAGCGGAGCGAGGGAGAATCGCTAGTTATAATATAAATTCAGTCCTCGTATGTCAGCCAATCTCACTGATTGTGAGAGTATCCAGGGGTAGCTACGCTGCTCGACCTAAAGCTGGAACTCGAAACCTCAAGATGTGAAGCCGTACATGCTAAACATTATACATATTATATATTATATTCATAAACAGTTAGATTCCAATTCCCAATATTGTTTGCTCATTTGGGGTTGCACGGAATTCTAAGAAGATTTTTATTACTGTAGTAAATTAATAATATAGGTGGACAAGCGACGACCAGACGCTACATCAAATGTACTAAATCGGCTTCGAAGGCCTCTCGTAGTATACAGAAACTAATAAACGCTATACGTATCAATTTGATTTAATGCGAGTCGATATTGGTAACACGTTCCAGCATACGGTTGCCAATTGTTTTGCCGCAATGACCTTTAAAATTTGTTCTGTTTTTAGAGTAAAGTTATGAAGTAATTGCATTTTGACGTAGACTTTGGATTGGCGACGCTCCAATTTAATTTTTTTTTACTGCATTCAAAATTCTAAAGTTATATTTTTACATTCTTATCTTATATATAATAACAGTTTTACAATAATACCTTGTGTATTCTAATAAAAAATATTTTAATTTATATTTATATGAATACTAGCGGCTCACCTTTGCTTCCCTCGGGTTCGTCGCTAATCCGGCACTCTGTTTCGATGTGAAAGAAGGACAAACAAACAAACACACTTTCACATTTGTTATGTTAGTATGGATATGCTGCATGTCACTAATATGATAGGGTCAATATAATGTAAATGTAACGGAAACAAATAGCAGGATGCATCTGCAATAGCTGCCAGGCGGGTGTCTATCCATGTTCACTTAGAAAACTAGTTATAAGTTCTGACAGCCGAAGGCCGATGCAGTATCTTACCTCAATTATTTGCTTTATGCTATAAATCTAAAAAAGTTTTTAGTACTTAATGCAATGTTCACAATAAAATACACAGGAATGATTCGGCGCTATGGTTTGTATTGGGTTTTTTACACGCATAGCCTACCTTGGTCGAGGACACGCCGTTTACTTCCTGCTGTTTGATACGACAGTTGTCTAATTAATTATAGACCCCCCTATGTCTAAGTTATTTAACTAACTCGTTATGGCTACGTAAAATTCTTGTACCTACTATATTTTAGCTAGGAAATTTTGATGATTTTTATACGTTTTTCATTTATTACTATTAAAAAGGTGTGAAAAATAAAAATTTCCAATCATAATTTGCATTTGAAAATATATGTATATGCAAGTAGAATCCATTTTGGAGAGTTCTTTATTTATTTCGTTCGGATATATTTTTTCTTAGAAAGTCTAATAAGTATGTGGGAGTGGGAGTAAGTCGATCACGTCAAAACCAATGACGTAATTTCTCTCTACATAAATTAATTCCTTAATTTATACAATGTGTTCTTGTCTTTATCACGGCAAAAATTGTTTACGATTAAAATTTTGCTCCGCCAAAACGTATTATTAACACCATACAGATATGTTTTTGATATTATATTTTTATATAGCGACTTACCCTCGCTTCGTTCGGGTTCATCCCCATTTTCACCCCCTTAACAGATGATTTCCGGGGTAAAAACTATCCTATGTCCTTCCCCGGATCTCAAACTATGTTCTTTCCAAATTTCATTGAAATCGGTTTAGTAGTTTCGGAGCCTATTCAGTACAAACAAACAAACAATCAAATCTTTCCTCTTTATAATATTAGTATAGATTGCTCTATTTAAAAAAAATGTTACGATATATATGTATATATGTTAGAATGTGTTGTTTACTTAATAAATTAGATACGACTATAATTGTATTATTCTTATGTTTATCTTTTTTTCTCATTGGATTTTAACGTTTTTGCGCAACAAAAGTAGTAGTAAAGAAACTATTTTACGTAGTAAATTACAATAAAATTAAATATAACGCTGTGAGTCATTCGAGAATGGCCTTTGGACATGGCTTCCCCACGAGCAAAGAGTTCAGCTACGTATTTACTTGCGTTTCTTTGCGAAAACACGTAACTAACTTCACTTAATAACTTTCTCTTTAAATGCATTGTATACAAATCTTTTTTTATTCTCCCAACATTTATCCCAATTTCAAAGCTCAGAGTTTTTTGGGCTAATGGCTTTATTATAATTTAATTAGTAAACTTTTTATAAGACATTATGAATTTATATTTATAACTGTATTTTATTATAAAAACACAAAGATTATATCCAGTATTTGGAATAAATGGAGACAAGTTTATATTGTAATTTTATGATTGCTTTATTTATTTATTTTTTTATTATTTATTTATGTACGATAAAGTATATCTTATACAAAATAAAATAACAAAATGTTGACAAAGGATAACTTATCTCTTTAACAAATTTCTTTCAGAAACCCTTCAGAAGTGAGAAAATAAGTTAATTTAGTGCGGTGTAGGTATAGTACAGCATTAAATGGAATTGACTTAAACTAAATATTATATATATTTATACACACATACATTTATTTAAAAAAATTACGCATATATTTAAAAAAATTACATATTGTATGTGTAAAAATTGAAAATATAGATATACGTTATATAAAAGTGTACATTTACTGCATCTACTAATACGTATTGCACTCAATTCCATACAGCTCAATAGCTGATACTGACATCTCGTTCCGTGCAGGAGTTTCACCACATACGCCTTAGAAAGCGAATAATAACGGTAGTGTAATGACGCGTTTATTGAGCCACATACAAAATCATAAAAAATACCATTAGGCCTTATAAATTTTAAAATTATCATAGTTTAGTATGTGAGTTGATAAAATGAATAGAATAAAGGATCTGTTCGTAGTAGTTTCGAACTCAACATATTGAAATAATCCGCATTATAATCTTTAAAATATAGAATTTAATGTTTGTCTTTCTGTAAATTATAACAATTATTATATTAAAACCTAATATAAAAACTCCATTCTTCCTATAAATAAACGAATTTTATTATAATTTATAATTTACCTATACGTAAATTAATATGAAGCTATTTATAACTGGTTTATGATATTAGCAGAAAATATGTTAATAAAAACTCTACAGTTTTCCTTATAGCAATGCTTTACATATTGTTGTACAGTTTAAAATATTATAATTGAATTATACGAGTGGGTTTCTTATTATATAGATAAGTACTTATTATTACGTCAATATCTCATCAAGAAAAATAATCTGTAAATCAGACTGTTTAGATCTAAAAATAAAGCGTATTAGCCTTTATAACCTGCTAATAATATTATTGATACAATGTTTTATGCTTGCCCCGTTGTTTGACTTTCGTTGAGTGTTATTAATGAGCACTAGGTATAATACAGATAAATATTTTTTATTAACCGTTTGCTTTAAACATAAGTTTCTTTTTAATTATAACGTCGCCATTTAAAATATATTATGATATATCTTAATTTATTTTGATAGGGTTAACATTGCTTCGTTCGGGAGCGTCCCCTAGATAAGGTTTATGAAATAAAAACAGGTACTGTAAGCTTAGGTACCTTAGAAGATAGACACATGCTATTGCGGACTTTTCTGTAGGCCCTTGCTACCTACAATTTTCGAGTACATGTTTTTTTATGTATTTATAAGCGTCCAACCAGCGTTAGTCATGACTCATGTAATCATACAAAAACAGTTTTTTTTGACAAAATACCGTCTAGGCTCAGTCATTTTGTACTAAATTTTTACAATTAATATACATAAACCTTCCTCGTTTATAACTCTGTTTATTAGTGAAAGTCGTATCAATATCAAAAATTAAGCGGAGACAGAACAGACAGACGCAGAAAGCTACTTTGTTTTTAACTAAGCATGTATGTATAGCTATCTCAAAATAGTTTTGTGTATTCAACCCTTTCTAACGTCCCACTGCTGGGCATTGACCTCCCTTCAATACGATCATGATCAGGCCATAGTCCACCACGTTGGCCAAGTGCGGGTTGGCGGACTTCACAAGTCTTTCGAAAACTTGCTAGGTTTACTCAGACATGCAGGTTTCCTCACGATCCTTCGCCGTAAGGCAAGTGGTAATCATGTCAGAAATAAATGATTCGCACATGAAAATATCGGAAGTGCGAGACCCGGGATTTGAACCCGCTTCACTCAGTTTCCCAAGCGAACGCGTTACTACTGGGCTACCATTGCCTTTGACTGTTTTACTTATCAACATTAATGACACGATTACCAAGCACTATACTTCAAGCTTGATAAAATTCTAATAAATCTAATATCAGTAAATAAATCAAGATTTATTCAGTCATCCATTTATTGTATATGCTTAAAATTACAAGTGCAATAAAAGATAATCAAAAGATAATTAAATGTATATTGATGACTTGTACATTATACATATAATTTTTTGTTTTAAATATTCAGTCAATAGGAATAACACATTCTTTAACAAGGTCCTATATTTTTTTCAAGGAAAAATACCAAATCATGGCAATGGTACATATTTTGTATAGTCTGTTCAAAGTAGTATCTAGATAGGTTCGTAATTTACGATTAACCTTATCGGTACATTTAGTTTACGTCGCTAATTCTTATGTATATGTCACATTCAAATTATTTCTAATCTGAATAATAAAAGTTCGTATTTCTTATAAAATATACAAAAATATACCTATTGTATATAATTTGTTAAATGGAGCGATCATACATAATATAGAGTTCTAAAACGGTCAGGTTCATATAGACACGCTATCGTGGGAGTGCAACATATCAAACTAAAGTGGAACAAAGTCAATTTTGTGATTTGAGTCAGAAGCAATTCAATGAATCCTTCTTGTGTATATTTAGTAACACAGTTTTACATTAAATATATTTTTTTTTAAAGTTACCTAAAATCTGCTGAATAAAATTGAAACTTATTATTTTCAATTTTATTCAGCAGACATATTACATTTTGCGATTTTAAAATTAAATCCCCAACGCTGTGTTTTGTCATTGCCAGAGTTGAATAAAATACTTTACAGCCGGAGTTAAATAAATACATTGTACGCCAACGGTCTAGTAACTAGAGGCTCTGGTATAGCAACTACATAGATTAGTGTGCTAAGTGCTAATTAACTTATGCCAGCCACACAGATTCGATAAACAATAAGCATCGATTTCAGTTATTAAATTGTCAATACTCGTAAGTGAATTAACTAAAAAATCTGCGTAAATAGCTTCCACGGAGGGTAAATAGTAATTTAAAATCCATTAATTCATATCGACGGTTGAAACCCGCCCCCTGACACGTTTGCACTTCATGCCTTGGTCGTTGAATAAAAAGATGAATAATTAAACATTGGTCGCCTTCGTAATTTCTATACACTTTCAATATCGGCTAAAAAGTAAGTAATTAAACTTAGTTTATTTTTTATTTAGATAAATATTTTAATATGTATGTAATATTGATATCACAATTTGAGCCAATTTACTCTTCTATCAGTCGTCAATACGTTTACAAATTGTTAAAAAAAAAAGCAATACAGTGATTTTAAAATAACCACTACATTTTGAGCGCATATTATAGCTATTTTCAGGATAAGATTAGATAAAAAAAAGTTTGCTAATTTCCGCAATGATTGAACCGAACTCTGTAGGTTATCTGACAAGCCGTCGTAATCGCTGGCAGAGCTAGTTATTAATTTTAGTAAACTTTGTATTTGCGAGATAAGTATTATACAGGTGGAACAAATGGACGGGACATGGAAGAAAAATACATTAAATATTGAAAATATCAAATTGTAATCAAAGGAAACATTCTGTTATTTTAAAAAATAATAATAACTGAATTCAAATATTTTTAACAAAGTTGGTCTCAACCGGTAATCGGACCAAAACAAAATTAAAAAAATACGCTGTCGATATAATATTATGTATTATCAAACTAATCGATAGTGCCTATGGTAAGGATAAAATCTCTCAAACAAACATTGTATCTCATAGATGTTATAGTTATGTCTCCGTCTCCTCAGTACTATTTCCCTTCATCAATTTATTTCGTCGTTTTACTTCGTTTTTAATGTAGTCGGTTTTTTTTAGATGTAGATTTCGAATCTAAAAAGCGCTTACATGGATATTAAATTGGAGTTACTTATGACGTTTTTAACTTTAAGGAAATATCTCCAAATAAACATATAATATAGATAAGGTATATAAAATTATTCGGCTTATTAACATTTTATTGTCGCCAACTTGTACGCCAAATTTAAAACGGCCTAGCCGCCTAGGTCATGTCGATTCCGCTCGAATGAAATATGAGGAAGGAATACTGCATGCAAACAGAGCGAGGTCGTTAGGAATTACGGTAATGGTAAAAGTGCAAATTATTATTTTAGAAATTTTACAATCAAACTAATCAAGATCATTAATATTTAATCTTAATAAAGGGGTATATTTACAATAGTGTGTAATATTATGCTCAAACAATATTTGTATTGAAAAAGTAAGATGATTTTTTTAAAGGAAAAAATTATAGTATACAAATATAATAAGTATACAATACCGTTTGATCCATTAATAATAATAGATTCGGCTAATATACGATACGATTAAATATACATTATAATACGTTTTATAACATAAAACAATATTACCTATGTTACAGATTTCTTTTATGTTTGATCTAACGATGTGTTTTTATTTCAAAAAAAAATATCATTACAAATGTAACCTCGGCTTACTTTCTAAGGATGTTTAGACGTACATATAAACATAATTATGTCCTAGAACTTTATTGGGTCAAGGACCGAATGAATTGACTGCGCATAACGTATACTAAATGTCCACTTGATAGTGGTTTAATTTGATGAAAGATAACCATTTAAAACTTTGTAAACTAAGATTGCTTTAAAGATTAATAAAATGAAATACATTTGACAAAGTTTTCAATGCCATAGTTGTATTTCAACTTATGTATAATACGAATATTATAAATAATTAAAGTAGTGGTGAGCAGATGTTGTAGTAATAAATTCAAATATAATTTGTAACAAATGCGAGTCGGACTTGCGTAAGCAGGATTCTGCAAAATAACATGAATTTAAAAATTCCGTATATTTTTGTTCAACGATAAAGAGACATAGTGGATTCGATTATTTATGACTTTAAAACAATTAATATTTAAAAATTAAATTACATTTTTTTTTAGATTTATCCAGTGCCGTATTCCACCTTAGCGCCTCTGGGCATAGTAAAAATACCGCACTATTATCGAAATTTTGCGTAAAATGGGTAAAGTTTCGATAAAGTTTAAAAAAAATATGATTAATTTTTTGAAAAATGCAAAATAAACTGGTATTTTTTTTTATTAATGTTTCCTTTTTTGGAAAATAAAGAACCCGCGTTTTCGATAACGCGAAGAGATTTCTTTTCCTACACTCCGAATTTTGCCGTCCCTAAAAATTTGTCGCCCTGGACACTAGCCTTGAGTGCCCCTAGTGTAAATCCAGAAATCCAGCGCTGGATTTGTCATAAAGTAAAAGCCATCATTAATTTGAGATACATACAAGTGTGTGACAAATTTTTCCCTAAAAGGCTAAGGCTCTAGAAACAGAGTTTAAATCCAGATTTTCATCCTTTTTGAAATGGGTTAGAGAAAGCTGTTTACATTTATTCATTGCAGTATTTCTTGAATCTCTTAACATCAGCATGTAAACAACGGATAACGTAATAATTAATTTAGAATTTGTTTGTTTTATTCTGCCATTTCGAGAAAATTTCAAATCATTTAGATATTTAGTTATATTCGCATTCAATAAATAATATCAATATTATAAAAAAATTACCATCTTGACGCAATTTATTTTGCTTTGCGTATGTTTTGTTACTGTGTTGTTGATGTTTCATCTCGATCAGAAACAGATATCGTGTGATATGCATGGTTAAAACAAACACTATAAATATTAATACCTTAATATTCAGGGTAATTACAAAGTAGTGGGCAGTGCTAGTAACGCACAAACCCTTCTACGAATAGTGATAGTCTCCTAATATGGTTGTTAAACTCATCAATACATAACACTTGTATTAATGAAATGTATGTGAATTTGATTGTTATATGTATATATTAAAACTTAAGATAACTACTTAACTCATCGCTATTTAATAGTTAGCTTTTTTACAGTGTCTATTTTTCGTAACTGATTTAGAATTAAGAATGCAAGTGTTGTATTGTTGGTACATATTACATGTTAAAACAGATGACAATACAAACTCATTACTATGCAAATATTCACGCTCAGTCACTGTCAAAACTGGCTATAGGTACATTATTTTTACCAATTTTATTTTATTAGATAAACAGCTTCAAATGTCGACATCCAAATTTTCCATACGTAATGAAAGTAGAAGCTTTTGTTGGAACGATAAAAATGTTATTGTACAATAGTTAATGGCCTGCAATTAATGGTTTACGCGCTTTGTACAGTTTTGTTTGAAATGTGTATAATTTGTGTTCTACAAACTATACATATTTAAATGGTAACATTAATAGTGGCATTGCTGGTGAGTAATTTTATAAATGCCTACCTGTAATATAAACTAAATAAAATTATTTTAGTGATCAACAGGTCTGTCGGAATCCCGGAGATACATTCTCTGGTATCTAATTAGAAATTAGAAGTCATATCTTGATTGTTAATAAATTGATTTAGATTTTAGATACTAAACATAATGCAAGCGAATGAATATATATAATATAAGAATACATAGAAAAGAATAGTAAGTGAAGTAGATTAAAAATAAAATGACAATAAATTAATACTTTCTTAGATTTACGCGAATATTTGACATTTTAAATGAAACGTCGGGAATCAAAATTCAAAATAAATCCGCGAAATAATCTGAAAAGATAGTTTTATTTAAAACTAGCATTGCCCGCGGCTTCGCCTGCATTAAGATGACCAAAAAACAAATTCTTAGGTTTTACATATTAGTATACTCTTACATTGTAGTTTTTGTATTTTTTCTCAAAATGAGATATTTTCCCGCGGTAAAAAGTATCCTATATGTTTACCAGGATAACCAGCTACCACCATACCAAATTTCAGCAAAATCTCTCCAGTGGTTTTTCTGTGATGCGGTAACAGACAGACAAACAGACAAAAATTCTAAAAACGATAGATTCGGGCACTGTATCGATAATAATGTCTATTTCAATAAGACTTTCCAAAAAATATTTAATGTACAGATTCGGCTTAGTTACAATTTTATTATATGTATAGATGACAATAAATTGTCAACGTTATTATACATTTTATTTATAAAAATACTATCAACATTATCATTTCTACTAAGCAAAAGTACAATACTGTACACATTAATACACCAGATAAAAAAAAACTTTGTTTAATACAATCTCGTCATATAAAACTAATAAGCTTATAAAATGTTCAATCATAAATCATAATACGAGATGATTAGTCCATAAATTATGTTTATATTTCAAGAGTGTTGTCCAAAGGATCTGGCGTTAAGGTCGATAGTGAATGTGGTGGCCTTCACATTGCACGCGCTGACCAAGATCCGCTGATGTAACGCGCCCAGCGGCATACAAACCGAAGAACGAATGAATTAGTCGTGACGCCTAAATACCGCACCTCAAGAGAAAGTTTGTTTCCTGGCAATTTGGTCTTATGTTGCGAATTCTTTGCTCAAAGAGATTTTAGTTATATTTTTTATAATATTATATATTACGTACTATTTTAAAATATTTGAAATAAATATAATATGATGATTTAGTCACGGAGTAGATAATCTATTTTCTTTTTATCGAGTATACGAATATATCTCATACTTTTTAACAAGCTAATATTTATAAATGAATTAAGTATAAATAACCAATGACCAAGAATAATGTCAAGAAGTCAGCAATGCAATGACATTGATTACAAGTCATGGACTATTATAATAGGCGACCACACATTCATCGTGATCACGCCAGATGATGAATGATGTGTGTCCTCACAATGTGTCTGTGTACATTATTTTATTAAGGGCACAGACAGATTCTTTTCCGTAATTAAAATATATAGACAAAAAAATCTTCCAGGTGGAATTAAGAGATAAATAATTTTAAGTTTTAGTTTCATGTATTTCCGTCAACCGTATGCTTAACGTAAAAAACTAAAAAGCTAGAATAATAACAAGCTATAATTGTTATAGCTTGTTTGAAATTATAACATTCAAATAAATATTCAAAACAAAAGTCATATTTTGTTATTTTTTGATGGTAGTAATGATTACTAAATTAAAGCAATACTGAAATTTAGTATTAGTATATTTAATTATGCAGTGTTTGTCAACAAAATTGTAGGTATATAAAATACGAAAACTTCTAGCAATATTGGTATTTTTAGAATTAATATATGTACTTGTTGATGTTGTTTGTCTGGCAGTTGGAAAAATTCCCGTCCTCTCAATAAATGTTCTAAGAAGAGGCGTCGAATGAAATTCACTGGAATATACTTTTTTAATTAAAAAAAAAGTAGAAATTTACAAAATTTAAACCGTCATTAGAGGAAGCTTCAACGGAAAGAAGCTTTTAAATGTTTTAGGAGCCTATTATGAAAACGCATACATTCATTGTCCATAAAAATTGCGGACCCTGATATTAGGAATAAGTAGGTACCTACTTTATAGCCTGAACAACAACATAATACATATAACATATTACAACGACACCAAAAATTTACGTATAGACATTTTTTCCAACCTTATTAGTATAAAAATATAAACTTAGTTTTGTGTTTTTATTGTTAGGCTATGCAACTCATTTAAATTATGTTAACTCTAAAAAGCTTTTTGACTGTTTAGATCCTTTTAGCAACAAGGTTTTATGATATTTTGAACACAAAAAATCATTAAGTTAAATGATGGAAATCTATAAATATCGCATAAACCTTGGCTCCCACACACTATTTGTTTCTTAATACATATATTACGAACCAGTAAAATAACGCGCAAATTACCCATAACAAGATAAATCTATATCTGATATGTATTATGTAGCTTTTTGTTGTTTCTTTCTTAAACCTGTTTAAATATCCAAATATTTCAGTACATACTGTGATTCTAAGAAAATCTTTGACTTTAGAATTTAGATCATAAATGCCATCGATGTGAGACAATGTTCTAATAAAGTAGCAAAAACAGACGCCTTACGTCAGTCAGTATTTGTAATTTAAAATTTTACATGGAAAAATTCGCCGTATTTGTGTTTGTGCTCGAAGATATTCCATATATAATTATTAAATGACATTTATTTCGTGATATTAAATGCATACATGGCCTGATTCCCCTCGTACTAAAGGGAGGCCCGTGCCCAGCTGTGGGACATTAAAAAGGGCTGAATACGAAATGCATACATCTTTTACACATTATCATGTTATATTATTAAATCTCTACAAAATATTCTTTAAAAGAGCGTTTTAACAACGATCTTTCGATTAACTAGTTGGAAGTTTTGCTACTCTGCATATCTTTAACATTCCTCTTCATCATTTTGCCATAATTTTAGCCCACACTAATATTATAAATGTGAAAGTTTTTGAGGATGGTTGGATGGATGTTTGTTTCTCTTTCACGCCAGAACGTCTGATTGGATCAGGACTAAATTTGGCACAGATATAGATTATAGTCTGGAGTAGCACATAACCTATGTACTTTTTATCCCGGAAAAATGTACGGTTCCCTTGGGATAGATTTGTTTTTATTAGAACGAACTCGAGGCGAAGCGAAGGTGAGTCGCTTGTAACTAATAAATATTTAATATAATATGTTAAGCCTTTTAATAAATGTGCTTCTCTTAATAAGCTCTCACAAAACAACAGCAGGTGTATTAGAAATGAAAGTAATCCAAGTAAGACAATATATAAACATTTCCCACGTGGCTGTAAACAAATATAATTGGTTTGCACTTTCCATTATACCTTATTGTTAGATCAATATAAAAAATATTAATGAATCGATCGCTTACTATAAATATTAATGATATATGCTCTCAAGGCGCATTTTCCCTATACTACGAGATAAGCAGATAACGTAAACCCCATAATGATGTTTTCTTGTTTTTCAATTCTTGAATTCTTAAGGATAGAAGGAAGGAAGAAGGGATAGAGAAATCTATGTGTATTATTATGTAAGTATGTATTTTCGTTTAAACAAAGAATTTATGTGGTTTATTGTGGCAATTGAAAAGACGTCTACATTTGCCAATATTTTCAACGCTTTTTACAAACGTTTGACAATAAAAAGTTTAAATTAAAATAGAAGATAACACACAATATGCATAAGTCCTTTACGTTAATTTTGGTCACGAGACAACATTATTACTAGCTGTTACTACGGTTGTACCCGCGTGTACGATCTATGTACTTATCTATTATTATACAGCACACCACGCCTTTTTTTTTAATGATTAATACCAAGGCCAAACTTCACGAGTAGCTTCGTTTGGTCGAGACACCCAACTCCTCTCTCTACGAAAATTTGATAGTACCTAGTAGATACAATTGTGGCTTTATAAGAAACATGTCAAATATAAAGTGAAAAAAAAAATTGAAATTGCAAAACACAGCTGACAGCACTGTTCAGAACAAAATGTGACGTAAAAAGTCATGTCAACATATTTGTAGTATTTAAATTTCAGATAATGACATTTACATAGTGTTTTAATGTGAAAAATAGTTTTTGTTAGAGTATTTTTAATACATTTTAGCTTTCTTAACAATATAATAACAATTTCACCTAAACAATGCCACAGACAGGTCTGTGACTCATTCATAGGGCACAAAAATGCCGACGAATCAACAACTGCTTTTTTTCTCAATTTCAAATATCTATTTAAAAAAAGTGACATATATTAATGATTTAAAAAGAAATAGGTACGTGCATATATCCTAATTGTTGATTTAACTTTATTATTGTACTAGCAGAACCCGCGGCTTCGCTGTCGCTAAAACTACAAAATTTCTAAAAAGGTAGTACTCTTATAGAATGAATTTCGGAAAATGCTAAAACACGTATTTATTTAATTTTATAGAAGAGCATTAATACCAAGTTTGAAGTAAATCGGATCGTAAATATTTTTTTTAAGATTGTATTATAAAGTGTTTTTCTGGGAATTAGATGATCTTCCGCGGTAAAGATTAGCCTATGTCACTCTCCAGCCTTCCAACTATCTCCACACAAAAAATTACACCAATCCCCCGCTTCGTTTCGAAGTGTAAGAAGGACAAACAAACACACTTTCACGTTTATAATATTAGTAAGTATAGATTATCTATCTTAAGCTGAACTGCTTAATACTGCAAAAATCAATTCATACAGTAAATGCATTGTCGTGTTTAATAAAAAAATATTATATAGACCATTATAATTATAATTTTAATGGGTGTCCGTGAAATTGCTATAGGTATATTACGCAAAGCAAAGTATTGCAAACAGTAATCAGAATCATATCTATATATTTTATTCAATTAACAACATATGAATTTAACATAGGTATTTTTCGTATAAAATTCGATACAGTATGGTTTTTTTTTTAATTTATGATACTGGGATTTAACCGATGATATCGCAAGATGAGGCTTGTATCATTTTCTTATCGTACAAACGTACCTACTACATAGATAATATATACATTGAAAGGCGATAAGTAGTTATGATTCATTTTATTTAAAAAAAAATGAATGATTTAACAAAATAAAACGGTGATTGATATGTACCTAACCGTTACGTGATAAAACAATGCTCTCGCCGTTTAGTGACGTTACTTATCTCGTTACGATAACCTACTTCTGATTTATCACGAACATAAAATCAATAAAGATAACTTTTTAATTCCTCGCTTTAATTATATGATATAACTAGCTGACCCGACAGACGTTGTCCTGTCTACACGTCTTTAATTTGAAAATTTCAAACTTTTTTTAATAAGCTAAAACATTCTGGACCATTTTGATGAAAATTATTATTCAAATTGTGAATCTAAACCATTCCCAGATCCCCTTGAACACACACAAAAAATTCATCAAAATCGGAGTCAGTCAGTCGTTTGAGAGAAGTTCAGTGACATACACTATACACTCACAGAAGAATTATATATATAAAGATATATTGCAAAATAATATACAATGAATATGAGTTACTTATTGATAATGAATTTTTAATTAATTAACTCAAAAGATTTATTATGACAAATTTTAGATAAAGAACATGTAATCGCATTTTGTGAGTTTTTTTATTTAATATCTCCAAAAATGAATTAATTGTCAATAAAAATAATTAAAAAAATTCAATCCTCTAACTACACAAATAAACTTGAAGGTTATGTTGGTTGTTAATAAACGCACGTGTAAATTAAAAAAGATAATTTATAAAAAATATACTCACTTCGATTCCGCACTAAATTTACAAAATGTATAAGTTATTTATATACACTTCAGAACTCTTCGAAAACTAATTACATTAAATATTTTAATTAGCAACTTCACTTGAATAACACAATTATAACACAAAATAACGAAATACTTTTTCAAATTGATCGTAGCACTATCTGTCGGGACAAACTAAAATTAAAATAGAATAATATTGAATGCGATGGTAGCGCCATCCGTCGAATCTGATGTAAAACATTCCAAAATCAAAAACTCCTTACAAATAAAAATTAATTAAAAAAACATCTGAATTCACAAAATTATTTATACACACTTCAAAACTCTTTAAAAAATAATTACATTTAATATTTTAATCAGCACATGAATTGAATAACAAAATTTTTTTCAAATTAATCGTAGCACCATCTGTCGGGACAAACTAAAATTGAAATAGAATAATATTGAATGCGATGATAGCGCCGTCCGCCGGATCTAATGTAAAACATTCCAAAATCAACAACTCCTTATAAATAAGAAATTAATTGAAAAAACATTTTCCAGTAGACCAAACTGTAAATCTAAACCATTCTCGAATCTCCACGAACACTCACAAAAAATTTCATCAAAATTGGTCCAGTCGTTTAGGAGGAGTTCAGTCACATACACACGCACACAAGAAATATATATATAATATAATAATGTGGCAAAAGATAGTTAATGTAAAATATTTGTATCTAATAATACAACTTAAGTGCTTTACTTTATGATAAGAATAAAAGGCCGACATTTTCAATTTTCACATGAATATACCTATTACCTACTATAATTTTTGAACAATGGACAATGTATCAATTTGAATAACTGCGAATAGGTTAAGGTTGTACAATCATAATAGAAGCAATTGCTTTAAAAAAATATATACAACGACGACCCACATGGTTAGTGGTAAACAAACATACATGTAAAATTAACTTTTCAGCCATGACCATTCATCAGGGATCTCAAACATGACACGCGACTATAAAACACGGTCCCAAAACTGCTGTTCAAAGCTAAGCACGCAACAAAGCTTGTCAATATAGTCAGCTTTCCATTGTATTTAAATGTCGAATTCAAATTAAATCTGCAATAACATTAACAACGGAACAGTGAAAGCATCAACACAATTTTTTATAACAATGACAATCGCTTTCTTTTTGCCATACCTTTATTACCTGTTGCTCATTCGTGACCCGTTATCAGATTGATATGAACCTCGCCTGCCGCCATACCGTTACATGATATAGACGTCAAACTGTTTGCGATTGAATTTATAACAACTTCAATTATTTGTCGAATTTATTTCAGGAACTACTAATCCGATTTGAAAAATTCTTTTTGCATTAGATAGCCCGTTTATTGAAGAGGCTATATATATCATATAATATATATAAATATTATATTAAAACGTACCTATGGTAGTATGGATGAACCAGAGCAAAAAGAGAGTGAGTCGTTAGTTTGACATAATATTTAAGGAACACTCTTAAACTGTTTACTATCTCTTTGCCAAAATTATATTATAACAGTTTTCATTATTAATGACGATACGGCTTATCAGATACCTGCATAATTATCTGGGATTTTTTTAATGTTACAATTGTCTTTTATAATGACAAAGAATGCATTGAGGCCAAGATCGTGAGTTTTACAGCTATACATCACACAAGATTTAAACTGTTTTGCAGATTAAAAAATTAAAAAAAATGAAGAACAAACACTGTTCTAATCTATGTATGTTTATAATCTATTTAAACTTTATAAATGTATGTGTAAGAATTTGAGTAAACAATATGTTCTAGATTTTATTAGTATTCCTAAATGTAAGATTAATGTCTTAAATAAATATAGCATAATATTTACATTTTATTAATCTTGTATACTCCACACAAGGTGTTTCCTTTGTTATACAACTGCGCCCACACGTTCGTAGAATATTAATTACATTAAAGCCCAAAAATACTAGATATAAAAACATGTTTGGGAAAACTCAATATACGTATAGCATAAATAGGAAAATATTAAAAATATGTTGTGTTTTATATTTTTAAAATCATATTATAATTTCTTTAGTTTTATATTCTTAAAAAAACCTAGAAATATTCTGTCTCCTTATACTTATTATCAGATTCACAAGTAATTATCAATTTATTAATTGCATAATGAGCAATTAATTGTAAATTTTGTATATAATTAACCACATTAGGTAAGATTGCGTTTATACAATCTAAGTACCTACTAGATAAATTATTCTCGGTTCTCACAATCTCTCTCTCTCTCTCTCTCAATCAAAACATCTGAAATTTGCCCTTTAAAAGGTAACGGAAGAGCATAAAGCAGTCTGTATTTTTTTTTCTCGTATTGGTCCGTCTAGTCAGGCAATCTTCTTGAAAGCCCTCATGAAACTCAAAACAAAGGAGCTATGTGATGCATAATATGCAAAAGGTCTATTGTATATACATATATACCTGCATTTGTAAGATTCCTAATTTCATAGATAATATATTTGTTGAAGTACACTATACATGCAATTATCAATGCAATTAGTTATTATAATATTTCTGCCGTGTTGTAATACATATTTTATTTTTTCAGATCAGTGGAAAGATACGTGAGAGTGAAATGGAGAGACGTACGCGTAGGAGATCTAGTCCACCTTTCTAACAATGAAGCAGTGCCAGCAGATATGGTTCTGTTGCACTCCTCGAACCCTTTGGGGATCTGCTACCTTGACACTTGCAATCTAGATGGTGAAACAAATCTGAAACAGCGTGTAGTTGCGCCAGGATTTAAAGAAAAAGTATTGTTTCCTTTTAAAATGTTTTGACAGCTTTATGAATAAGAAATAACTGCTAAAGATAATTTACGTCATTGCTATTTTTATATAAACATTTAACTCGCAAAAGATTAACTAATTATTATCCAAATTTTGACTAAAATATAAATTAGATTACTAACTGGATGCCCAGTGAACTGTTAGCTAGCTAGAGTTTAACCTCAATTCTTCATTTCCTATGAAGCACTTCTTGCATAATTCGATGGACACGGTAACTATCACAACAATCATTACCGCGACAAAATGGTGGGAAACTTTCACTAAAATTACTTCGAAATCCGCGACAATAACGTGACAATGCCTATCAAGTAGCCTCCGGCTATTCTACTTTTGCTAGTTTTATTATAAAAGTCCATAGGTACCAAACTCGTCGTCGTCGATTAATGACAGTAATTTTTTTTTTATATATTTCAGCAACTAGATTTCTCAGCAATGAAGTTCAGAAGTTCTGTAGAAGTTGAACGACCATCTACCAAAATATATAGGTTTACTGGGACGATTTCACATCCAAACGGTTGCCGTGTGCCACTAAACTCAGAAAACCTCCTATTGAGAGAGTGCACTATTAAAAATACCGATTATGTGGAGGGCATAGTAGTTTATGCTGGGCACGAAACCAAAGCTATGTTAAATAACGGAGGACCAAGATATAAATGTTCAAAATTGGAAAGGAAAATGAACACAGATGTTATATGGTGTGTTCTAGTCCTGCTTTTTCTTTGTTGTGCGGGAGCAGTCGGGTGTAAAGTGTGGTTAGATCGATACAGTTCCATATATAAATACACGCCATTCATCCCTCATGCCGACAAACCAGCCTATGAGGGCTTACTTATATTTTGGACGTACATTATAGTGTTACAAGTGATGATACCAGTATCTTTATACGTTACGATAGAAATGACAAAGCTCTTGCAAGTTTATCATATTCACCAGGACGTCGAAATGTACGATTCGGTAACGAATACGAGGACGGAATGTCGAGCTTTAAATATTACAGAGGAATTGGGGCAGATAAATTATTTATTCAGTGATAAAACTGGGACGCTAACGGAAAACAAGATGGTTTTTCGGCGTTGTACAGTTGGCGGAGTCGATTATGATCACCCTCCGGGACCTGACGCAGAGCCTTCGACGTCTCTGCCTCCAGTTGTCACACCTATAACTAAAGTATCGCCAAACAGAAGAATGCTCCAACACTTACTCGACAGTAATGACGCTCAACACACTCAAAAGGTAAAGATATTTATAATTCAAATTCGAATGTTACACAATGCATTTTACTAATGTTATATTTTATTTATATAAAAGTATTTAAATATAAGGTAACACTAATGAAATCATTACAGGGACTAATTACATTATTTTCTCTTACTTTAATTTCGTAATACAAACATATTATATATAATTTTCTTTTTATCTTACATTTCATTATTACATTCACTCTAATACAATTATATGCTAGACCTTCAGTGCAATTTTTTTAATTATCTTCGTTTTATAAAATAGACATTAAGCGTTAAGGTTTTATTTCAATTAATTAATTAAAATAAAACAAAAAAAAACTAAACGTTTAACTTTGCCACGATCAATGATACATCTTAACGAAAAACCAATATTTTTTGTTTCTGCACATAAAATTTTTTTTTTGCTCTTTGTTGAATTTGATGAATTACATTACATAAACTTTATGGTATGTTAATGATTTTTTTGTCTTTCGTTAATACTAATTTTATCTATAATCTAATTCTATAATTAGAAGTTTAAAAATAAATGCAATCTATTCACAAATATAACTCGAAATACATGTCGAATATTACCTATCTATATGCTAATGAATTTTAATGAACGTAACTTCTCGACTTTCCAAAAGTAAAATTACTTTTAATGTTTATCACTTAACGTATAGCATACATGTATATTTATGTTACTTTTAAAGTTTTAAGCACATTTTCCCGATAGCAAGTAGCAACGTTGTAGGTAGTAGTGAATATAACTGTTATTTAAAATGGTCTAACACTGTTAATGTGTAGGTTAGGTACTGATTATATTACCAGTTAATCGCGTTTCTTTGTTGATTGACGTCAAAAATGGGAGAATTTACTTATTTTATATGTTTTTCGTCTACTGATATTTTATGATTCCGAACTAATTTGTTTAGTTTTTTACTAAATACTTATTAAATATGGATATATTATTTGGTTATGCATATTTTTTCGCCTTATATTATAAGTGTACCTTTTTGTATCACTTGTGGCAGGTGTGATAGGCAGAGAGAATGAACCACTCTATCCACCATTTTTTGATGAATGTAGATGTAATATCTTCATATTCGGTAGGTGTTAACTCATATGTTGTCAACAAATCAATCAAAATTTGCCATCTATGGAAATCAAACCTGTAACTTCTAATTAGTATCAGTGATGCTCGCATTGTAATCTCACAAATAGACAGACAGATATTACGTTTTAAATTATGTAAGAATACTGCCCATTTCCTATGTTTTAATATATGTTGATACCATTATTATCAGGTACGCGAGTTTCTGCTCATCCTCGCCGTGTGCAACACGGTGGTGGTCAGTCAGCCACATGTCGACTCGATGCAGTTGTCCGGCTCAAGCAGCGAACAGTTCCATCCACAGAAGACTTCGCGAGCTAATGGCACTTTACGATCAAACGACAAGTGAGTTTAATGCTAATCTTTACATAAACTTAAATTTAACGTAGTAATTTTACTATTATTGCCTATACATATATAAAAATTAAATTTGAAAATTGGCTTTTGAAATTGTTTTGGGATTAAACTCTTAATAGATTAATTATATTGCTTCATAAAGATCTTCAGGGAGGATAATTGGGATAATTTTTTGTTTAAGCTCGTATAATGAGCTGTATGTATATTAATTAATATTTATAAAACGCAAAAGGAAAAGGCAACACATTTATCTACAAATTTTAGATAGATTGTTATTTAATTTACGCTGTAAAGTCGTAATTAATGATGTTTTTTTTTTATTTGAGTAAGTCTAATACCCACAGACATACATACACCCGTGCCATAATTAATGATGCTATAATTTATTAATGTCACGATTATCCTTCCTGTATATTATTTTGCTTCAAATGAGAAATAAAGCTAAGATTACATTTAAGAGCAGTCAAAAATTTTCCAAATTATTCTTAAATGATCTATATTTGAATCCGATTGGTTTGGAGGTACGCTAGATTAACTGAATCTCGGTCCACCACGCCGTCGCCTCCGCCGTCCACAACGTCTCCACTGCGCCTCCGCTTACCGAAACTACCGTTCGGCAGTCGGGAGGAAAACGTCAGCGAACCGAGCACGTCGGCTGAAATACAGGTATCGTATTATTTTTCATACCACTTTCTGTCTGTTTCTGTATGTATAGGTCTTATTTTCAAATGTCCGGTTAGTCTAATCGTTAGAGTGGACGGAGGTTCTATTCTCGAGTCGGGTCACGAACAATTATTGAGTTATTCTGACAAGAAATATTCTCAGAAGTAGAAGAAGTTGGACGTTGGCGGTGTTACACTGTCGCTGTGAGACACAGCACGTTAATCGTGCACACTTCGCCGCGAGTGTTTTGTGCTGTAAATTGTCGTCCTAAACTTCGTCCGAACTTTGGATTTGAAAAGAGTAGAACATGCACTTGTGTGAAGTCTATGTAAGCTAATACAAGTGCGCTATAATATCTACCGCGCAGCTCATATCTCAGTAAGATAGGCCACCGTGATCGAAGTCGTTGAGGAGCAAATAATTTATTTTATGTTCTGCATGCTCTCGAGTAATAATACATAAATAGTAACAACAACAGAAAACATAAATAGCATCATCGGATTTACTCGGCAGATTCAAATAAAACTTGAGATTTTTTATTATATATTTATTAGTACAATTAAAACCTGTATAGTCTTTTTCACACGGCAGAGAAAAACTTCTTGTTGTTACAAGATATTATTCGACTTAAAAATGGAACCACAACTTTATTTTTAACCGACTTCCAAAAAGGAGGAGGTTCTCAATTCGTCGGAATCTTTTTTTTTTCTTCTTTTTTATGTATGTTTACCGATTACTCGAAGACGCCTGAACCGATTTGGAATTTTTTTTGTGTTTCAAAGGGTATACTCCCCAGGTGGTCCCATATAAATTTTATCGAAATCGGTCGATCGGTTTTAAAAAAAATCAACAATAAATATATTTTTTAAATAAATTGTTTAATCGAATATGTTATAAAAAAAACATACTTCTCATAAATTACCTGCTTATTAAGTCTACACTAAAAATGGAAAAATAAAAACTTAAAAAAAAACCGACTTCCAGGCACTAAAATGTAAAAAATAACTAAACAGAGGTTTTCATTTAGAATAGATACCTAATCAGATATTTTCGAAGTCGGTGCCGGCCTACAATATTTTAAGATATGAATATCCAATAGGTAAATATATATTTTACGTATCGAAATGTATTAGATTTGCTTTGCATCGGCTGGCACCGACTTCGAAAGTATCTGACTAGGTATCTATTCTAAATGAAAACCTCCGCTTAGTTATTTTTTACATTTTAGTGTCTGGAAGTCGGTTTTTATTTATTTTTTTTAAATTTTTATATACATTTAAATATCATTGCCGCTTACAATTTAACATTACATTTTTAAGGTGCAAACATAATCGTAGCGAGGTCGAGTTGCAGAAGTTGTACATTATAATATGTAATAGAATAGATTCCATATTATGTAATAGAAACCAGATTTAAAATTTTAAGATTTTTTACTACTAAATTGTTTTTAATTTATCTTTTAGATTGGTCTAAGCTGTGACTTCTTATTTTTGATTTTATACACACGCACGGGGGCATTTATATAATAAATAAATATCCAGAATTTGTTAGTATCCATCCTAAATTGCGATACCAAATACCCTGTCTTAATCAAAACCAAAGCGAGATAAATATTTGCGGCGGCCAATATAAACAGTTCCCTCGTAGAGGACTTACACATATGTACATACAAAAGCTATCTTCCATTAAATGTATATACGTACTACTAATGTATAACTATGTACAGTAAGCTTGTGAAATTGTAATACTAAATAAAATCATATACCTAACTATTTTTTTTAAAACTAAAAATCGAAGTTCTAAATTATAAACTTCCTTCAATGTATTTATTTAAAAATATATGTATGTAGTGTGCATCATAAATTGCTAACATAACAAGTTGAAATTTTGTTTTGAAAATACCTTCCATTTACACGTGATCCATAAATTACTTTAACGATAGTGCACAGCACATCAGTCACAATTGTTTATTTGAAATGTCAGCACTTTGTAAGCAGCAGTCGTAACGTAGGTTGAGATAGTCTCATTTGAGATGAGGACTTGTTTCCTATCTCAAAGATGATTTGATTACTCAATTAAAGTTTAAAAGATCCTTCCTATTTCTTATACCCTTATTTGTTAAGTGTACGTATAATTGTTTTCATTAAATTATTACCGATATCTCACGTCACCTTAACTGATACGTATAGTCAGTCTACTTTACTCCATCCATCTACGTGATATTTTTATAACAATTATATAATATTATTTATAATGTTCTTTAGAAACTAAAAGGAAATTTTATGTATTCTCGCCTCGCAATATTCTTAACAGAAGACCTTGGAAACTCTGCCATAACTCATTGTTAAAATCATACAAAAGCACTTTCTCCTCGATAGGTTTTTTTTCAGCCATTACGTATATCTGTGTAAAACCTTCGTTTAAACACGTATTTTAAGTTTTTATTTACATTTATTAAATATTTGCTAGAAACGTATTTTAAAGCTATCAAAATCACGCCCATGTACAAGTATAGGAAAGTATATGTCGCACTCAAATGACTCATCTTTAAGAACGTAAACTCAATTATTGGCACGTAACATGCAATGACAATAAACTTCGAATAATAAAAATATAATGTTATATTTTTAAGTACCTTTCACTAAAACAATTGTGAACAATATTTCGCAGTTAGCACGTTTCGAAGCAGAAAGTCCGGATGAACTGGCTTTAGCTGAGGCCGCATTAGCTTATGGTTATGAACTGAGAGGAAGATCACCAGACGAAGTTGAACTGGGAATACGCGGGGAACTGTCTAAATTAAAAGTCCTTCGAGTGCAACAGTTTGATTCAAACAGAAAATGCATGTCGGTAGCGCTCAGGACGCCTACTGGACAGGTACGTCACTTGTACTTACTACATTAATACTACTAATATTATAAATGCGAAAGTTTGTAAGTATGTATGTATATATAGATGTATATTTGTTACTCTTTCATGCAAAAACTACAGAATGGATTTTGATGAAACTTTGCAATAATATTGCTCATACATCAGAATAACACATAGGTTACTTTTTATCCCGGAAAAATGTACGGTTCGCGTGCGATAGGTTAGTTTTTGTTTTCCTGGAGGCGAAATCGAGCGAAGCGATGGTAAGCCATTACAATGTGCATTATACAGTTTCCTTTTCCAAGATACAATTTACCTCACATAAGTTTTTACCGCCCGTGTGGTATGTCTATAATCTTACCGATTGTATTTTTTAGACCGTTAAAAACATAAATGGTCATACAATCAATACTCTAAGATAACGCCCAATGCGATGATAAAACCTAGAAACTCTGACAGCAAAACTAATATTAGTTAAAACACTGAAAATACGGTACTTCTAAACATATAATAAACTTGTAACTAAGCCGAATTTGTAAATTAAATATTTTTGGAAAATCTTATTGAAATAGACGTTATTATCGATAAAGAGGCCAAATCTATAGTTTTTAGAATTTTTGTCTGTTTGTCTGTCTGTCTGTCTGTCTGTCTGTCCGTCTGTCCGTCTGTCTGTCTGTCCGTCCGTCTGTCTGTCTGTCTGTCTGTTTGTCTGTCTGTCTGTCTGTCTGTCTGTCTGTCTGTCTGTCTGTCTGTCTGTCTGTCTGTCTGTCTGTCTGTCTGTCTGTCTGTCTGTTACCGCATCACGGAAAAACCACTGAAGAGATTTTGATGAAATTTGGTATGGAGATAGCTCGTTATCAGGGTCAACGTATAGGATACTTTTTAATGCAGTAAATATCTCATTTCTGAGAAAAAATACAAAAACTGCATTGTAAGAGTATACTAATATGTAAAACCTAAGAATTTAGTTTTTAGTCATCTAAACGCGGGCGGAGCCGCGGGCAATGTTAGTCATAAATATATGACTAACTTACTTAACATTCTATAACAAATGCAATACGAATATTTTTATTGAAATCCCCAGGTAGTTTTGTACGTGAAAGGCGCAGACAGTACAGTCCTCGGGGCACTAACGCCGATGCGAGCGGGCTCAGCGGAAGCGGCCGCTTACGAGAGGACTCGTTCGTTATTGAGCGAGTACTCGCGCGCGGGTCTTCGTACGCTGGTCATGGCTAAACGTACGATGCAGCCGGCGCTCTGGGAGGAATGGCTGGCCGGTCACGCTCGGGCTGCGGAAATTGGTGAAGGTATGTAGATATGCCTATAATTGTATGTTCAGTGTTTTGTTATAGTTCAGGACTAATTGTTATTGCTGGTCGCGTTTGTTTATTGAAGTGAAACTTCTTTAGGATCGTTGTGATTTCAAACTCGATGTAACCAAAATGCGAAACCACAAGGAGACAAACACATAAATATATAGGATTAAGCCGGCAAGAGAATGAGATAGAATACATTGCGATTTTGAGTTGGTAACCGTTAATCTATACTAATATTATAAGGAGGCAAAGTTTGTGAGTTTGTGAGCTTGTGACGTTGTAGGGGGTAATCTCTGGATCTACTGAACCAATTGAGATGAAATTTGGTAAGAAGATAGTTTAGGACCCTGTGAAGGACATAGACTTTTTATTCCGGAAGTCATCCCTTAAGGAGCTGAAAATATGGATGAAAGTTTGCATTGGGAACCAAGGTATTAGTATTATAATATATATTTTCCGTATTAGATATTCTATAAATATATGATTGTAATATAAATATTTGAATATGCCTAATATGCCTTATTTAATTATTGATTTGTTTGAATTTAATTGCGATATTTGCCAAAGAAATTTTACTTCAACCGCACGTAATGGATACACGCACCCATTTTTTTATATAATGTAACTAAAGGCTTGAGGACTCGAGTCCGGCAGCTACCTGGTGCTCCAGCCCCCAGGGCATAGTCATCATTGTATACTAAATTAAATGAAAATACGTTGAGCTGTTTCAGCCTGAAGAAGTAACAAACACAAACATATACATTATCTTTCGAACTTATAAAACTAGTAGGGCTCTAAACCGGTTTCAAAAGAAACAGTTAATTTCGGTAATGTAATGGTTAATTCATCGCTCGTTATCAACCGGTTAATAAAAACGAACGGTTTAGTAAACAGAAATATTAATGGTTAACGGTTATTATTATAGAAAGGTTAGACTTAAGTTTTGATACTGAATTAAACCGGTTTACCGTAAATTCATTCATAAGTAAGAAACGTACATGTATCCTTCTACTAAGTAATTCGCCATTAGCAAAGCTTCGCCAAATGTTAATGCACATAAACTCATTTTAACCGCTAAATTTGGATCATGGAACCTAAATAGGTCAAAAACTGCTTTCCAGGAAAGCCGGTTTTACCGGTTAAAGAACGTAACCTAAACCTTAAACCCAAAAGCATTTCGATTTGGGACCAATGATCAAAACCAGGTTTCCTACCTCTGAACGGTAGTCCGAATCTAATTCATTATAATATGGGAGTGTTTGTAACAGGGAGTTCTAGATAATGTTTTGATTAACTCAGTAATTGAAATTACACTTATAATACTTAACAAATAACAATGAGTCTATTTAGTTTATACAAAAAATAACTAGAATATTGGTACAATAGAACCCTATAGATAGATATCCGTCTAACAGATCTCAAGTGAAGCGCGAAGTGCACAGACAACGCGAACATCTGTATAATCGCGTTTACCTTGAAAGCGTATTGTTTGTCACATTACAGTCAATATATCTTTTCCTGTTCAAAATGTTGCATACAATGAAACAATAACCGTAATTAGCTATTAATAATAAACACATTATTTATTATTATAATTTATAACCCCAGATCACGCACTTAATTTTTCGCCTGCTTTTTTTATAAACGCCAGATAAATCAGAATCGTGACTTTAGATTTACTAAATTTGAATAATACTAGGTCGTCGTCCCTAGTTACGTTTAGTATAGACTTATAATTACTTACGACTTATAATTATTATTATATACTTTTTATAACGTTCCTTAATAACCTAATTTACTATCGGTGAAAACCGTATGAAAATCCTTCACTAAGATTTAAGGGAATTCAGCGTGGTGGTAGACTTTAATTTATAATACATACATACATATATAGTAAGCATAAATTATTCTCGAATATACTAGGTAAATATAACGCTAGCGACTCACCCTCGATTCGCACGGGTTCGTCCCTAGGTTGATTCTCCATACAAACTTTCATCCCCATTTTCACCCGCTTAAGAGATGATTTCCGAGATAAAAAGTATCCTATGTCCTTCCCAGGGTCTCAAACTATCTTCTTACTAAAATTTCATCTAAATCGGTCCAGTAGATCCAGATATTACCCCCTAAAACCTCACAAACTCACATACCTCTTTATAATATTAGTATAGATTAAGTAGTTGGTTAATATGTATAAAGTATCAAAATTATTCCATCCAGGTAGAGAAAAACGCTTACGAGACTCACTCGCGCGTTTAGAAAGCGCTCTAACACTTGTAGGCGCAACAGGCGTAGAGGACCGGCTGCAGGAGGACGTTCCGCGCACGGTGCGGGCGCTGCTGGACGCCGGCATCGTAGTGTGGGTCCTCACCGGCGATAAGCCTGAAACTGCCATCAACATAGCGTACTCCGCTGCGCTGTTCTCTCAGAGCGATAGGTTGCTGCATCTCATGTCGAGAGATAAGGTTAGTAGTTTGTAGGTTTGTTTTTACTATATAAGATGTGGGTTGCTCCTGGTACTTTGATAGCATCCACTGATTGTGAGAGCAATGCCTTTGTTATTGTGGTCGGCTTCGGCAGGCAGCCGTTGAGGTGACGTGGTTTAGTGCGGTCCTGCGGCGCCCAGTTAACATGGTTGGATTTTTGTGGGTTGTACTGAGTTTTATTGCTGATGAGTCACCATATTTGACTTACTATAATACTTTTTCCAATGTTAAAAAGGCTATAAAATATTAGTGACAAACAAATGTTGTTCATATTGTCAAATTGCATACTTTTTATTTTTAATTACGTAGCGCAAACAATCTAGTCATTTATTTCTGGTAGGTAAATATGTGTAACATAAGGTAATTTACCTATTAATTAAATTTTATTACTAAAGAAGCAAAGAGTTTTATTACGTCATAAATAATATGCATATTTTCATTCGGGTGCGTCTCTAAGTTGCCTTTTTTATTTATAAAATTTTTTTCACGCAAAATCTACTAAACGAATTACGATGAAACTTTACAATAGTAATATAGAAATATAGTATAATATATACGGAATTGTATTATACGGGCGGAGCTGTGGGAATTAGTTGTAGTTTTTAATAATAATGGGATTAAGACATGAGTAAAGAATACAAACCGTGACACCAGGAGCACGCCGAGTCGACGATCAAGGCGTACCTGGAGGTGGGCGGCGCGGCGGCGGGCGGGCGCGCGCTGGTGGTGGACGGCCGCACGCTCACCTACATCCTGGACCGGCGCTCCGGCCTCGTGGCGCCCTTCCTGTCGCTGGCGCGCCGCTGCTCCGCCGTGCTCTGCTGCCGCGCCACGCCGCTGCAGAAGGCTTACATTGTTAAGGTTATACATATATATTTAGTGTTATACATTGAAACGCAATAAAGGGGCATCCGTTAATTACGTGAACTCCAAATCGTGGTAGGGGCTTGTGTTGGGGATCCAATTAAATCTCATCAAATCTGATGGGCATAATTGAAAATCTCCCGTCAACTTTAAAAGAAAATATATATTACACAGATAATTAAAAAAAAAAATTTTGCATTTCTTTTGAAGTGTCTTATTTCGCCCGCTAAAAAAATACCGGATGGTCCGTAACAACTGTAGCATAAACTTGTTATTTAATATTTATGTTAAATTAATGATAGATGAAAAATTTAACAAATTTTAAAGTGCATATTAAAAATACTTGGGAAAAATATTAATAATATCAATATTTTTATCGAGCCAATATCATTCACAGACTTTCTCTCAATACGAGGTGGATCAGGTTGTGTTCTACCTCGCTGGCCAAATGCGAATAGGCGAACTTCAGACGACTTTCAAAAAGATTCTCTCAAACAAATAGGTTTCCAGTGTTTAAAAAAATATTATTTCACAGGCGGTGAAAGAAGAACTAGGAGTTACGACACTGGCTATTGGCGACGGAGCCAATGATGTCTCCATGATACAGACGGCTGATGTGGGAGTTGGTAAGAAATTTATCTGTATAAAGTTGTTTCTGTAAATAAATAGTAAATTGAATTTGAAAACTATTTATTTTGATTTGTATTTGTAACCATGATTGTTGTATCGCATTCGACACGTTTCGACACAAATTCAAAATATAGTATAACGCGGTAGCTTGGGACACCGAGTGAAGCGGCCAGCGGGTTCAAATCCCGGGTCTCGCACCTCTGATATTTTCATGTGCGACTAATTTCTAACATGATTACCACTTGCCTTACGGTGAAGGAAAACATCGTGAGGAAACCTGCATGTCTGAGAGAACCTAGCAAGTTTTCGAAAGGCAAGTGAAGTCTGCCAACCTGCACTTGGTCAGTGTGGTGGATTATGGCCTGATCCCCTTCGTACTGAAGGGAGGCCCGTGCCCAGCAGTGGGACGTTAAAATGGGTTGATATACCTACTGTGTTACTATATGATATTGTATTTACTCAGGTCTGTCGGGCCAAGAAGGCAGGCAGGCGGTGATGGCGTCGGACTTCGCGCTCTCCCGCTTCAAGTTCATCGAGCGGCTGCTGCTGGTGCACGGCCACTGGTGCTACGACCGCCTCGCGCGCATGATACTATACTTCTTCCTCAAAAATGCCGTTAGTGTTTTTGTAGTTTTTACAAATATCTTAATTGAAATGAAACTTCTTTAGAATCGTTGTGATTTGAAACTCGATGAAACGACAATGCGACACTTAAAAGAGACACAAATGTATAGGATTAAGCCGCCGAGAGAATGAGATAGAATATATTGCCATGTTGCCATGGTAACTGTTGTTGGTTGACATGTGTGAATTGCACACACACGCACTTTTTTTTATTATACTAATATGATTTTATGTCTTTGCTTACATTTGATTGTACTAAGTGTTCTATAAAAAACGTGATTTATATGTACTTTACAGATGATACTGGCAAAATATTCGTATAATGTCACACGTCTTCCAACAGATTATTAATAAAAAAATACGTCTAGATTGCAATGGAATTCTTAGATTATTTTTTTAATATATTTATTTATATATTTGCATATCCATGCAAGAAGTAAGCTATCGTATCCACGTTAACTTACTTTTTATGATAATTTATGTGCGTAAATTGGATTAATTAAATGAGAAATTAACATATTTAAGTTTGTAGTTATCGAAAATATACATTGTATTTATTTAAATGCTGCTATTTTGTATTTATGAACGCTTTACAAATTCCAGACATTCGTGTTCCTAGTGTTTTGGTACCAGCTGTTCTGCGGGTTCTCATCGTCGGTGATGATCGACCAGCTGCATCTCATGGCGTACAATCTCGCCTTCACCGCCTTCCCGCCCATCGTCATAGGTCAGTAACATCCCACTGCTGTGCACGAGCCTCCCTTCAATACAAGGGAAATCAGGCCATAGTCCACCACGCTGGCCAACTGCGGGTTGGCGTTCGTACACTTTTATAATGTTAATAGACAATAGTCCGCTACTGCTTGCAGATTCGACCATGTTAAGTATATGTATATTTATTGAATACTCCTAATACAAAATTATTTTACCACTTCCTAGCAGTAAAGTATATATTAGCACTTAGCAGTCTAAATGTATCTAATTTCTGTATGCGTATAATCTTTTATAATTCAATTCCTTCCTTAGTAAAATATTAACCGGTTAAGTTAAATAAAAATATTCTGGTCTTTGAACTTATTATAAACGTCAAATGATTTCAATAAAAAATAATTGAAATGCCATCGATGAAAATAATCAATATCTTATATAATATGGACAATTTAAACATTATTTCAATCGATACGTTTATTGATTTGCGCTTCAATATGTTTAAATAACTTCGTTTAAATCACCAACGATTCGTATGAGTTTGCATATTTGTTATGTCGTTCGTGGAAATATACTGATTATCTAATATTACTTCCCACAATGTAAGGATGAATTTTAATTTATCAAATAAAATAATTTAAATAATATAATTTAAACTCTTATTTGTAATGTTTTATTTAAACAAAAAATAATAAACGACTTTTTTTATAATATTTAGGTAATTAAGACGAGTTTAGCACATAAAGACATACTAAGTATTCAAGAAATATAATATACATAATAATTCTTAGATTTCGACACACGTGTTGCGAGTGTACTCACAGTGTTGAGAATGAGTTCAATAAAAGTAAAAAATAAAAAATATTTTTATCAAATTTGACTGTAATTTAAAGTAGTAATCAGGAATATTATAAAAGAAGTGGCCTTGGCGTTCCATTCTGGATGTTTAGGTGACCAAGGGCCTGCGCACTGCAATTTATATACACGTCGACGACCCGTTTATCATGAACGCACATTGTTTTGTACTTATAAATTTTAAAGAGCCTTTGATAAACGTTCATTATCCACATATTCTGCGTAAAGCGTTGATAAATTTTAAAAACACAAATTACTTACGTTCGTACTAAGTTTAATTACTAGATTTTTTGTTAAGAAATTCTTAGTAACAAATCGGAGTTGGGAAGTTGACGGTGTTTTACCCCCGTGACTTGGATAGCAAAGGCGTCGCGTTGATCTCTCACCGGTTGTGTCAAATTATTCTACTATCTGAGTATGAGAGTGACCGAAATAGAGAGTACACTTGTGTCTGCACGCATACGGATTATAATATCTCCTGTGCTAGCAGCTATGGCTAGTCTCAGTGAGATTGTCCGCCACGATCCAAATCGGTCAGGACATTATAATCTATACTAATATTATAAAGAGGTAAAGTTTGTGTAATCTCTGGATCTATAAAACCGATTTAGATGAAAGGTAAGGAGATAGTTTGAGATCCTGGAAAGGATATAGGATATTTTTTATCCCGGAAATAATCCCTTAAGGGGGTGAAAATGAGGATGAAAATTTGTATTGGGAAGCAATCTAGGGCCGAACCCGAGCGAAGCCAGGGATATAAGGGTATATATTTATTTCATCAATTAATATTCATCCTTATCATTGTGGAAAGTAATATTAGATAAGCAGTATATTTCCACGACATTATAAATATAAAATACGCAAGCCCATACAATGGAAATCATCTTAAAAATGCATAATTAAATGCAAATGGGGTTGTCAGTAAAGTGAGTCGCTAGTACCACATATAACAATACGCGTGTCCGGCGCAGGCGCGTACGACCGCGTGGCGCCGGCCAGCCTGCTGACGGAGCGGCCGGGGCTGTACGGCGCGGCGCGGCGCGGCCTCGCCTACCGCGCGCACTCCTACTGGCTCGTGCTGGCCGAGTCCGTCTACATCAGCGTCGTCATCTTCTTCACCGCCGTGGCCGCCTACTGGGACACCGACGTCGACATATGGCTGTTTGGACTCTGCAATATGACGTGCTGTCTAGTTATTATGTTGCTCTATGTGGCTATAGAGACGAGGAGTTGGGTGAGTTGATGTTCTTTTGTTTTATTTTTATGATAAACAATGTTCTTGTAGTAACTGCGTTCTCTGAGCGCTGTCTGATGTAAACAATTTATCGTTAAAATTATAGGACTATTTGAGATCTAAAAAATATATCTTCTAGACTTATTATATTATAGATTGTAGAGTTTAACTCAGTGTTTGCATAAAATTTGCTATGTATTTACGAAAGTGAAGATATCTTCCAATTTTCATGCTTCAAGAGCGTGAACGTACCCATTGCTGGAGCATTTACAGGAATGCAGAAATTTATGAATTCAATAAAATTATATACAGTATACCAAAAGTGCAATAATAATTTATATTATTTTTATTATAAAATTAAAGTTCAACATTATCTCAATTAATTTTGTAATAATAACGTTATTTATAAAATTATATTTTCATGCAGCTATTTCATACGAAACTTGTAAGTCGCTTTGTGTGTGAAGGACGTCAAATATTAGTGTTATAATGTGTGTAAAATGAATTTATGTACTTAATTTAATATATTTTTTTAAATTAAACCACGTTTTTAAGCACATTCACGTTTTATAGCCTTGTGTATAAAACACGTAATACACTGAATTAAATGTTTTATGTTACACGTGTAGAAAATCGGATTAAGATTAAGAATTTCGAATTAAAACATTTAGAATAACCAATGAAAATAAAACGGAATTTTGCCATAATCTACTATACTACACATGCCTACTATAGGTAGATAGATGTCTTTACTAAAAATAATATTTTAATATTTTTGAATTTATTCTAATTGATTGTATAAACAGACGTTTCACTAATTAATATAAAATATTGATTGTTTAAACTCTCGTAAGTGATGATGCAATACATTATGGTAGAATTGTCACTTCGTATCGTCGTATTCGATCATAGTAGAGGGTGTTCACAGACGGTGATCCACCTGCTGGCGCTGACGGGTTCGTTGGGCTCGTTCTTCGTGCTAACCCTCGCGTACCAGACGGTATGCGTGTCGTGCTTCAAGCTGCCGTCCACGTACTTCGTGATGCACCACGCGTTCGTGGACCCCGTGTACTGGTTGGTGCTGGTGCTGAGCGCGGCGGCGTCGCTGGCGCCGCGCCTGGCGTGGCACGCGGCGCGCAACAGCGTGCGGCCCGGCGCGCTCGGCCGCGCCGTGCTGGCGCGCCGCCGCGCACGGCCTTACGCCGCGCACTACCACACGCCCTCTGCTTCCGCGCATGTATATAGGTTGGTGTTTATTTTTAATTCGTTTATGAACCTAGGTACAAGTTATTTACGGCCTGTCAGAAAGTAGTGAAAATAATATATTTACAATGTTCTTCTTAAAAATGCATAAAATGCAATGTAAAAATATATTTATTTAACAATTCATTTATGGCTTGGGCATCTTTCTAACCTTTTATTACTTAAGAAACATCGTTTTCCGATAATTATGATTATTTATTATCTTAATTCTTTGTACAAAGTACTCAATATTTTTATACGTTGATTAGCTTTACCGATTAAGTTTATTATTCAAATTAAATTAAAAAATCACACTATTATTCAATAATAATGAATTAAGATGATTAAATTATCGTTTCAAAACATTTCCAGACCAACGGACGAGGACGGGCTGCAGAAGCCGAATGCGGACGTGACCGCCATCACGTGACGTCTCACGCGCGAGCGCTCCCAGGCTGTGATCTGTTAGACCTAGACACTAGTGTATAAAGTAACGCTGCGCAGCGCTACCTGGTGCGCTGTAGCTATCTAGCGCTGCGTAGTCTAACATAGCGTAGCACAGTATAGCTACATCGAGCGCTGTGTAGCGCTACATGGCATAGTGTAGCTCTACGCAGCGCAATAAAGCGCCACGTAGTGCGGCGCGGCGACGTCGTGTGACGGGACCAATGCGGCTAGTGCCTTGATGCTCTTCCTTCGAGCCGTTGAAGAGAAATAAAAATCGGTGATAGGAAAATAGTATTATACACTACGATATTGGTCTATAACTTTATTCATTTGCCCTTAAATATTACTTGTGATAATTAACTATACTTGATCGTTGATTTTGTTAGAATGAGTCGCTTTAATCTTATCTATCTATGTGGGTATAGCAACCAACTATTGATGATGAATGGAAATGAATCTTATTTAATACACCAAATATTTTATTCCTCTTCACCGACACGACTGCAACGCGCTGGTCTTCTTCAGTGCACTTTACATTTTCACGAATAGTGCCTATAAATTAGCGCAAAGAGTGAAACGATCAGTTAGAGCTGCCAATACATTTGTTAGTTAAATTTTATCAAGCCTATTCGCTTCTAAACTAATGATGCCTTATGTAATGAGAATTTTAATCGCATTGATCGATTACATTCTCGATAGCCCTTTAGGTGACGATGAAAATGGTATAACTATAAACGATTCATAATCTAAGGCTGTATAATTCAATGTGTTCAGCTTATAAGTACTTATAATTCATTGCAAATCAGACAATATAAAAACGTTCTTGTCAAGCGTGATCGCATATCGCTTTTTATTGTATTAGTAACTAGTAATATTAATAAATTAAAATATTTCCAAAATGCCAATTACGTTCTTAAAGGCAGGCGATACTTACAGCGGTTTGTGAAACCGTTGATTTCGTGTTCATAGCGTGTGTGATATGACCTTGGGTAGAGTATTTTTGTATCAACTAGACAATGGCTTCCTTCGTAGCTTAGCATTTGCATTTCAGAGACTGCACGTGTTACCCTTCACCTAACCCTGTAACTTCTGCAAATGTTTCATGGAAATAGAATTTCGGATCGGGGAAATGTTTAAAATATATACATATAATATACGAATAGATGTACGTGTACACAACGTTATTCTAATTATTATGCGACATATAATTTTTTTGGTATATTAAATAATAATTGTATTATTTTGAATCTGTAAATATTGACGCGATGAAACGTTTCAGAAGTTACTCGACGTTAAGATAGTGAGAAATACACTCGCCGCCGCCTTATTTAAAACTAAACATTCCATTGTTGTTTTAGGAAAAATGTATGTAAAAACTCTGCCTTAAATAACTTTTATCTTTTCTTATTCGCAATCATAAAATACATACTAAAATCTAAAGTACATCCCGTCTCATATCATATTGCCTGATACATGAATAATATATAAAGAGGAATATTGTAGTTTCTTTTTTTTAGGGATACACAGCTTTAAAATCACTTCTTGTCATTAATCAACGCCTTTATAATACATTTTCTATTATTATTTATTATATTTTCCGCCTACAGATAATATCCATAGCAGAAGCTTGAATGAAACTATTACCAAAATTCTTTTTCTGTGAAAGTAGCTAAGTACTTTTTCTTTAATTTGATAAATAACACCAGAGGGCTTATTTCGGAACTTCCGTGTTCAGTTACTTACGACTCCTCTTTATATAAAGACCGCTACACACTGGATCGATTAATAAAATATCATCCGTTTTAAATTAAATTGCCGTGTGTACTGTGTAGTTTTGTCTGTCAAAATAATGTTTATTTCTCTATCTGACGAACTTTGCTTGCATAAAACCAAATCTGCCAGATACTTATAAATAATACTAGATACATAGTATAATTCATGCGCAAATAAATAATGTATATGATAGCAATGCCGACCGTGTGTAGCGCTAAATTCTAAACTAGAGCTAAATTCAATTCGTGGCCGTAAAAAATCTGGTCGTCTGTAGCGGTCTTAAACTTCGAAGCCTGAGCACATATATGAGAATAGGGAGAATGTACTCGTATCAAGTGCCTTGTGGCCACGGGCGGTGTATTTCTCGCCTTCGTGATGCAATTCCTAAAGATTTGACTATTTTTAATACTGTTTCTAATTGTACATACAGACAGAAGTATATTTCTACATAATTGTTAATGTACAGTAGGATATTTTTATATAAATAAATATTTGTGTAAATACCTTGTACCTTCTAAGACTGTTGTTTATTTAGAGGTTTTAATTTGTTGATTTATTAAACTAATAGTGTATTGAAAGTATGTATTTTCGAGTCATGTTCGACTCCACTATTATGTATGTATCTTGCCATAAATTTGAAATTTTACCTACTAAATTCAACTTGATATAAGGAAACGGACGTTGTTATGTTTTGGCAGACGATTATTATTATCGTTATCAGTTATGTTAAATCGATTTTAAATATTTAAATAATAATTTTTAAAATACCTACTAATTAGTAATTAAGTGAAAAAATTCAGTATTACTAATTAGTATGCTCTCAATCGAAATGTTTCTTCTATCGATTTATAATCGTAATCGTTTGTCTTTACTTCCAGATGCAATAAAATGTAGTCAGTTGATCTACTTTACATTTTAATTTTGGTATTTAATAACTTAAAAAAATATCACAAGAAAAATCTAAAATGGCGTTTACATTATGCTTAGTTCCGTAAAAAAATTGTAACAAAATTTTAGCAATTTGTTTTAGACTTCGTATTAACTTTATTATATTCAATAAGCATGTATAATGTTCAAAATAATAAAATTAGTTACCGTTTGTTTTAGGAACGTTGTAAAACACTATTTTTTTTTAATAAATTCTCCTAGTCTCCAGTCAACGAATATAGAGTTGGGCAATTGTCGTTAAGTTTATAGCCATCATCGCACATTGTAGATATATATTTATTATATAGTAAATGAAGGGTCTCATTCCGCACCGAATAACGAAAAAAAATCTCATTTGATTTGATCTTTTCTTTACATATTGTGAAAGTAGACTGTGTGCCTGATAGGATAATATATTTATGAGAGAAAAAAAAACTATAATTAATACTGCTCGTGAGACGCCAAACTTTGGTCTAACTGGTGTAACATTCTGTCCATAACGTGACATTTTCAGTAACATAACATTTTATAGAGCGCAGAATGGAAGCATTGTAATTTTTGAATATATTGGAGTAGTAATATAATAACAATTAACATTAAAATAAAAAAGTGCTTATTATATGCACTCTATGTAAAAAACTAGCGACGAACCATGTAATATGCATTTACCTATACATATAATAAAATTGTAACTAAGACGAATCTGTAAATTAAATATTTTTTGGAAAATCTTATTGAAAAAGACATTATTATGGATACAGAGGCCGAATCTATATATTTTAGAATTTTTGTCTGTATGTCTGTCTGTCTGTTACCGCATCACAGAAAAACCACTGAGGGATTTTGATGAAATTTGGTATGGTGATAGCTGGTTATCCGGGTCAACATATAGAATACTTTTCACCGCGGGAAAATATCTCATTTCTGAGAAAAAATATAAAAACCGCAATGTAAGAGTATACTAATATGTAAAATCTAAGAATTTGGTTTTTGGTCATCTGAACGCGGGCGGAGCCGCGGGTAATGCTAGTTATACATATAAACCTTCCTCTTGAACCACTATCTATTACTAAAAACTGCATTAAAATCCGTTGAGTAGTTTAAAAGATCTAAGCGAACAGACAGCGGAAGCGACTTCATTTTATACTATGTAAAGAAGTTAAATTTTTCTGAAAATGTCTCATTCTGAACGAAAATCCCATTAAACCTAAGTCTGGCCTCTAGTTACAAGTAGTATTCATTGTAGTTTTCTTCTCTTAAATATATTATCTTATCAGCACACAGTCTACGTTCAGAATATGTAAAGAAAAGATCAAATAGGATGACATAATTTTTTCTTTATTCAGGGCAGGAAATGAGATGTTATCGATACTCTACCTTTAAGACATCCAATTATGAAAAAAATTAATAATCGATAAAAAATCTACAATGTGCGATAGCGTTCTTCTCTAACAGATCTTCCTACGATTTTTATTTAAAAATTAGCATTTAGTGGCGATTGTATAAAATTATGATTAATTTAAAAATAAATAATTTAATATCATGAGTCATTTTTTTCTTTAAAAGGTGCATCCTTATAGCTATAATTAAGTTACCTATAACTATCAAAATATTTTTAAAAGTTTTGGATTTTTGATATTATATAGGTATGTTATATGTAAATGGTAAAGAAATATTAAAACCAATGATCTCTTATGTAATTAATGTGTATGTCGTTATTGCTTACAAGAAAGGAATAAATGTAATTTATAACATCGCGATATAAATTTTCATGGGATGCACCTTGAAGGACTAATTTGATGGGATAGACGGACAGAGTTGTTGAACGTTTATGTTAGAATTTCAAAAATTGACTTGCCATTACCATCAAATTACTTCTTCAATAGTATTTCTTGGATAAAACAGAAACAAGCACAGCGGTGACTAGAAAATACATTTATATTAATACATGTTGTTTTATAATAATAATAATAAAATATTTAATTTCTTTAAAACATTCATTTTATTTTCCTCCATATTATGTCCAAAAACCTAAACAAACGTAGGTAAATTCTTATTTAACAAATTTTTTTATTTGGTTTAGTTATAATTGAGGTATAATTTCAGTTTCTTTTGTAAATATAAGTACATTTTGGATAAACAATGACCTTAAAAACTGATCAAAAATTCCCAAAATATTTTTGGTACAGCAAATATTATATTGTTTGAAGATGACGACTTCATGTTTTCAATTAAATTTCTCTTTTTTTCCATAAATAAATTTGTCTTTTTTTTTTGCTAAATTATGAATCGTAGACAAGTTGCAATAAAGAATTTATTTAATACATTCTTTCGAACCTTGTTTTCTTTTGTTTATGGGAGATTCAATTCTAAATACATGAGCAATTGAGTGTTTATTGCCACTATTCTTTTTACAAAAATTCTCTATACATGTTATTGTTAACATGAAACGTCCCAATAACTGCTTAATGCCTACGTATTTTATCACTAATTATTGTTTTTAAAATACAAAATACAACAAAAACTACTTTTTACTTTTTTTAACAATTAATTAATTTAAAATATGTATAAAACAATAAATCATCTTTAACTATAAATAAAATAAAACTTTATTCTCTTTTATACAAAAAGAACCATTTTCTTATAAATTTTTAGTACCCTCTAAGTTCATATTATATTAATAATATGTAAAAAAAAGTATTAATATATTATGCTTTTAAACATTATACTGTGTTACAAGTATTACATGATGCGAGTCACAAATGATTGTGAAGAAATGGAAATTATGTCAACTAGGAACTTAATAATAATTATACAGTTATAATCATCTAAGATAAAGCATTAATGGAGTTTAAAATATTCAAACTCATTAATTATAATCATTTGTAAAAACTCACATGCAAATACCATTTTTATTAAATGTTTAATATCAATAATGACTTACTCGGTACAAATGAAAATAGCTTCAATTACAAAAAGAATCTCATTATAAAAAATCACAGCACTAATTTCAATATGGCATTCGGTACATCCATAGTGTGTTCATTGACTAGGACAATATCAAATTTGTCTATATAGTTTTGCAAATTAGCATCGGTATTACGGCCAAGGAAGCCAACTTTGACAATGACGTCACAATGGTCCATGCCCTCTGCCATTCCAGCATCACCTATATTATCACCCATCAAAAGAACATTGTTCCTTTCTTTGACCATTTCGTAATATTCTGTGTTTTTAATAGCAGCTTCGTTCTTATTGTAAGTATGGATGACGTCGCCTTTGATTCCAACTATTGTGTCATTCTCGTCGAACGCGAGAAAGTTTGATACAACCTTCAACAAAATAAACACTTGCTTAGAAAATCAAATATTTGGTAAAAAAGCACTAAGTAGGCATGCAATGATTTATTGCTTAATGTTTCTTTACATATATATATATATATATATATATATATATATATATATATATATATACTTATAACTAGAGAACTGCTGGACCGATTTTTATGATCTTTGTTTCATTGGGTATGTCTTTACCCGGAACAGCAAAATAACTATTAAAACATCAGAAAAATACACAAAAAAAATATAAAAGATAAATATATATTCCATACAAGCGTCAAAACATAGCTAGGGACAAACTTGAGCGAAGCAAGGGTGAGTCGCTAGTTGTAAATAAAAAAGAATAAAACAAAAGTTTTGTTAATATAACTTTAAAGAATATTATGACTATAATTATGAATATAAAGAATATTATATACTATACTAATGGGTAATTTGTATTAAAACAACAGTTCTTTGTTTGAATCTACCAATACAATTTTACTATCTATATTTTATCAATGATATCTTTATTAAAGGTCTTGACAATGTTAATTGAATTACATTGAAATAATGCTTAAAGAAATTAAGTTGCTATCTGAGAATGATATATAATTGAGTGATAAATGTCTGTTTGTATGTGATAGTCTTTTGTCCTATAGAAACAATTATAAAATATTTTGAATGAACAGAAAACACCTAAGTTAACAGGTTTTTTTAATGATATAGCACCAAACATTAACTTCATATAAACATCGAAATTTCAAATTACCTTTACATGAGGTAAAAGATAGTTTGCAGACTTCAAAGCTGCCACAACACAATCTCCAAGTCCAGCAGAAAATACTAACATTGGAACTTGCTTATATTCACTCCAGTTTATTAAATCTGACACGCCTATCCTAGAAATTTAATATAAAATATTTTAAGCAAATAAATTATATTTATATTTTACATAACAACACAAGTAAATCCAATGTTAAAAAAATAATAAATATATGAGTAGACATAATATTACAACACACTGCCTCAGTGGTCTAGTCAGATAGCATTAACAGGTGCTAGTGCTACAAATCTGGAGGTCCTAGGTTCGAGTCCCGGTCCATGTTTGAGTTTTTCTGTTAAGATATTCTTTGTAACAGCCAGGAGTTGGGACATTGGTGGTGTTTCACACCCGTGCCTCGGACAGCACTTAAAGCCATCGGTCTAGCACCTTAACTCTCACTGGTCATGTCTAAAATATCCTCCCATTTGATTTTGAAAGTAAAAGGAATAGAGATTGCACTTGTTTATATGCACAGCACTATAATATCACCTTTGAATTTAGCTACTCTCTGTGAGATTGGCCACCATGGTCAAATTCAACCAGGAGATCATTATTATACCACAATAACAAATCTGGTCTAATAAGAGCCTTAGGACTTAGTTATGGATGTATTTTAAATATATATAATAAAAAGAAGGTTTATGTGAAGGACTTCCTACCTGAAGCATTCCACCATTTTCTTGCTAACTTCTACCAGTTCATTTCTTGGGAACTTCATTCCTCTAAAATTTAAAAAATATTAATTACATTGGATTTCTTTATTCATTGTATTTATTTTGAAAACATGGTATAAAATAAACTTACTTTAATAAATTATGGGCAGCCACATACCAGTCTACCATATGTTTGGTTTTCTCCTCAATACTAATTTCAGAGTCTACTTCTATTGGTTTATAAATATCTGCCAATCTAATTTCTTCATCTTTGTAATCTTTTGGTATTGATGGACACTCTCTAAACATAGCTGAAAATTATATTTGTTTCCTCACATAAATAAGTTAACATTAACAATGAACAGCTATTTGAATAAAAGTCATTAGTATTATGCTACATTACAATAAATAATTATATTCGTGTTAATTACAATATATTTTTATTATTACCAAAACTAGTGAGAACTACTTTTCCATTGTCCATATTATGCCTTGTTAGCGTGTGGTCGAAGTCTGTTACAATTTGTAACTTTTCATGACCAGCAGCAATTATTTGATTTATTTTATTTAATAAATCTTCTTTATCTTTGACGTAAACGTTACATTTGTTTAGTTCGGGCATTTCACAGAGACTTGTTATTATTTTCATGGCTGAAACTTGGAGTTTACTTTTAACAAAAGACCTCGGTAAATTAATGATGTAATTATGTATCATTACTATATTTCAATATGTATTTGAAATAAACTTTTAGAATTGAAAGGAAGACCTCATTTTTTGAGTGTCCTTACAAACTTTATTTAAATAAAAACACTCATTAATATTTAAAGGAAATCTAGCTCATGACTTACTTATTTTATAACTTTACAAAAATTTCTTTCTAATCGAAATCTAATTGCCCAAAAATCAAAAAAGTTACTTCTCGTTCTTGACACAGACACACAGAGAATGTGATTTTATTTTTTCGACAAGACCTTGTCCACAGATCAAGGAGGAGACTATTGTCATAGATTATACACTTATATACTTACTATTGTTGTTCTTTGTCTATGACATTTGTCTAATGTCATGGGCCATGGCAGATGGCTATATATTGTCTTGTTTTTTTTTCTAAATTGTCTTGCAAACATGGACTTATTAATGTCAATAAATGTTAAAAATAATGTATCTTATAATTGTATGTATTCAGCCCTTTTTGACGTCCCACTGCTGGGCATGCACCTTCTTTCAATACTTGGGGGATCAAGTGTAATAATTATATTAGATAAATTAGATGTGGCAACTATATATGGGAAATACCCATAGATCTAGAATGAACAGAGCTCTCATAATATAGTTCTTATAAAATTGACCACTGTCTAGAAAAAGAGAAAGCGAAGTTGAAAAATTGTTTTTTTTTCAATTTCCGGCTTACTGTGACGTTCTATCGAAAAATGTTTTGTACATAAGTAGTAGGTCTAGTGAAAATCTACAACTTTTTTAAGTAACACTTTTTACAATAACCTCAAATTGTTCAAAATATTTGCAGAAATCTCGATTTTTTACTTTTTCTTGGTTTTTTATTTTTAATTTCTAGAATATAATCTTTTGATTTTTATGAAACTAACGGAATGTAATCTTCAAAATACATTAAATAAAAAAATGGCTAAACATTTCAATTTCAATTTTTTTTATTTTTTTCAGAAAATGCAATGAAAAAAGCTAATATTTAATAAGATATCTGCAATATCTTGAGAAAGTTGTAGAATCTTCTTTAAATTATATGCCTATTTATTTATTTTAAGATAACTTATATACCTGAGTGATCTACGGAAAATTTTAGCCCATTAAAAGGTTTTCATAGAGAAGTGGGCTGGCATATACTTTTTGCATTTTCTGAGAAAATTTACCATATTATATATAATATATATTTTTTTACACCATCAGAAAGTAGAGATTTCATCGAACGAAAAGCCCACTGACTTTTTTAAAAAAGCAGATATTTTGACGCGAGAATTTTCGATTGAAAATTATGATATATTGATTAATAAGGTGAAAAAAGAAATACCTTAAATAACATAAAATACAGTATATTTGGGACATAAAAACGCAAGTTTTCACTAAATTTCGTGAAAATAATTTGTTTTTTGTAAAAGATAAAAGTAAATATTATATTCACATAAATTTTGAGGTTATGTAAAAAAGGATAAATACAAAAGTTGTAGATCTTTTTATTACTTACAACTTTGCCATTTAACTTTTTTCCATAGGACTTGTAGTTTTGCCGGAAATCGAGATAAACCGTTTTTTACCCTTAAAAACTCAACGCCTCCCACTTCCTGACCTCAGATCGCCCGTAAATAATTTTTCCTTTCATATTTGTTATATTCTCTTCCTTTTCCAATGGGTTTCATCCTACCATTTATTTTCACTTTTTACCATTTTTAAAGGTTTCAACCCTGGTCTATATACTAAAACCTTCCTCTTGAATCACTCTTATCTGTTAAAAAAACTGCATCAAAATCCGTTGCGTAATTTTAAAGATCTAAGCATACATAGGGATAGACAGATATCGGGAAGCGACTTTGTTTTATACTATGTAGTGATATTATGTTCATCTAAAGCATATTCTTTCCCGATTAAAGACGAACAAAATCGTTAAAATGTAGGTAGTTATAAATGTGCAGCCCTTTTTAACGTCCCACTGCTGGGCAAGTCTCTCCCTTCAATACGAGGGGCATCAGACCATAGTCCACTAAGCTGGCAAAGTACGAGTTGGCGGATTTCCCATGTCTTTCGAAAACTTGCTAGATTCTCTCAGACATGCAGGTTTCCTCACGATGATTTCCTTCACCGTAAGACAAGCGGTAATCATGTTGGAAATGATTTACACATGAAAATATCAGAGGTGCGAGACCCGGGATTTGAACCCGCATCACTCGATTTCCACTCACGGGCTACTACTGCCTTATTAAAAATAATCCTTACATATATTATCAATAAAACAATATATATGCTTGCTATTAATAAATCACTTTATTTTTTTTCCTTTTTTCATGTCATGCTATCTCACGTTGTCACATTTTTGTATAACTAGACATATTACAAGCTCAATCGTATATATTTAAATAATTTAGAGATTAACTTCCAATATAATTCATTAAGTCATCATGATAGTATGAAAAAAGGTAACTCCAAAATACATACTAGAACTGAATGTTTAAATTCATTGTTTAAGTTTGTATAAGTGTTTTTACATTTATAGGATAAAATTAATCAACCATTAAACCCGTTTATACAGTTAAATAACGATATTGTCACCATATTGATCAAAATATAATATTAAAATTTCACGATTATATTACATTATCTGTAAGATATATTCGTGTATAATGAATCAATTTACAATGTCACGACAACACAACTTCTCACTTAAAAACTAAGTAAGTAAATTCAAATGCTCATATACATATGATGTCGCAGGGAAATATAAAAAAATATATCCGTTAAACTATAATTCCATTACTGAAACCTTTTATTATCAATCAATGACTTTGACAATTTCACTGGACGAAAAAAATTATAATATACCTAAAAATGTCCCGTGATATTGTAAAAAAATGAGACGATTCACAATATTCCGGGTAATTATAACTTCACTACTGAAATTACAATTTAACTGTTCTTACAATTTCCCCTGCGACGTATATAAAAATCATATTTAACACAAAAAATGTCTGTACAAAATTAGTCTATTAGAGGATTTACAACAGAAATACAACTATTGCTATATATTACAACCGGACAGAGGCAGTTTTTATTCGTAAAGGTCATAATGAGTGATCAATTAAATTTTATTTGTGCTATTTCAATGTGCAAGGACGAATTACACGTTATTTTTAAACTAGCGAGATATACAAAATTATGGCTGCATTCACTATTACTACTAACTCTTTTCATGATTTTACTTAACACGGATCACGGTAGATGATTTACATATTATAATCAGAAATAAACCATCGAAAATACATTTTTTAATTTTAAGCACACATAAATAATTGAATAATTTAATAATTGAAGTAATCTTGGTCCGAGGTGGGTGTGGTCGGTTGGTCAGTCGTCACTTAGCCGTCGCCGTTTCTTATTTTTACTTTTCTGCATAGCTTCCATTCTCATATCTTCCAAATCTTCCATGATACCTGTAATACAAACGCAAAATATTATTTTGTAATTCAAATTTAATCCAACCATTGATCAAAATAGTACTAGATAGTACAATCCCATGCAAAAGTTCTCTAAAAAAAAATTTTTTTTGTTCAATTTAAATATCTTTAAAAAAACCATTTTCATTGATATCTTTCACAATATAGGTAAAATTATTAAAATATTTATTTATGTAATATCGTACTGTTTGTTTCCCTAAAAAAAAAACTGTATCATGTAAAGTGATAAAGGAATGTAATTATGTATAATTTATTTGGACCTATTATAACTTGCGACTTACCCTCGCTTCGCTTCGGGTTCGTCACTAGACAAAAAGAAACATATCCCACGGGAACCGTAAATTTTTTCGGGATAAAATAACCTATGTGCTATTCTAGACTACAAGCTATCGCTGTGTCAAATTTCATCTAGATCTGTTCAGCCGTTCTGGCGTGAAAGAGTAACAAACAAACATCCATCCATCCTCAAAAACTTTCATATTTATAAATTACCATAGACTAAGCCCAGGAAAATAAAGTTTTTTATGTGACAAGAAGATACAAAGTTATAGTATTACTCAGATATTTAAAACCTCTAATTTTCACGATCTCAAATAACTTGTATTAATGCGGGCACGATTTCACAAAGAAATTTTAACTTAATATAGTCCGGTCAAAATAGACAAGTGCAAATATTCGCATAGCTCTATGCGAACTTTTGTTAACCTACCCCTAATTTTTGGACTAACTTGCCCGGACTAATATTTGTATACTCAAAGAAAGATGATTCCGATGAACATCTTTGCTGGGATTTTTTTATACAGTATAAAATATATTGTATTTTCGCTTTATTTCCCGAGGGCTAAGAATACATTCGTACCTATTTTTTTGCTGATATACTCCTCCCTCTGTTGCCGCGCGAAGCTCGACTCCATCATGGGATCGTCGTCGTCATCCATGTCCCGGTATCTATAAAAAAATGATATCATATGTACAATTAAAAAATATATACATATATATAAAGCGATGTTTAAATTAAAAATAATAATAATGTATAAACGATTTCGACAACAGCGAAAAAAAAACATAAAAAGTTACGGAATAATATTAAATAATGCCTTCTTAAAGACCGTAATCTTACAGATGATTGAAAAATCAGCTTTTAACTAAATAAAACTAATTTAACTAAAAATCATGTGCATTCAATTAAATGCAAAAATTGATATTTCAAAAATATATTTAAGTATATTATTTTGATTTGAAATTACGTCCAATGTTCTTGTAGAGTTTTCAATAATAATTACATATATAATACATATAATTATTGGAAAGACAAAAATTTTTTTTATCACATTTCCAAATAGATTTCAAAAAACCATTTGAATTTACGAAGCAGAATTAAATTTAAAAAGCGTAAAAATAACAAACAAGACTTACTTAGACTTATCATATCCAAATATCTCCTTAATATGTCTCGAGTAATCCAAATTTTCATCGGCGTCGTCGATAAAGTCGTCCATTTCCGAGTCGTATTCCGAATCTGAATCCAACGGGCGACCTGAAATTCATATTTTCAAATTTAAAGATTTATTAATCTATACGAATATCTCCATAATAATGACTATCTATTAAAAAAGTGCACGTCAATAAAACCGAACTTTACCCTTTTATCGCCTAAGAATTGATAAAAAAAAATATATAACAACCAGTACACTTGGATATAAATTTTATTTTGGATATAAATTAAGATATAATTGGATGACATATTACAAAAAAACCTACAAACAAATTGATAACTACTCCATTTTGAACTTGGTTAAAAATGAAAAAAAAAAATGTTTGTTTTGAGTAACAGATAATAATAAATAAATAATGTTTATTTAAAACCCAGACAGTAATCATAAGGGAGATATCATCGAAAAAAGTTATGTGGAATCTTTGAAGCAATTAAGAAGGAAATTGAATTGATTTATATAAATGTGATTTGTGTAAATTAAAAAAAAATACTTTCTTAGATTTACACATTTAGACATTTAAAAAAAATGGATTGTTTGATTTAATGGAAATCTTTATGGATTGCTTTGCGGATTTATTTTGATTTTTGGTTCCCGATGTTTTGAATGCTTTACAGCATCCATCGGGAGAGACATAGGTTTTAAACGTGTCTGTAACAAGTATATAATGCCTTTGTCTGTAGACAAAGGCATTTTATACTTGTAACCTAAGTTTCTACCGTGACCATGATTTTTGTAAAGCATTCGAAATGTCGGGAACCAAAAATCAAAATAAATCCGCGAAATAATCCGAAAAGATAGTTTTATTTAAAATGTAAAAAAAGTCTTTTTTTTTTGTTATTTCAATACATGTACAAGACAACAACAACAAGATTACAAGCTCACGGTTCCCTAATGGTATCCCTAACACTTCAAATTTAAACATATTGTAATCCTATATCTCCTTTTATACCAACAAAAAACAATAATTAAAACAAAATGGCGGACTCACGTTTCTTGTTTCTCCTATCATCTTGCGCTCTTCTTTTCACATCCCCGGGCGGGTATTGCTTTGAACCATTCTTGCCTAAAGAATTGACATGTTTGTCGAAATCAAAACTATTAGACATAACTGGTTTACTCGGGCCCGCTGATGGTTTCTGTAATGGCCGCTTATCGTCTGCTCTCTTTTGTTGCAATTTAGACTCCAACAACCGTTTATCCTTAATATTACCATTTAATTTGGAATTCTCTATAGGTTTCTTTGTAACCTCCTTGGTGTCTTTATTTAATTTTGGCACTGGTTTGCTATGACCGTTCATTTTTGGGTCGATCGACTTTTGGGGTATTAGTTTCTTTTCATTAGAATTCTTATCTATTCTATATGTGTTTTGACTCTTTAAATCTATGCTCTTCTTTACTTCGCGGTCCTTCGAGCCCGTTTTAGATCTGTCTACGATTTTTTCTCTCATTCTATCTGACGACTTATTTTCTAGTTTTATTTTCGTTTTATCTAATCTTTCCCTATCTCTGTTCAGTCTCTCCATTTCCCGATCTATTCTGTCTCTTTCTGCTTTTAATTTATCGAGTCTTTCTCTGTCTAGTCTCTCTTTCTCTCGTTCAGATTTCTCTTTCTCTCGTTCATATTTCTCTTTCTCATGTTTCTCTTTTTCTAATCGCGATTTCTCTTTCTCTTTGTCAAATCTCTCTTTTTCTCTGTCGTATCTTTCTTTCTCCCTGTCGTATCTCTCTTTTTCTCTATCGAATCTTTCTTTGTCAAGACGCATCCTCTCTTTCTCTCTCTGCAATCTTTCTCTATCCCTATCTTGTGTGCTTCTGTCTTTCTCTCTTTCATAAGTTTTAGGTGAATCACTCTTAGTAAACTCTTTGTATGAGTTCTTATCCGTGAGTTTTGGAATACGACCAAAGCTGGATGGTTCTACTCTTTTTTCTTTGTCTGGCTTATCTGATTTCTCTTCTCTAGGAACTGAAATAAAACTTTAAACTACAGAACACTACCTCAGAGATTATAGTATACATATTACGTAGGTAACAGGGTGTAAACGTGAAGAGGTGTTAACACAGAGTAAATTACAACAGAAACAGAGTAAAAAAGCATAAGATATATCTAACAAATATAATATCTTTTAATATTAGTTTTTCCAACTCTCTTTAACCATTAACTAATAAGTAGTTAAAATAATAGTTCTAATACAAAATGTGTATGCCATTAAATACATTTTAAACAAACCGCTTTAGCACTAGCAGTGTCAAATCAATGTTTTGTCTAAGACTAGCAACTCGCCCTCGGTTCGCTCAGGTTAGTCTAGTGAAAAGCAAAAACGAATCCCACAGGAACCGTACATTTTTCCAAGTAATCCATGTGCTATTCCAGACTAGAATCTACCTTTGTGCCAAATTTTATCCAGATCCGTTTAGCTGTTCTGGCGTAATAGAGTAACAAACATCCATACTCACAAACTTTTATATAATATTAGTATAGATTCATGGGATGGGATATACATATAATAGCGACACTCCCTTGGATGTGTCCCTAGATGCTAAAAAATACCCTGTGTTACTCAAGGTCAAAGTCTATCTCTGTACATCCAAATCCGTCCAGCCATTTCAGCGTGAAGGAGTAACAAACATCCACTCATACAAACTTTCGTATCTATACATATAATAGAATTCTAACTAAGACGAATTTGTACATTAAATATTTTTTCGAAAATCTTATTGAAATAGACATCATTATGGACACAGAGGCCGAACCTATAGTTTTTAGGATTTTTGTCTGTCTGTCTCTGACCACATCGCGGAAAAACCACTGGACAGATTTTGATGAAATTTGGTATGATGATAGCTGGATATCCGGGTCAACATATAGGATGCTTTTTACTGCGGGAAAATATATCATCTCTGAGCTAAACGTTAAAATGTAACTAGCTAGTATACTATAATAGCCATCAGACTATTATATACATATATGAAAGTTTTTATGTGTGTTGGTTACTGCTAATATAAGATATATATATAAAATACCTTTCCGGCCTGCTTTGGCCGCTTCAATCCTTTCTTGCCTCCGCTGTCGACGCGCCATTTCTTCTTCATACTCCCGTTTTTGCTTCTTTGTCATCAGCCTATCAGGTTCTGGCTCGGCCACAACTTTTTTCGTAGCTATTTCTATTGGTTCACTCTTTTTTTGTTCAGCCAGTTTCAATAATTGATTGAAATCCATTGGTGGTGGGGCAGGTTTCCGTATCTTGGGCTTTTCCGATTTCTCATCTTTCTTTCTTTCCGGTTCATATTTTGTGGGCGGCGTCAATTCTCTCTCTGAAAGTATAATTTACTACTTAATACAGATTATATTTATAACCTAGCAACAAGTGCAGTACTTCACCCAACTGTTTGAAATGAATTGTATAAGTATTTACTATAAAATTACTATGTTTTATGTTCAATTGCCCTATTTATGAATTAAAAAAAAAGTTTATTTGATGAAGTAGATGGGATTTTGTAGTTTTTAGTGTGTATGTTTTTAATATCTCATATATTTCTGCCAGTTATTAAACAATTATAATAATTGTTATTTTAATTAATAAGTCATACCCTAAATCAGTATTAAATGTTGGCATACCTGTTTTGTTAGGAAATAACTATTTATTTTAATTCCAACATACAACACCTAACAAAAAAATATAACGGGAAAAAAACAAACATTTAAATTTATTCACTTACATCACATGCTATCGTAAAATGTCCAAACTTTAGCAGTTATGAGATACTGTTTTTTTGAGGCCATGTAGCTTTGATATTAAGATTTTGGAATGACAACTTGTTTGGCTTACGATTAATAAAATAAAAGTACACACCACCATTTTCGGTTCTACGTCTTCTCTTATGTGGAACAGGATCATCTTCATGTTGTAGAGCATGTTTCACTCGCTCTCTAGTACCATTTATATCTTTACTTACATAATTACCTGCAAATTTTACAAAAATGATACAAAAAGTAAAAAAAAAACGCCATTAATTTGATAGTAAAATGGCAGGTGCCATGACACTTGATAAATGAGATATATTACAAAAATATAATTTAAAAAAAATAATTTGTAGAGAAAATTACTTAAATTCAATATGTTCTTCATAAAAAATCACTTCTTATTTATTTATATAATACTTTCTTAGAATTACGCGAATATTTGACATTTTAAATAAAACTTTCTGTCTGTAACATGTTTAAAATGCCTTTGAGATCATGATAAGTCTAAAACCTTAGTCTCTTCCGTGACCATGATTGCTGTAAAGCATTCGAAACGTTGGGAACCAAAAATCAAAATAAATCTGCAAAATAATCCGAAAAGATAGTTTTATTTAAAATTGTCATTTATACATTTTCCTACCTCCGGGTGCAAACTTTGGTTCATCAGGAACTTTGCTATACTTTTGCATCATTTTTTGATACAAAGCTGCTGCTTCCTGTGATTCATATCCATAATCGTCCTGGTCTGGTTGATCTGGGCCTTCTCTAGTTACTGCAGTGTGTTCTCTATCCATTGCATCAGCTAGCACTGATTTATTAGCTGATTTAATAACTTTAAGTGTCTTCTGAATTTTTCTCAAAGCCTATAAAGAAATCATATTTAAAGTAAACATACACTATATATACACTATGTCAAATGTACCAGATATAGATGGCGTTTTGTTTGAACTTTGAATACAAATAAATGCGAAACAAAAAATATGTAAATAATATAATTCTAATTATTATTCTTCAAAGTTTTATTCAGCATATAATTTTGCAATTAAAACAAAAAGGTATACAGGAAGCAAAAAAAATGCATATTTTGTTCAATAAATAACTGTTTGATTGGTATTCATTTATGAATTTTCTCTTTATCTCAGTGGCATCCCAACTACCTTGATACCTTTTTTCTATTGTCTCGACGGAGTGAATGATTCCTTCCTGACAGTTCAGATGATATGCATATGATTTTTAAGACATAGGAAATTAACCATTTGGTTTTGGTGTATTTTATTTTGATTAAATACTTTTTAAATTAGCATTAGCTTCTTTAGGACAAACTTAATGAGCTACAAGCTGCTTTGTTGCCCATGCAAGTATGCAGGGGCGGCCTTAGCCATTGCGAGGCCCCGGGCAGGAGTTCTTTGCGAGGCCCTTGTTTTTTATGAAATTTACGTGAATTGAAAATATTTTTAATGATGATGCTTGGCGAGAAATGTAAAATTTATAAATAAATAAATTTAAAATTGTATATTAGAAATTTGTAAAAGTTAGCAAGCACAAAAAAGACAAAATTATTTTGTCAACATTTTTAGGTTTTGCGTGACTTGCCATTAATTCTATTAGCTCATTTTGAATAATTTTTCAGAGATAGTGGCATTATTAGTATCTTTTTAGCAGCGCTAGATTCACATTAGGAGCATTCCGGGCTAGTGCTCAGGGCGACAAATTTTTAGGGGCAGCAAAATTTGGAGGGTGGGAAAAAAATGTCTTCACGTTATCGAAAATGCTTTTTTTAGTTTCCAAAAAATGAATAATTAAAAAAGACTAAGTAGTATAATATATATTAGTTATAGTATATATTTTTCGAACAAATAATATCACTTATAAATTATTATTTTTGCATTTAAAAAAAAATTTATCGAAACTATTCATTTTATGCAAAGCTGCGATAACAGGGCGGCATTTTTTTTAGTGTCCAGGGGCGGCACTAAGGTTGAATCCGGCTCTGCTCTTTAGAATTCACGAGCTCGAAGGAGCTCGGTTGTTTGGAAGGCTTGTGTGGGCAACACAGGTCCAACACGTAGAGACCACTTAAGAGATTTAAGTGTTTAATATGACGCATCAACCGGCATCCATCTCTGAGTTACCCATAAGGAATTGCTTAAATATGGTTCCGGACAATGCGTAGGGACTATGGAAAATATGGAAAACTAAAAGAGTCTATGGAATGGAATTTGGATGGGCTAAAAACTGGGCTATTGGATGAGACTATCGAATGTCCGCCTTCTCAACAGTTTCATATTCAATATTTGGCAGACGGTGACTCGCCTCCCACTAATGGCATAGTGCCCCGGGCACAACATCAGTGTGGTTGGCTACGGTTATCGAGAAGTGTGCACCGGTTTCACCATAACAAGTGCTCGTGGGTTTCCCCGTTATTTTACAGAATGAGCACTTCTACCCTCTCAAGGATTTGGCTCTTGCGCTTCACTTTGGGCGGCCAATGAAGGAAAGCCTCTGGGCTAAAGAATTAATAGTTGTACAGCTTTTTAATCCGTTCTCTAAATTTAATAATCCGTTTCACAATCCGTTCTCTAAATTTAACCGTTTTAACATACAATCTTTGTGCAGCCGAAGTCGTGAAACTTTAAATATTTACCCAAGTGTTTCCAATTGCAAAGTTCTGCACTGGACCCAATTCTTTATATTCTATTCTGAACAATCGACAGAAGAAGTAAATGGCAAGTTTTGTTTGTGAATAAATCATCCAATGCTTGTCCAATTTTTCACCATAAGCTAATATTTTAATTGTAATGATACTTATTCACTGAATTGCCGTCCACTATCATTTACGGGAAAAAATCTGTCTTAGCGCGGATTGGACCTTTCAATGAAATCTCAGTTCGGTTTGCATCAGTAATTATTGATGGTCATAAACCTGGGTCATTTTACGTATTGAGTATAAGATATTCAATTCCGCCACTCATGGATGTAGACATAGATTTACTCGTAGATACGTATTTCTGGCTGGATAGTGTTGACGACGGCGGCGGCGGTGGAGTAACAATGATGTTGTTTACTTACTATTATCATCGCTAGGTAGTAACGGCATCCCAAATGATGTCGATAAAAATATTTCAGCTGCTTTAGGCTTAGAATGCAAAAACATGTCACATTTAGTCACTGAAAGGTCTTAAGGACTTAGAAGCTTCTTGACCATCACCTTCTATATATTTATATAGAGACCCATACAGATTTTCTTCTACCTGCTTTCTTTTGATGGCTTGTTGCGTTTTTGAACTACCAAACTCAATTTTTCGACTGGCATCACAATCGTGCGAACTTAGTTAGAAAATATTTTTTGCACATAAAATTAATTAAAAAAATACAAGCAGTTGTACGCAGTCTTTTTACTAATTCATTCTTTACTATAATTACTATAATAACGTAAAATTTAATATTAATAGCTTATTGACTTAAACGCTACATGCTCGTACTGGCAGGATGTGGGTTTTGTAATGTCCGGCCTAAGGCAGGAGATTCATCAGAATCAACTGAAACCCAAGTGTATCAACACTTGGGTTGTTATGCGAAGGCGCGAGGCCCCCTACAAGCGCGAGGCCCCGGGCGGTTGCCCTGCTTGCCACCCCCTAAGGCCGCCACTGCAAGTATGTATATGAAAAAAAAAGTGATGTGATATGTTAAAGCAAAGTATATAAATTGGAATATACAGGTCAAGATCTATATTATGTTTTAAATGAAATTATTACCAAAACTTTTTCATCGCAGACCTGTGTGATTACTTATAAAAATAATTTTATTTATATTTTGATTTGTTTTATTTTAATTGCAGTATCTGCCACAGCACCATTGAAGTTTTACTTGAACCGTGCATAAAGGTTACATGCACTCACTTTTTTTATTTTATAAACTATATGATATGTTTATCTATAGAGATAAGCAAACCACAATCATTAAAATTAAGTAATGTTAAAAACATTTTTATTAATAATGCTGTTATAAGGTTTAGGAAAAATGGTTAAGGCTCTCAAATACCTTGTTTATTAACTTTAGAGGTTAAATTTTTATTAATGGAAGAATGTTTCACCTTAGGATCACGCATAGCACTCAGTTCCTCCCTTTTTCGTTGAGCTTCCAATTTTTTTTGCCTTTCTTCTTCTTCTTTTTTGGCCAAAAATTTTTGAATATTAGCAGACAGACGATCCCTACATTTTTGTTCTTTTTTTGGTGGATCAAAACGGGCCTTGTAGAATGTCCTGTCCTGAAATACAAAATTTAAATAAATCACTTACTATGTTTCTCTTATAATAAATTAATTATACAGCTTTGAATTTTTTAATCTATGTCGGTATACTGGCATAACTTATTATGTTAGAAGAAAACAAAAGATACGAAATTTTCATTATGGATATTTACTAGTGATTATTAACCCATATTGTTTATGGGGATAACTTTTTCCCTTTGGATAAAAATAAATAAAATTGGCCATATTTAATACAAAAACGAAATTCTTTGACTGAGTCATCTGGTATTGAATAAACTTAGGCTTATTAATCGCAAAATAAGAATTAAAACTTACAGATGACTTTTCTTGTTGATTTCGTTGAGCAGCCAACAAGGTCTCGCGAAACTCCATTTTTGAAAACTTAAATAGTACCTATTCTATTAGATATCTTCAATTAGTAAAACCACATAATAAACTTTTCAACAATTATTTACGATTTTTATCTAAATACGTGTCAGAACTCGACACACAATCCTATCATTTTCTGGAAACATACTGACCACAGATTAGAGATTAATAAACTTAAACTTAGGAACTAGGAAGTTAGGTCAGTGGACAATTTATATATGTAGCAATATACTCTATGGTGGACAATAATGTAAGTACAGAATAAAATATATGTAAGTACTAAATCTTATTTACTCAAATTAAAATACTCTGAGGCACGGTCATTCATTGTCTATGTTATTACAACAAATATTTTTTATACTTATCTAAGAAAGAAAGTTGGAGTATTTCCGATATTTTGTTATTGTTGTTTAAGAAAAAAATATATACTGCTTTAAATAATAATTGCATTTATTTACTTTGCAACATATACAAAGAAGTCATAGTCTAATGAGAAATTTTGACAGCTCCAGGTGGATGTAACCCGGTGGAAGGCTGGTTTCCTGCTGGGGTTAATATGTATTTTGTTATTGTTCCAAGTCCAACCTCCAAGACAATACCATAGATATTATCATATTATGTATTTTATTTATTTGTACTGGCAACTTATGTAGTTTTGACATTGACATATATCTTGTATCTTTCTCTTTCTTTTACAGTTCTTGTTGAAGACTGGAAATATGGTTCGTGTTTATATTGGTGTTTTATCTCAAATTTTCTAAGTAATCCTTATAATAAATGTATAATATTTATCATTTTTGTGACTCAATAGTGAATGATGTGACGCCGACCGGTATATTTTCATAAGTAATTTACTGTTGATGAAAACAAAATGTTAACCTATTTGTTGTCCTGCAGGCTACCTCTAAGAAGAAGACTAGGAAGTTAAGAGGACATGTAAGCCATGGTCATGGACGTATTGGTAAGTATCAATTACGTATATAAATATTTAATTTTAACAAATCGTTAAGAAAAAACATTCGTGTATTTTTCGGATATAATGCAGTTCTCCTATTACAACTTTTTTTTCTACTAGGAAAGCACCGCAAGCATCCTGGAGGTCGCGGTAACGCTGGTGGTGAACACCACCACAGAATTAACATGGACAAGTACCACCCTGGATACTTTGGCAAGGTAAAAAAATTATATTTTAAAACCCCTTTTATGAGCTTTTATAGATTTTTCAAACGTACATATTGTGAAATCAGGTTTTTTTTTAATAATATCATGAGTAAGTTTTTTAAAATATGTAAAAAGTTAGATGTGTATTTTATGTGAGACGTGTGTGTATCTTAAATTTAAATAAAAGTTTTAAAAAGAATAAGTATTGTTATTAAAGTATCCAATATATCAATAATGCTCAAATTTTTATTATAGCTGGGTATGAGAAATTACCACTTAAGAAGAAACAAGGAATTCTGCCCTGTGCTGAATCTAGACAAACTATGGACCCTTGTTTCTGAGCAAGCCAGGCTTAAATATGCCAATGCTTCAGATGGAAAAGTTCCAGTTATTAATATTGTCAAAGCTGTGAGTATAATATTTAATTAATTTTATTGCAAAAATATATGAATCTGTATGAATTACTAAATACATAGATAATTTTATTGAAATTTTAAAATGCTCTTGTGAAAATTCATATGTATAATTTTCACAACAGATTCATTAATGACATTACTTGTTACAATCATTTATTCACAAAATTGAAAAATAAAGAGAAATTAAAAACCGACAATCTGATTACTGTGCTACAATAAAATGCACCATTCAGCCAAATATTCTGTTTGGTACATTTAAGAATGAATATTCAGATGAATATATATATAATATTCATTCATTAAAGTAGTTAAACCCTGGTTTGGTCTTGGTTTTTAGATTATTATTTAGTTTGTGTACACATGTGCATGCATAAATTTATATTATTGTATCTATGACATTTATTTGCATGCTGCCTGTGTATATCATAATATATTTTTAGTGTACAATTATGGTTGACACCATAATACACAATTACAAGAAACTCCATGCCATACAATGAAATTGGTCAGCCCTAATTTGAGTGACTCTTTTATTTTTGTTCTTAAATAGACAGAGACTGATTCAATCTGTAAACTGTTGAATATAATTTATAAATATGTATGGGATAAAATACAGCAAAATCTTATCAAAAATGCATTTTTCATTTGTTTTAATTGTAATGCCATTTTAACTGTAAACAACTCATAAAATGTCTCTTTTATAGGGTTACTACAAACTGCTTGGTAAGGGAAAGCTACCCAAACAGCCAGTCATTGTCAAAGCCAAATTCTTCTCCAAAACAGCTGAAAAGAAGATTAAAGAAGTTGGTGGAGCATGTGTACTGTCTGCATAATTTAAGTTTAATAAAAATATAAAATAATGTTTTTTGTTTTCTTATTATATTACTTAAGTTTTGTAAAATCTCTGATATAAGTAAATATTGAAAGAATTACAAATACATACATACAAATAGCACAGTCATACATAACGGGCAAAAATTGCCAGTGTGGAAAAGCCTTTTTAAAAAAAGACGTAAATATTGTGTTAAAACCTTCAGTCAAGAAGTAGTTCAGGGTCGAGATAATAGATGTCGCTAGATCTTGCCACCGCCCACCAACTTTACTTTTAGTACTAATTTAATCATCTTGTTTTAATACTTATTAGTTGGCAATTATCACTTTCTTTTAAATTCAATTGTCAATTATTTTGTAAATCTATATAGAATTTAATTAACATTTATGGAAATGGCTCATAATTTGTTTTCTAATAGAATTTGGGATGTTGGTTGGCGCAACTAGTATTAACTTAAATGTTTTGTAATACATAATAGCGCTGAGTTAGCATTTACTATTTAGTAAATTCGTATATAAGTTAATATTATGTATGATACAAGTATTTTCATCTGAAATAGATGAGAATAGAATTTTTGTAATTATTGATTTTTTGTTTACAATATAATTAAAAATTGTTTATAAGCAGATAGAATGGAATGTTAGCTCTCGATTTCCCGCTGCTTCCGCGCCTTATGTGCCCATGCTTAAAAATAATATTAACTAGAATAAAAGTGAAGGATTTAATTCATAATTGAATTTGTTTGGCTATCCGAACTTCAACAATTGATAATATTTTTAGATCCTGGCAAAGTCATCCTAGTTTTTAACCAACTTTAAAAATGAGGTTATCAATTCGACACGTACATATGTATGTAATATTATTGGACTGCAAAATATTCACATAATATGATAATAATCCATTAGGGCTTCCAAACAAATATACAAAATTTTATAGGTGCATATGTATATATGTATGTTTGTTCACGCATTTCTCCGAAACTAGTAATCGAATCGTGATCATTCTTTTTTTTTTTGCTTACACTTAATTCCACTTAGGGAATAGTAAAGATTTCATTAAAATCAGTTCAGTAATTTTTATGATACACACTAAAACGTGTAACTAAAATTGAAATATGTTTCATAATTTTTTTTATATTAGGCGCTAGACCGCCGAGCTGGTCAGGAGGACATCAAACAAGACTTGGTTTTGTTTGTAAGCTATAAACTCTGTAGGTACCGATTTTAATCAATCTTTTGATATTGGGCAATTGCTTTATCCAAACGAGGTTAGGACAGCTTAGCTTGGAATATAAGTGTCTAAAAACGTTTCGGTCTACCCCAATAACAACTCGCTTCGCCTCTAGAAAAACAAAAACAAATCTATCCCACGAGAATCGTACATTTTTTCGGGATAAAAAGTAGTCTTAAGTGTTATTCTGATGTATGAGCTATATTATTGTAAAGTTTTATCAAAATCCAATCAGTAGTTTTTGCGTGAGTAACACACATACAAACATTCTTACAAACTTTCGCGTTAAACTATTAGTAGGATTTAATATTGGTACTTCAGAAATAAGATGCCATGCCGCAAATATAACATAATATAGGAAAATATACAGAATGTTGAAGCGTCCTCTGTCAGGATATTATTGCATATCTGATACCATTTCTATATTTTCTGCTCAAACTTCAAAGTGATTAGTGAGTTTCTATGTTATTTGGCATTGCTTTGGGTGCCAACACCATAATGGCCCGAACTAATGAAAAGAAGGAGCCACTAAGCCGCAAAAGAATATGCGGAAAATAAAATAAGCAGTCATGGGGACTGCCTACAGAAGTGAAAACTTATTACTTTAGCATTAGCTAAACAGTTATTGAACTGTTTTTGTTTTTTTTTAAATTATAGTATGAATAATTAAAAATTCATAATTCGTAAATTGAAATTATTAAGTCTGGTTTTCACATTCATTGGCACTCCGAGCAATAATTATTTACATTTTGATACAGTTTATTTATTAATGAAAATATGCGCCAGACTGCATCGACACGTAACATGTCACACGTAGCATGACGGTGACGCGAACCCATAAGTTTTACCCTACCAAAAACCGCTCAACGCGGCTAAAGAAGTTTTCATTTCAATAAGACTGGGTTAAATAAAATACATAACAGTAAATACACTATCCATTTAATATTACATTAAAATTGTAATACATTATAGATGTGAGCGATTCATATTAAAAAAATACATGATTGAATAATAATATAAATATGATATCATGATTTCTATAAAATCCTAAAAGTAATGACTAAAGACCATTGTGTATGGAATCAAAATATTTTAAATAGTTATTGCTAACAACTTACTAAACAAGACACTGGGGTTACATTACATCTAGAATTATGTTAAAGTTTCAAAGGAATTATATTAAGCATTAAGCGAGTATAATAATACTCTTTACTACTCTTCTTGTTTATATGAGTAATATGTAACATATTTAATACAAAAGTAGCAGATTTAGATAAATAAAAACTTGCATAACCTATTTGGATTTTAACGGTTATAATTCCCAACTAAGTTTAACATTGTTTAATATCAGTCATATGTGAATAATTGTAATTTTTATGAGGGCTAAAAACTGCTTTGCACAGAATGTGTAATGTCAGAGAAAGACTTGCTTATATGGAAAATTAAGTGATGTTAATGCTTATTCGATTTAAGATACAAAAGACAATATAAGGAATATCCTAGTAAGTCAATTACCAAATCAAGAAAAGCATCTAAACAAAATTTTATCACATGTAAATATAACACCATACAGAACGTAGCGTTTGCTTCCTCTCGTAGTATTAGGAACAAGAATATTTTCCACGTAAGCATCAATCTCATATATAATTTGCATTTGTGACAAACCTAATATTAGCCCTCATTGTGTTATGTATATATTGTAACAGTATGTGACCTTAGTGGTTGATGTTGTGGTCTTATGGGTGCTAATTCAGTTCTAATTTGAGGTTGTTCATTTTGTGTTTGAGTTTGAACTGACTCTTGAGGTCTAGCCTGCTTGGCCTTTTTTCTTGCAGCATCACTTTCTGCGTAGTACATTCCCAGTCTTGTTTTAATAGCTACTAATGCTGCTCCATTAATTTCATCATGAAATATATTTGTATACCTCCATTGTTTGACAAGAGGGCCTTTTTTTCTTTCTTTTTTTGATTTCTTTGAACTTTTTTCATTCTCTTGTACTTCACTTATATTGTGATTATAAGGTGCATTAGTAATAGCAAGTGGATCTTGTTGCGGCTCAGGCTTAGTTTGAAGCAAAATGAAGGCAGTAGGTTGAGTTGCTCTGGATACGGTTGATTGTAAAAGTATTCCCATTCCTTGTGGACCATTTTGTGTCGGATAAAAGTTTGTTGAATTTGTAGTAGTTGCTAAAGCAGTTTGATATTGATTTTCAAAATAATTTTCTGCAATATTAACGAGGTGACCACTACCAGGATAAGCAATGGGGGCAAAGGTCTCTTGTGGGGGTGGATGCTGTGTAGGTTGACATGGTTCACTCGATAACACTATATCAACATTTCTTTTTGATTTAGGCATTGTGGCTGATATGTTGTCTGGATCATAAGTCTTTATATAGTCTTTCCACATTTTTGATATATTAATTTCTAGACCAGCAATTTTGTCAAGTCTGATAAAATCTTTCAATCTGTGAGTATGAACTATGGAATAAATGTGATTTTTAATCTGATCTATAACTGCAGACGGTAGTCGTACTTCACCAGAACGCCTATGGCTGTTTTTACCACGATTGTCACTTGGAAACATTACTCCATCATCCATTTTTTTGCAAAGTACTCTGACCTTTCTTTCTGTTATTGCATGTATATTTTTAAATGCTGTCTGGCATACTTGAGTTTCACGTCCTTTAACTCTTACGAAATATTCAAATGTGCATGTTCGTCTACTGCTTGATTTTACTCTTTTCCGTTTAACGTCAACTTGCCTCATAAGTCCAAAAAGATATGCATTTTGTTCGTCGTGAGTTTTCATGGAATAAAAACCTTGAAACGTTTTAAGTCTAACATCTTCAGGAACTTTTTGAAAACATTTTCGGCGGCAATTGCAATCAGGACCAGGTTGCTTTGGGGGAACTATCTTGCCATTCGCATTTATATATTCCAATCCAGCGATTCTTAAACGCTTCTGTTTTTGTTTGTGCCATTCTGAAAAGATAAATAACATAAACTAAAATATAGATATATTATAACAATGAAAAAGAATTTAGGTAGTATTGCTATCTAATACATATTTAAAAGTAGGTATAACATAGTGGTTCACCAAATAGGACTATATATTGGAAAACACAATTTTTAACATTAAAATACAAATAAATAATCATTCAAAACAACTCTTTAAGTATTTGTAATATGACTTACGTATCAAAAATGTAGTAAGAGTCAAAAATTTAATACCATCTTAAACGTCAAACAATGAATATATAAGGGTAGTAATTTATATATGATGAATGATAGTACCCACAAAATCCGAGTAAAAAGCCTCAATCTTACCTTCTGGATTTCGTAAGCGTCTTTTCACAACTTTTCCATTTTTAGTTAACTTTACTTTCCGTTCATCGCTTGAGACATCCGCCATTTTAATATCAAAGAAACTCAGAGTTGTTTTTTTAATATAGTTCTAAAGACATATACAAGAACGTATTTTATTCAGCCTTAATTTATAATGAGATAGAGATCTTAAAAAATTTAAAATATTATAAGCAATGCCATTTAAAAATAATGACTAAAAATATTCCAATTTTGTGTAATATTGATTTATCCTAATTCTTAATTAAATATCAAGTGGAAATTTAATTTAGTAGAATCAAAAATTTACTAAGAAAATCACGTTAAAGAGAAAAAACAAAATTAATACGTTGAATATATGTCGTATGGCAATACTTTTAGATAAGGCTTTGACAGAATGAACAAAAGTCAAAACAGACAAAGGGTGACATACACGGTGACAAAATTTAGATTTTTATTTGGCATTCATGATTTTAATATCCGTGATCTGTCATCTGTCATCTCGCTTAACGCTAGGTGGCTGGTGCTTGGATTAATCATAGACCAGGAACAACAAGACTCAAGAGGATTAATCATCCACGTATATTGTGTGGCGCACGGCAGTTAGAACTTACAAGGCCTATTTGATTATAAAGAGCATAGTGAAAATATTAAACATTTAATAATACCTTCAATTACTGTTCGGTTAGCCCTTGATCTGTAAGTCTCTTTTATTTAAAAGTAAATTCTACTCAGTTTAGTGATTCCTCCTTAGTTTTTACTGATAAAGTGTTAGGTATGATTTTTTCAATTGTTTGATGCCCCAATAGCCTAGTTTATTGTTTTTAATAACCCTGAGTAATTACTTAATTATACTTTTTGTATCAATTTCAAAAGTTAAAATAGATAAAATTTAATAGTTTCTTTATTTATATTTTAGATAACAATGTCTTTTCAATCTCCAATGCCTAGCAGAGAATTTTTGTGGGATATCTTCAGAAGGTATGTACATTTAACTGTCATAAGCTTATAATAATGAAACGTCATTATTATTCATAAAAATCATTGTAGTAGACCAGTAGACCACTAATGTGAGTCACAATAATTACACAATATTAAAATAAATATAATCAGTTAATTTTAGATACTAAAATTTTACAGGGTAGATAAAGACAGGAGTGGGTATATATCTGCAGATGAATTACAGCAAGCATTATCAAATGGTACATGGAATCCATTCAATCCAGAAACAGTGCGACTCATGATAGGTAAGTCAATTTAGAAATCAATTATTTAATATATTTTTATTTTTAACTGGGTTCCTCAAACTAAACAGGTTATTAATTTAATAAATATTATTATTGTTTATTATTTACTTAAAATAGTGTAGCTATCAAATATTTATGGTAATAAAATAATAGTTCAAAGTTGAATTACATGAGAAGTTTATATCAATCCCAAAAAAAAAGATAAATGTGAGTCTGAGTACTAAATATGATTATTATTTTTTAATGATATGCAAAGTTTATTATGTGAAAAACTTGTCATAGTGTTGGTGACACTTATTTATGCAAAATATTGTATGTTTTTCAAGTTGGGAACAAAAAATCAGAACAAAACGTTATGTTATGATTTTTGATGTTACTCATCAAGTCTGATTATATATTTTTATCTATGATGTCTCATGTTGCAGGTATGTTTGACAAACAAAATAGAGGAGTTATATCGTTTGAGGATTTTGGAGCTCTATGGAAGTATGTGAGCGATTGGCAAAATTGTTTCCGTTCTTTTGACAGAGACAGTTCGGGAAATATTGATAAAGTTGAATTAAAAAATGCCCTCACAGCATTTGGATACAGACTGTCTGATGAAATTGTCAACATTATGGTGCAAAAGTTTGACAGATTTGGTAGAGGGACCATACTGTTTGATGACTTTATTCAATGCTGTATCACTTTATATGTAAGTGGCTTAATGTGCTTCTGATGCTTATTATAGTGTTTTTTAAGTTTAATAATTAGAAATATAGTTATAGTTAGTTTAATAGTTCGAGATGGTAAATGCAAAAGAGGCACCAGATAATGAGATGGGAGGATGAAATCCGCGTAACTCTACGGCCACTATGGACACGAGTGGCGCTACATAGATTCCAGTGGAGACAGTTGGAGTAGGCCTTTGCTTAAAAGCACACAGAAATCAGAGATATTATGTAAATTTTAAAACAATTTTATCTGAAAACCCTGTAACTCTGATTCCTGTAATAAAGGCCGTTTTATTTTGTTTTATTTTGATTTTTTATTTAATTGGAATGATGTAAGGAGTGTTTTAAATTTATGTTGAACAATTTACTCATTACAATTTGCATGTAAGTGGTTTTGAGCTATTTCATATAAGTTTTTAACTTAAATAAAATAAGTAACTACTTTAATTGGCTGAGGAGATCCTAATATACAGTCTGAACTCCCAAATAAAGTGGAGATCAATTTTAATAACCCTTTATAAGATTTAAAAAGAATTTATTTTTTACAGACCTTAACATCAGCTTTTCGTCAGTTCGATACTGACCAAGACGGAGTCATCACCATACACTATGAGCAGTTTCTCAAAATGGTCTTCGGACTCAAGGTATAATAACTATATGAGATGCCAAATAATGTTGTGATTGGCTGTAATTGTGAGTTATATGGAAAAAATTAGCTTTGGTACTTTGTTAATATATACTATTTTACTGTCGATTTTTTGGAATTTATATGGAATGTCTTAATTATTTTTAATTTTTTTAAAGACATATTTTCACTTTTGATAAATATTTTTTAAATAAAAATGAGTAGCAATATTAAAAATTCAATTAAATTTGATATTACAATTTTTTCAGTACTTTAGCTTAATGTATCAAAATATTATATTTCATATATAAAATGCGTTTTTCTTTTCTCTGAGAGAATGTGTGTAAAAGTGTTTTTCTGTAAAGCTTTAAATGCATATATTATAGACTGCGAAGCATGTGCTAAGATTTCTATTAATTCACTATCATATAACTATCGATATTTTTATAATTGAATATTTTATATATGTTCCTTGTATACTTCAATATAGTGTTCCTAAGTGTATGAATATAAATTATTTGCTATTATTGTACTCGTATAATTACAACTGAATTTTAATTAACTATTAACTACTGCTCACGGTTTCATTTGGTGTAAAGACTAGCGCCATCTTGGATAACTAAAAATTTACCTACACCAAAATAAAAATGCAATATTTCAATACACTACACTTTGTATATAATAAATAACCAATCTCTAAATAGTGAAGGTATTGTATTTAACCGCGACTTTTTTTCCGTCCAGTGTTGGCCGTAACAACGCCCGATACATCGCACAGGTTTGATTTACGACCAATATACAGATAATTTTACCATTTGCACATTGAGTCCTTGCATTTATTTAATTTTAAATTTAACTTAATTCAATGCCATGTGAAGTTTTAAACGAACTTGAAATTCTCACTTATGAATTTCTCATTTACGAAAATAATATATTTAAGTACGTGTTGTGTAACTATTCCAATTTTAGCATTTGTGAGAGCTACTTATGAAGCTATGTTTATATTTGTCGTTAAATGATAATAGTAGTTGAGCCCAAGAGGGGTTTTTGGGGTTTACTCAAACGCTATAAAGTTTATGGCTACTCAAGCCATAAAGTTTATGGACGATTTTTGATTCTTCGGCTTGTGGAAATTGATAGATTATTGAATTGCGCATTTTTCAGCATGTAATTAGCCCACCACCATGCTCAAGTATTTCTATCTTATCAAAAAAAATATTTAAATGATATTATGTAAACCAACCAACCAACAGCGCTTGAGTAAATCCCAATATCCCCTCTTGGGCTCCACTACTATATAACTTTTGCTAAGGGAATTTTTTAAAAGGACTCAGTGTTGCCATACATATAACATTTCCCATTTTACATTAGTTATTTCTTTATATTCTAATAATATAATAATATGTCTAATTCATATAGTTGGGTTTTTAAAACATACCGCACGTTGTGAATTTTATTTGTGTTTCAGAATGTGCATTTTTTTATTTAAATATAATAATTAGTTGATATATAACATACGGAAAGTAAGTTAATTAATAAGGGTGGTGGTTCCTTCTGTAAAGGATAAGGTACTTTTAAAATAAAAAATTTAGATACTGGTAGACAGCTACTGGGGTTTTTATATAATATAATATTACAAAGTATAATGATAATTGTTGCCAATTAATAGGGAATATGCGTGATTTTTTTTTTACAAAATAGCTTAATTTAAAATTGTTAAGAAAAATATCCAGCTCCAAAAAACTACTATTTAGTATAAAAAAGTTACAAATATCATACCGGTAGGGATACATTAAACGCCCGCTATTTTTCACGCTTGGCGTGACGTCAGTATATCATACACAGAAAAATGGCAACTCAAACTGTAGCGATAAAGTCGCTAATTGCTATGTTATGATATACTCTGATGTCATATTTGATCTGACCAATGCGTTGCGTTTCAATTAATTTGAATTTCCCACCTATATTTGCACTTTTTAATAATTATTTTCTTATTAAAAAATAAATTACATTCAAAAATATTAATATAGGCTTAATTCAAAAGCAATAAAAATTATAAAAATAAAAATGTATATAATAAAAATCTTATTAACGCGAACAGTTTATATAATTAAAAATTATTGGTTTGATTTATGTAACTGATTTCATATAAAGCATTTACAAATAGTAAAAATTAAGGGCTATATATATTAGAATAAACATTCATATAAATCCTATAGCAAAATACCCACGAAATGTTAAGATTTTTCTGTGTATGAATGCTTACATGCTTACAGAAAGATTTTTTTTAATTTTATTTACAGAAAAAGATATATATATATATACATTACGCTTAGTCTCTCTTCAGTAAATGATCAATTTTAGAAGGGAAATATTGACTCCACATCTATGTGTATAATTGTATATATATGTTGAAGTCCGATTTCAACATTTGGACAGGATTCAGGTACAATTTATTTTTTACGACTAAATCGGACATACAAATAGAACGAATAAGGATTATTTTAATGAAAAGCAATTAGCACCATTTAGGTTATCTTACTTAGTAATATTATTATAGTAAATATGTATAATGTACATTCTTTTTAAAAATTCACAATGTACGGTGGTTTTAAATATAACTGCATGTCACAACGTTATGATTCCTACCTTCCACCGAATTAATAACACCCATAACAAAAGTATGAAGAGAATGAGATATCAGTGGCGCCAGCTAGTGACTGGACCTGTTGATAAATAATATTTTGTGCTGAGCTTACTCAGTGCTTTAAGCGATATGAAAAAAGTATATCGTTAATATGAAGTTTATTTTCGCTTATAAGATTTTATGCATTTTTATTATAATGTCAAATAGTAATCATGCATAGTCCATACAAAGTTAAAGGCAAGGGTACACATTGTTTCGTTCAGGACATACGTTATATTTTTGGGAGTGGAGTTTTACATAAAGATAAAACACAAAAGAAATAAATATTTATACCATAGCTAAAACCTATCTCTGCTATTTTGTTCGATGCAATAAAGTCTGAATAATGGTCTAACTTATATCTATCTGTACACTAGAAATTCTAAGATTACATATTTTTTCAGAATTCGTTTCGGTATATTGTTTTAAAAATATGACATTTTCAATTATATAAATCTGGGAAACCTTGTCTTAGTATGTTTTAGGCAAAGACCTATATCGCATAAGTGAAAATAGGCTTTAAAATTTAATCAATTTGTAATGTGATAAGATTACATTTACATTATAATACATGGAAATAATCATTTTTCAGTGTAAAATTCCGTTTCATGGAAACAGATAATTAAAAATAAGCAATTTCTGGAAGATAATAAATATTGGATTATTAAATATAATTTTAGTATATAGTTTTCATTTTTTCATTTACATGTAATTTACTTGTTGCATATACGTTAAAAATCCTCATTTTATAGAATATACTTGCATCAATCAGAAAAATGTTGCTCAAATTGAGCTCAATATTTTTCTTAAACTCATTTTACATAACTTTACACATGTATACATAATAAAGACACATACATATATTTTTCATGTCAAAAAATACAAAGCTTAAAAAGTGTTAAATCTCATTTTCTGTGTAGATATATTTGCTGTTGTATATTTCTATAGTTCTTTTTATTAAATGTTCTTTTTTATAAAATTTGTTTTTTATTTAAATGCTTGTTATTACCTCGTCTGTCGATCGACCTTTTAAAGGTCGATGTCAAAAACACCACTGTCTGTCAAGCGACCTTTTAAAGGTCGATTGGTCCCGAAGTCATTTAATGTGTGATTTCTCGCATTTAAACTATATTTATTTTTATCTAACTTTTGTAACGTGTAAAGAAAAATACAAGCAATAATATCATACTACATGTCAAAAAAGTAATAACTCCAATAACATAAATTATTGTAATTTGTGCAGACAATTTATTTAAATTTTGGCGATCTTTGAACTCAATACTTGTGAGTAAAAAATTAACAAAATAGTGTAAAATTATAAGTATAAGGATTGGAATATGATGGAAGGGTAAGTAATTAACAGTTTTTATTTCATAGGATGTGTATTGAATAGAGATTTTATACAGAAATTGTTATATTTGTCAAACATCGTAAGCATTCACGCGCGCTTAGTCCTTATATTTTCACTTTTTCTGAATAAAAAATACACTAGTGATAGCATAATATTTTTATTAACATGATTTAAATTTATAACTTAATAACTACGTATAATTGAATTTGTAAATTTTCTATTAGATTTTAAGTAATTAATAATATAATAACACGTAACCCAAATTCGAGCCGCCATTTTTGACGGCTCTTGGATAGTATGGGGAAGGCTTTTTTAATATTCATTAGAATATTTTCATTGATGTTTTTTAGGATTATTTGAAATTTAATATTTTATAAATATTTTGACTGTTTTTCTAAAAAAAAATTGATTTTTTTAAAACAGTACGATTTTTATTTTACAGATATAAGTTCAACTTACACATTACTTTAAAACATTATAAAAATAAAAAAACCTAACTGCATAACAGCTAACTAAAAAGATAAAAACAAGTTGACGAAGGAATGAAGTATTATGCAGTTGGTGACATACACATGTACATCTCGCGACAAGGATGAAATGTATTTTTTTATTTACAGCTTTTTAATTTTATTAGAAATTTGAAGTTATAATAGGTCTTTTGAAATTGCCGTTCTACAATACTTACTGGCATTCTAAATGCAAATGAATTTTATTTTAAAAGTATGGAGTTCTATTTTTGAATTCAGTCGTTTGTTTATTAATTAGTGTTTTGTTTTCACTACATTTGTTTGTTTTTCATCAATATAAAAATACGAGAAATTATGAAATACGAGTTCCATCGCGGCAGCAATCCCGCACAAACGGCTCGCAACATTAATGTCGCGTACGGAGTGCCGAGTGAACACTACAAACGAACGCACAACTCTTTATTGGTCTGAACACTTCCAACAACGAAATTTTGATCTTAAAACATTAACCCCGTGGTCGCCCGAAAACTAAAATCAGTAACGACGCATTAAAGGCGATAGTGGAAGCTGACGATACTCAATCTGTGGCTGAGATAGCAGCAGCTTTCAACGTTAGCATCAAAACAATATTGGTCCATTTGCATCAAATTGCATCAATAGCATCGGTGCATATTTTGATTAATAGAAATGAAAAATATTTATAAAAATACAATAATTTAACTTTCTGTATATTAAACGACAATTTCATAGGTAAAGACTTAATATTTAGCAATTTCTTATCCCAAATTACCTTTAAACATGTAAGTTGTGTTCTCTTAATTTTTTTTGTGATCACCAAAAATCTTTATTTTAAGAGCCCATTCGATTGATTTGGAAATTTTTTTTACAGACAAATTGGCGTCTGATATCCGCCATTTTACTTTTTAACTATTTTTAATTTTTAACTATAACGCGAGTATTATAGGCTATATATAGCTTATGACGCTCGCGTAAATACGAAACTAACGACATGAATCATAGAAATCGGCCCACGCGTTTGGTCTCTAGAGTGTCATACATACATATGTACATACATACATACATACATACATACATAGACTGATAAACACATTACCCTCCTTTGCGTAGCGCAGTCGGGTAAAAAATAAGTTTATTTGCATCTCTTAAACTAGTATCGTGTTGCATTTTATGTTTATTGAAGCTGCACCAAAATTTCTTAAAACATGCCTTATTAGATTACAATATTATGATCGGAGGGTGAACAAGAAAGACCAATTGTAGGCAATGTACCCCATAGAGCGAAAGCGAACAAGGGTGTAGTATAAATAACTGTTTATTAAAAAAAACCGACTTCCAGGCACTAAAATGTAAAAAATAGCTAAACGGAGGTTTTCATTTAGAATAGATACCTAATCAGATATTTTCGAAGTCGGTGCCAGCCGACAATATTTTAAGATATAAATATCTAATACGTAAATATGAATTTTATGTATCGAAATATATTAGATTTACTTTGCATCGGCTGGAACTGACTTCGAAAATATCTGATTTATATATTATACCACGCCTTTGTCCGTTTCGACGACGTGATTGAACATCGAAGACGTGGTGAACATTATATGGGAGGAGGTTAGTATAGTTACTTATGTATCTTTACTTAGTAATAATTAGTATTTGTTGCTTTTAGGATAGGTGTTCATCTTTTTTTTTCATTTAAAATAAATATGTATAAAAGCCTCTACCTGCAAGCAATATTAATTAAATAGTGTCCTTTACCTAACAAAAGGCATCCAAAATTTTCTACTTCAGATTTAAAATATCTGTGAGTACTAATTACAAAGTTTTTATACTCTACTATATTTTTTTTACTACTATAACTATTGAGTCCATCAAATATCAATACAGTAACTGGCACAATACTTCAATCTTATAAAATATAAATGAAAACTTTAAAAGTAACCCCGACATGTAATTCACCATTTTGTGATGGCGACCATTTTGGATTCGAAAATTATACTAGTCAAGCCTAATTCATTTGATACCCATATTGAGGGAGTTGTGAAAAAATATGTAATCCGCTATTTTGTGGCGGCGGCCATCTTGGACCGATTTTCATCAAACATAGCTAAGAACACTTCCGAATTATTCACCTTTCAGAGAAAAACAAAAATAAAATCGGATGATCTCTTCGGGAGCTACCATACCACAGACAGACACACACACAACACACAGCACGTCAAACAAATAACTCCCCGTAGTTTTTGCGTCGGAGGTTAAAAACAGTAGAAAAAAATAATTCCTCTCCGAATTAATATTTAAAGTTGTTTTATTTTGAATTGATGTTTTATTATCATTTTATTTCCATAACATAGTCTGTTCAGATGTGATGGAATTGGTCGTATCCATACTTTTTTAGCTGTCCCTTGTAATTCTTATAGTAAAATTGTTAGTTTACAGAATTGATTTCTGAAATATTCTAATAAGGCAACATGTCTTTTTATTATATTTTTCATTTTGAAATATCACTTAATTGTAAGGTGTAAATATATTTTAAAGAAAATTTAAACAGAATTTGCTCTGCGATCCAAAGTTTGGTATGACATTTTTTAGCACTTATTTTCTAGTGTTTGGTTTATTGTTCAATTCTCGTAAACTAAATAGTTATAAGAACTCAAACTTTGTCAGTATAACGTACGTGGACTAAACTATAATATAAATGATTATCCTAAATCTCTTGATCTTCAATGCTCTTAGAATTCAAGTATAAAAAACACCTCTTTTTTATCCGGCGCTAAGTCGCCATAATTGAAACAT